>CM060922.1:266019834-266381072 GCA_030737875.1 Allium sativum | reverse complement strand
AATTCATTTCAAAACGATTTCAATTCTATTTCAATTTAATTCGAATTTCAATTCTATTCGAATTTCAAATCATTTCCGTTTTTTTCGAATTTCAAATCAATTCAATTTAATTTGAATTTCAATTTACTTTAATATTCATTTCAATTTGAATAAAATCGATATAAATATCGTTCAGGTCAAAATGGCGTCAATTTAATCAACACGGCTTCATATATTTCTATTTTCAAATATTCTATTTCAAATATTCTATTTCATGAATTTCTATTTCAAATATTCTATTTCAAAACTAGAATGAGGCCCAATCAATTACCATATAATGTTAATTATATGGATTTTCTACAACACATGTATAAAATAACAACGATAAATAGTCAACCATCATCCAAAGTGCGTTGTACACTGTATAAGCAGCAAATATAAATATTTATCGCTTATAACAGCCTGTCAATCAATCGATCGACATACAACTAATTATTGGGACTAATGTATGTCATATATCATCCCAATACCCGTGTGGAGTTTTCAAACAATGAAACACAAATTTTATTTGTGCAGTTGGGCGATGTGTACAATTTATCGTCCCAATCAATATCAGTCAAATGTGTGTATATAAACAAATCGTCCGATTTGTATATTTTTAACTATATAAATATTTCATTTCATTTCACATCACATCACACAATCAACTACACATCAAAATCAAACAAACAAGCATACAAGCCGTCCATGGTCTGTGGACGACGGGTGTTGGGTGCTACTAAACACCGTCGGCATCCTAGTATATATTTTTAACTAGAAAATTAAATTAAAAAGTGAGAAGTTCTCACCGACTAGCCAAACCAAACACCACGACTCTTCATATGTAGGAAATCTCCGTCGTGCTCGCCCTTCGCCAATTTTGTTCACTACATATATAAAAATCACATTTTTATACTACCGTCTTCAAAATAAAAATCACATTTTTATTTGTTCACTTTCAAATTAAAAATCATATTTTTATTTTCACTACTATATAGATAAAAATTCTATTTTAGTTACTCTACATGAATAAAAATCATATTTTTATGTCGCTACTTCGTTATAAAAATTATATTTTTAATCTCTCTATATTATAAAAATTATATTTTTAACCTCTCTATATTATAAAAATTATATTTTTATACATCATGAGATGAAATAAAAATCATATCCTTTTGCATAGAAATCTTTTCTTTCATGAATTAAAAACTTTAGCTTTCTAAACAAAATCATCTCCTTTACATAATAAAAATCAAGCCTTTTACATTTCAAAACTCTAATCTTTATCGAAAACCATTTCTTTTATATAAATAAAGGACAGATTTTAACAATGTTATATTAAAAGTAAAAATTCTACTTTTACTTCATTTAAAATCATTTACTGCTATAACACAAAATTTATAAATCCATTAGGCAAGAAGAAGAAAAGAGGAAAAGAAGAAGGCTCGCTGATGTATTTTTGTTTGTCGGGGACAGGGCTTCTCAATGCGCACAGGGGAGGGGGATGGTTTTCGGTCAAAGGATGGAATCGATGCGAGGTGGGGTCAATGGAGGAGGTGGTGGTCAGGCAGGGGGCGCAGGCGTGCTCCGGCGGTGCGGCCATCGCTGGTGGTGGGTGTAGGGCATTAGGCGGTGGAGCTTTCGAGGGTTGGGGGGGGGGGGGGGACGCGTCGCGTTTCAGAAGAGAAAGGGGGAAGGAAGAGAACGGAGGCGATGGAGAGAGGGAGGGGAGGCGGAAGAAGGCGCGGTGGTTGGGGGAGGAACGTCGGCCGCGGTTTAGGGTTCAGGGGAGGAGCGACGGGATTTTTCTTTTGATTTGGGGAGAAGGGTTGGAATGAGAACTGAACGTGGGGGGGGGGGGGGGGGGGGGGCTTATGTAAAAGATTTTTATATTTTTTATATATTTTTATTTTAATTTATTCTCATATAGGTTGACTTTCTATCTGAATCCCAATCGAGACCCAACGATTGTCGCCCCTAGCTAATTACCCCCATTCCGAACACAATGGGATATGTTTCGTAACCCAATTCGATTGTTTCGATCAGTTTCCGTCAAAATTTGAATATAACTCTATATATTTTATTTTAAACGTACATTTCTAATTACCGGGGCCATATACAACCTCTAAAAATTCCCGAAAAATATTTTCTAGCTTCGTATTGACGATACGGTCCTAACAAAACTAATTTCGTCAAATTCTGAGATCGTTTGAAAAATGGCCATTTTCCAGTCGATTAAAATCAACTGAAACTGGTCAAACGCGTTTTCCTTTGCCGTTCTCACATATTGATTCGAAAAATTACGAAATTTGAAACCTAGCAATAACAAGACATCACGGATCCAAAAAAAGTGGTTTCGTCGAAAACCGAGGTCGTTTGCAAAATTTTCATTTTTAAGGGCCTGAATTCCATAGCGACTATTCTGAAATTTCAACTGGACATATGTTTTGATTCCCGCTATGAAATTTCGATTTTTCGGATTCATTGGAAAGATATTATCAATTAGATTCAAATATTTTTGGTTTCACTAAAATCTGGTTTATTTTGAACCCGGTACATTCATTTGAATTTTGAAATCGAATTATCAAACTACCGCGCCATTTTCTATTCCTTTTATATATATAAATAAATATTTGTATTCTAATGACGATTCGAATAAATATATACGTTCGAATTCAATTCAAAATAAATTTCTCATCGTTATTATTTAAAATAATTCATTTTAAATAATCAAAATTCGCTAAAATAGCCAAAATAAAAATTTTAAATTGGCTCGGATTTCCGGGTTGTTACATTTATAAACCCATATCAGTATTTTTATTTACTAGTGACATCTTAGTTTAACTTATTGACATACATTAAGATTTCATATAGCAAAATAATCCTAAGTATGTTTAGTGCTTCCTTATGTAAGCGTCATGTCGCAATTTACTTAATTAAATTCAAAAACAAATCCTTTTACACCAAATTTCTAAGCTTCTCCTAATTGAGACATCTCATACCTCTCTCTTACAGTTTTCAACTTCTTCCACCCTACCTTTTTCCTTAAGCGTAGGCATGTGATAAGAGAGACCATTTTAATTTGTTTTCATTTTACTTTTGCCTTCTTCTTCTTCCTCCTTCCACCATAGCTCCAATGGCCACCTCCTCCCAATCCTACCACCACTGATGGCCACCCTAGCTTCCCCACCCCTTGCGCCACTCCTCACCACTATGTTGTGGTTCCCATGTAGCCGAGCCTATGCAGTCAAAGCCCCGTTAAACCTCGCAATATTTGCGCTATAACTTGTATCACTTTTCCACTGCAACGCTATTTCGGTTTAGCCCCGATGAACAGTGGTTTTGCTTTAAGCCCCGCTATTTTCTGCTACATCCGCTAAATTAATGATTTTTAGCCCCCTCTTTAGCAATATAAATATACAAAGGTTGATATAACTAGTTTTCTTTTTAAAAAATCATAAAATTTGTTGTAAGAGCTAATCTTCAAGACTTAAGTTCCCAATATAAAGTAGAAATCTATTATAGACATCAAATCTAGTGCGCATAACCACAATATTCTTTGATTTTGTATTATAAGGTTGACTAGTATTAGATTATTTTGTAAAGAACATGTGATAATGGTAGCAAACTAATTTTAAATATTCATTTATACATTTATTGAACATTTTCGCATATCCTCTTTATCTCCGCTATTTCCCCGCTTTATCTCCGCTGCAACGTTTTACACCTCCGCCGATATAGAACCGCTAAGCGATTTAACTACACAGGGCTTATCACCCCTCTTCTCCTCCTAAAAGCTAAAGCTTCCTCTTTTCTTCCACTTTCCCACTATCCCTAGCTCCTACACTCTTCTTACCACCACGACATCTCCCTTGGGCCCCACAACCCTTGCGCCTTACACCATACCCCACCTCTTCAAGGCCGTGGACCACAACCCTAGGCCGGCCCCTCCTTGGCACCAAAAATGCCACCTTTATGTTAAAAATCCCACTTTTTGCTCTTAAAACCCAAAAAGGTCCCTTCTTTATCCATGAAATGCATATTAAAAATATACTTATATATTATACTTAGTTCGTAGTGAGATCCGAGTGAAAATGGTGTCCGTAAAGGTGATAGCAAGGTTCGTTGGTGTTAAAGATCCTTCCTTTAAAAAGATTGGTGGAGTGGATAGAGATGGTGAGAAATATTCACTCACATTTGGATTTCTAGCTTAAATTAGTCACTTATGTTTGATAGTAATGTTCGTAAGTTGTTTATGATGTTAATAGTTTGCTAATGATGTGGTTAGTGAGGAAAAATTACACCTTTATGTGTTAAAGTAGTGTATGTTTGCTTTTATGTATGTTTGGTTTTGATGTGATGATTAATGGTTTGATTTTGAGTTGGTTTGGTTGTAACTAAGTGTGAAAAGCATGAACACTTAGAGAAAAAGGTTTATGATATCTCCTTTGTGGGTTGGAAGTGTAATCCCTCACTTTAAAGTGTTAAAAATGTTGCCTTTAAAGCGTCAACACTTAGTTTAAGGTGTTAAAACTGTAGCCTTTAGGTGTTAACAATGTTACCACTTAGTTTAAAGTGCTAAAGATGTTGCCTTGTGTGTTAAGAACGTGGATACCTAATTTTAAGTGGTATAAATGTCACCTTTATGCGAATATGGTATGAACCCTTGTGTAAATGACACTCTATGTTGTTATTGGATGTTGTATGAAGTTATTGGATGCTATGATGAATTGTAATTGGGTTACTGGTTATGTTATTGGGTTGTTGATTTAAATGTTAAGTGTATTAACACTTAAGTTAAATGATATCTATTTGGAAATTAAGTGTTAATTATATTAACACTTAGATGAGTGGCATATATGTATGGATACATATATATTGATGAAGTCTTTTTCGAAAAATACCTGAATGTTCTAGGATGTCAGAGAGAATAATGTCTAGGCTTGAGTTTGGAAAAAATAGTTTTATGCTCTCTCTGGCTATCCCTAACTGATCCGACAAACGGGATGGTTAAATTTGAAATTTATTTAAATTAGAAAATGATTTAAATTTACGATTTAATTTGGAATTTAATTTTATATTTTATTAATAAAATATTAAGTGAAAAATAAAAGTTTGAATTTCAAATTCGAAATGATTTGGAAAGATAGTTTAAGTAATTACGAATAGTTTTCGCAAGGATATAAATTTGATTTGAACCACTTTTAAATTAATAGATGCATGCTTTCAAATTTAATCTAAAAATGAATAATAACTTTAAAAAGTGAAATTTGGTTTGGGTATCCAGAAAATAACAAGATTTTATTATCCAAACTATCTTATTTATTTTTATAATAAACTTCAGGAAAATTTGGATTTCAAATAATAAGGTCTAAAAAATAATATTATTTTAATGATTTAAATAATATTATAATGATTAAATAATGAAACATTTGATTTTAAGTGAAATCATTCAAATATAGTTTCCAAAATTAATTATATATGTTTTTTATAATTAATAAGCTATTTTAGAAGTGATTCGATTTGATTTTAAATATAAAATAGAAATTTGGTCTGAATAGGACTAGTCGCACTAGTTCGCAAATTTCGACCATTAACTTTAAGTTGACGTACCGGGAGATCCGACCATCGGATTTTCCCGAAACAAAAAATGTTTGGATTGAAATGAAAAGAGTTTTCAAATGAATCTAAGACTTTTAAAATCCAACGGCTGGATTTGGATATATATTCAAACCAAATTTGAATAAAAACAACACTAATGTCGATATTGACTCGAAAATGGACTTTAAAGAAATAAGCTATTTTTAAATTATAAAAAATAAGGAAAAGTTATAATAAATCATAATTAATGATTTTAAAGTGATTTGTGCAAAAATTGTGATGTTTTTGAACTATGATTTAAATTTTGGACTTTTTGACCCAATTTACTTAATATAGTAAATAAATATTTTGAATAGTTAGTTTAAAATTATATTAAAAGTTTTCAAACTTAAGTTCATTGGATTTTGAATGGAAACAATCTTCAGATATTTCAACATTGGATCTCGTAGTTATACGAATACTATTTGAGAAATTTGGAAGATATTTATATCGTCATTCCCTATAAGGTATTTGTTGATTTTAGAATTTGATGTTAAATATAAGTTGATATGATTTCTATTTAAGGCCTTATATTTGATATCATTTTGAATTTTGGGTGTGTCGTGAACGATGTTTTGAATAACATCTATTTTTAACCCAACTATGATTAAGAGATGATTTGAAATAAAAAGTAATGACAAATCTTTTAATTAAGATTAATGAAGTTTTTGAATTAATGAATTAGATTGAAATTGAATGGAAGTAGATTTATAGGTAATCGAGAAAGGTCTCTGTGGGTGAAGACCTTTATTTTTAAATGAATTTAAATGGCTTTTCCATTATTCTGGTTATAATATCAGTCTTATACGGGAATTTAAGTTGACTGTGAGCTAATGATATTTCCGTGAAGATTCCAGTACAAATGGGAGTATGATTTTGGGTTTGTTGTGACCAGTGTCTTTAAAACACTGTTTTTGACCGATTTAAAAAAAGAATGATTTTGAAGATTAAAACTAAGTTAGAGTTTTAAAGAAATCTTTAAATAAAGATTTGAATTAATGAAATGAAAAAGGGATTAAATGAAGGTAATTAGGACTTACCAAAAAGAATGAAGATATGGATTAGGGGTAAGGAGCTAGTCACATTCTATCGTAGGTAAAAATTGCCCCAGATCGATAGAGTAGGAATGATGTCTTCCTTTGTGTTTCGTTAAGTGGATGGGAATGGGTGATTTAAGAATAACCTTTGTTTTAAGGTTTAACTGAACTCAAGAAATAATCCAAAATTGAATGAAATTTATGTTATCCCTGTATATTCTGCACACGTTTAAAAGATACGCTAGGTATTCTGAAAGACCAGGTTTCAACCCATTTGGATAACTATACGATGTGATAAAGAAATTGAAGATGGCGATGATGGTGATTGAAGACCAGAGATCGTCACATTGGAGGGATTGTTAGTTGATGTCTAATAGGGCTGATCCCTTATTATGAGATTATATTGTGAAAAGCGATCTAGTCGTACTTGAAGTGATTCGGATTGCAAAGGCTTTTGCACCCAGGATGGGTCGTGGAATAAAGTGCCTTCGGTATCATTCAGTCTCAGAATGAACTTGCAAATGGATGTATGTCTGACATTGTAAGTTACAACATAATAAATTGAAGTCTATTGACGATATATCAGTTGGTGGCGGAGGACTAATTCTCTTAGCTTAACACCCTCCTCTGAGACTTATGTACCAGAGGGTTATATATTAATAGGCACCGATTATATGTTGTGAATTGACAATGTGGCATATTAAGTGATGAGTTGTTGATGATTAAGGCATGGCTTATTGAAGCATAGCGTTGTGTAATGAGACTTCGGCGAGCCTCATATCCCGGAAATGACCAAAACAGGAAAGGATGCGGCAAGGTTATGGGGTTCGCGATCCTTAGGGAATGACCATTTCCTTCTAGATTTTTGAAGCAACACCATAATATGGAGTACAACTGTTTTCTATGTGGATTTTATAAGGTGGTGCTTTGGTATGGAGCCTTGGCATCTTACTTTTGTGATTTTATTGGAAATTTGGGTACCCGTAGAAAAAGGTCGGTTTCGACCGGGAGATGGCATATTCATGCACCATGGCTTGGATAAAACAGATGACCTTGTGTTAGTAGAGAAAGGTTACTTCTCAGGATGTCCCTCTAGAGGCATACCCATTCGGTAAGGAAGTTCCTTAGCTTCAGTCATTTGATTGAAAATCCAAACTCATCAGCTCTGTACCCATACGATTTTCTATTGTAGATCCTACGTAAAATGCGTAGGAGGTTACTATAATATTATGATACCTATGCTGGCTAAGATTGATATAATTATTTGCAAATGTGATTTTCACACTATGCACTAGTAAAAATATAAGACGATTTTTCATGCATCAAGCATATTTTGGCTATTATAAGGGAAACCTTGCCCATGTGTGCATTTGCATTGGGCGTGTGGCACGTGATCTTATGGTAGCTTCATTTTCCAAAAAGCATTGCGAATTTTATGCACTAGTATTCATGAGAGGAATCCCATTCCATGTTATATGGCATGCTCTTATGAATTACCCAATTTTAAAATAATGGTATAACTGTTTTAGTTCTCACACCAGTGCCACAACTGACTCGAAGTTTACTGTTCATTCCCTAAACTCGGGTGCCCACATTTTTCACATGGGCAGCTAGTAGTTAAGGTTTTGCAGCTATTCTTGGAGAATTGCATATTTGGATCTTGGATAGAGTTCATGGAATTTTAGTCTTCCGCTGAGCATTGTAGTTTTTCCGCTATGTTTATTTTCCAATGTGTATTAGTTATTTGTACTATGATATATTCTTATACTATGATGTAAAAATGTAAAATTGTTGTAATGATAATGAAAAGTTCTTTTTTTTGTTCCAATGTGTAAGTACCTCTAACATTCCATCTTTAAGAATGTTTAAATCTGTTTAATTACCGTGTTGAACCGGACCCAAAAGTGGAATGTTTTTTTTTTAAAGGCAAGAATTTTATTCCATATGTACAAGTACATGTTGATATTTACAAGAGCCTCACAACATCAAAACTAAAAACAGACTATACAAATAACATATACAATCACACTATACAAAATATACACTTTACACAATCAATATATTGATCAATCATATTGCCGCATCCATCAAGAGCCCAATCGAAATTTCTTCAGCACTTTCCTATGAATGACATTGACAAGCTCATTAGCATTACATTCACCACGTCCAAAAGCTCTTTTATTCCTCTCTGCCTATAATTCATAACAAAAAGATTTTAAAATCATTAACAAAGACTTTGTTCTCTTACACTTCCACCTGGTTGCCTTATAGATGTTGTACCATTCCATTTTACTGTTATTGACTGGTTTATGAAATCTACTTGTAGCTAATAACCTCATCCAAATTAGAAATGAATAGGTACATTCAAAAAATAAATGCATGTTTGAGTCCACAGCAAATTTACAAAACATACAAATATTGTCTGGCATAATACCATATTAAACAATTTATCCTTTGTATTAATCGCATTTTCCATGATCTTCCACAAAAGAAAGTTCTCCTTTGTTGAATTACAAGTTTCCCAAATCCTTTTTGACCAAGGAATAGACTATCATTCACCTTGCATTAAATTGTAAACATGCTTGATAGAATAAATTTTACCACCCCATAATATGTTGTTATCTCCATTAATACTTAATTCATCCGATATTTCCGACCAAAGAGCTCTAAGAACAGCTGAACTAGAATAAGGAAGGACTACCCTAACATCTTGTATAAAGTCTTCAACCAAAGCATTCTCAGCAATACCAGATTGTCTTCTCAAATTGAAATCTACAATAGTATTCAACACCAACCCTGGCTTAGCCTAGGGAGAGTTCCAGAAAGAAAGATTTTTAATGGATTTATAATTGCATTGTATAAATGGAAAACAAGTATTTCTCAATTTCAAAATATTATGCTAACTCCTGCAAGAGTTTTGCGGCACTTCCATTGTCCAAAAATTCATATTCCCTATTAAGTTCAGTTTAAACCATTCAGACCACAAACTATCCTCAAGAGTGAACAATTTATCAATATAAGATGTGATTGCTGTCTTATTCCAAAGTACTAAATTTGGAATTCCTAATCCACCATAAGCTTTGTCATCAAATGACTTGGAGAATAAAATAGGAATCAAACCCTTAGCAAATGGATCTCCAAGCCATAAAAATCTATTGAGAGCCAAAACAATCATATGAATGAGTTTCACTGGTAAAACATAATGTTGAGACCAATATGTTGTAAATGCAAGAGCAACAGACTGAACAATAGTAAGTCTTCCAGCTTGAGATAACTTGCACGCTGGCCATTATTGTAATTTTGAAATGATATTCTCAAATAGATTAACACAATATGCCTTTGTGATATGAGAACTAATTAATGGCAAACCAAGATAAAAGGAATTCAATGGCAATTCAAACAAACCAGACCTTTCAATTATATCCTTCTTCCTATCATTAGGCAAACCAACAACTAAAATATGTGATATGTTGAGATTGATTTGAAGACTAGTAATGGAATGGAAAGTATGAAGTGTATCAATTATCCATTTAATATTATGATCGAAGGGTTTGGTAAAAATTACCGAATCATTAATGAAAAGAAGATGAGTTATTAAGGGTTTAGTAAAAGTTGAATATTACAAGAAGGGATTGTTTAACCGAGTTGGTACCTATGACACGTAAAAGACATTCGGACGCAAGGTCTAATCGGGTACTTGTGACACATAAAAGTCATCCGGACGCAAAGCCTAATCGGGTACTTCAGCAACGAATATGCACCCAATAAGGATTGTTTAACCGAGCAGTACCTATGGCACGTAAAAGACATCTAGACGCAAAGCCTAATCGGGTACTAATGAGATGTAAAAGACATCCGAATGCAAAGCCTAATCAGGTAATTCACCAACGAATCTATACCAAATAGGGATTGTTTAACCAACTAGGAACTTATGGCATGTGAAAGACACCCGGACGCAAAGCCTAATCGGGTACTTATGACACGTAAAAGACATTCGGACGCAAGGACTAATTTGTGAAGTTAAAGCCCCGCTAAAGCCCTATTATAGCCTATAGCATCCTTCAACCGCTACACTATTTTTATTTAGCATTGATGAACAGTAGATCCATTTTAAGTCCCGCAATTTTCAGCTGCACCCGCTAAATCAACACATTTTATCACCACTTTAGCAAAATTAATATATAAAGCTTGATTTGACTTGTTCACTTTTAAAAAAATCAATAAATTTAGTGTAAAGAGACAACTTTAATAATAAGTGTCTAATATATGGTAGAAATCTATTATAGACATCAGTTCTAATGTGTGTAACCAAGTTATTCGTTGATTTTATTATATAAGATAAACATATATTAGTTTCTTCTGCATAAAAAAAAGAGAATGATAATTAATTAACTTTAAAATACATATTTTCACATTTTATGTACCATTTTGTGTCTCCGCTATATCCCTGTTATTTCCCCGTTATATCCCCGCTTCACTTTTTTGCATCTCCACCACTGTAGAACCGCTAAGCGCTTTAACTGCACAGGGCCTAATCGGGTACTTCAACAGCGAATCTACATCCAGTACCAATTGTTTAACCGAGCGGGTACCTATGGCACGTAAAAGACATCCGACGCAAAGCCTAATCAGGTACTTATGATGCGTTAAATACATCCGCATGCACGGACTAATCGGGTACTTTAGCAATGAATCTGCACCTAGTAGGGATTGTTTAACCAAGTGGGTATCATGATATGTAAAAGGCATTTGGAAGCAAACATTATCAGGTACTTATGACACGTAAGATACATCCGCTTGCAAGGCGTAATCGGGTACTTCACCAATGAATCTGCACCCAGTAGGGATTGTATAACTAAGCGAGTACCCATGGCACGTAAAAGACATACAAATGTAAAGCCTAATCGAGCACTTATGACACGTAAAAAACATCCGGATGCAAAGCCTAATCGGGTACTTCAGCAACAAATCTGCATCCAACAGGGATTGTTTAACCGAGTGAGTACCTATCACACTTAAAAGACATCCGGACACAAAGCCTAATTGGGTACTTATGACACATAAATGACATCTGCACGCAAGGCCTAATTGGGTACTTCAGCAAAGAATATGCACCTCGTAGGAATTGTTTAACCGAGCGGGTACCCATGGCATATAAAATAAATCCGGACGCAAAGCCTAATTAGGTACTTATGACACATAAAAGACATCCGGATGCAAGCCTGATCGGGTAATTATGGCACATAAAAGACATACGAATGCAATGATCGGTTTTGTGCCCAGTTATGTATTCGGTTATGGACTCGGTTATGTGCTTGGTTATATGCTAGGTTATGGGTTAAGTTATATTCTCGATTATGGGCTCAGTTATGAGCTCATTTATATGCTCGGTTATGGGTTTGGTTATGTGCTTGGCTATAGGATTGATTATATAACTGGTTATTGGTTCGGTTATGTGCCCGGTTTTGCACTTGGTTATGTGTTTGGTTAAATGCTCGATTATTGGCTCATTTATGTGCTCAGTTATATGCTCGGTTACAGGCTCAGTTATGGGCTCGGTTATGTACCCGGTTATGAGCTCGGTTATGTGCTCAGTTATATGCTTGGTAATGTGCTCGGTTATGTGCTCGGTAATGTGCTTAGTTACGGTCTCGGTTATGCTCTTGGTTATATGCTCGGTTATGGGCTCAGTTATAGGCTCGGTTATGGACTTGTTAAGGGCTCTGTCATATAAACATAATCCTAGTAAGAAAACTGATACTAGATTGCTTGTAAAATTGATACCATATTCATGTAAACAGAATTTCTAAAAGAAAACTGATACCATTACGTTTGCAAAACAGATACCCTATTTATAAAAACATAATCTACCAGTGTGCTTCGAAGATATATAGCTTGACATTGTTATTACAACATATAATTGCGCATATTTGGGAACCAATCTGTACCTGTAGGGATTGTTCAACCGAGCGGTTACTTATTGCATGTAAAAGACATACATATGCAAAGCCTAATTCGGGTACCTATGGCTTTCAAATCATTTTGAAAACTGATAGCAACCTATTCATATACCAAAGTGACACTATATTCATGTAAATAGAATCTCAGTTAAAAAAATGATACCATGATGCTTTCAAAATTTGATACCAGAATGCTTTCAAAATTAGTACCATGAATCTCAATATCAAAACTGATACCAGTTGACTTGCAAAACCGATACCATATTCATATAAACAGAATCTCCGTATCAAAACTGATACCAATAAGCTTGGAAAACTGACACCACATTCATACAAACAGAATCTTAGTATCAAAATTAATACCAGTATGCTTCCAAAACTGATATCATTACACTATATATTACAACATTTAAGCTACAAATGATACCATTACAATCAATAACTGATATTTACAAATCAAGCAACATAAAACACACACACAGACACATACACACACACGTGTGTGTGTGTGTGTATATATATGTATGTATGTATATGTATATATATAACAAAAGCATCAACTAAAACATGACCCTAAACCAAAAATTCAAAGAATATTCACAACTTATGTCAAATTTATTATATTTCCAAATCCGAATGCGTAAAGTGAAAAAATATGTAAAATATGTAATACTAATGTAAGAAAATATCAATTTATGAAGCTTGACAGTTGTGCTTGTTGTGGCCATATTGCTTACACACACCACACCGATTTTGTTTATTTTGGAAAAATACAAACCTACAAATAAAAAAAGGTAAATAGACAATTAAACTAAAACATTGATACCTATAAACTATAATTGATACCAGCAGGTACCTAAAATTGATATCAGAAAACTGGAAATAATTAATGAAAACCAAAAAATCAGAAAATTGATACAACCAGGCACATAAACTGATATATGAAAACTAAAAAAATAAATTTTAACAAGAAATCATAAAAACTGATACTAACAGGCACCTAAAACTAATATACAAAAACTATAGAAAAAAAAACAGGGCATAACATAAGCTGATACTACAAGTCACATAACACCAATATTTAAGAACTAGACAAATACCTAACTACAAAGAACATTTAAACTATACCTTGATTACCATTATTTACGGTAGCTCCCATCAAAACATCCGGTTGTCTCTTTAAATGAGTAGCTTTTGAAAAACATCATGGCTCGGTAATACTCAAACTCACGTATACAAGCAGCAAAGGCAATAAATACTCTCTCAAACTTGTTAGAACTTTCATTAACCTCTAAGATAATGTAACTACCTGGCTTGTTATTTTGTAGTGCCTCCAAATACAGTCTCAAGTCATCATAAGACATAGAGTCATTGCCATGCAATTCAGTTAAAGCAAGTTGTTTTTCAGAATAAGGAAACAGATAATTCAATTCAATATTATATTCTCTAAGAAAATCAGCTTTGATCTCCTTAGGCTTCTTTTTTGGATGATCATGAATTTTATCTATAATCAACAATTCAATAAATGAGCTAGAAAGATAGGGATTGCTCAAATTTCTAAGTCCACCACCACAACAATGCTCACTAACTAAATTATGAATGAAAAACCTATTAAGCTGTTCAAAATCACAAGTAGCATGAACTTTAAATTGACATCAAGTAGAAGAGGAAGAAGAGCAAACTATTGTAATTCTAAAAGAACTATTCTTTAAAAAGTTAATTCATATCCTGTCTGAATTTGATATGCCATCAATAATTCCCTAAACTCAATAACATCTCGAAAACAGAACCCAGTAAAATCAGAAATGGAAAGAGTAGATTCGTCTCTCCTTGATGTCTTTTAATTAACCTTTTCCATGTAGAACAATACTAGAGCACATAAATGCAGTAGATGAAACATTGGATGCAGTTGAAAGAGAAAAGTCATCAATATTTTGAAGCTGAAAATCCTTCCGCTTAATAGTGAAAGAAAAGAAAGCACTCTTTTTATGTAGTTGAAAGCATACTATACTTTGAAGATTGGAATCAGTATCAACAGATATTATTTGTTCTTAAGCAAATAACTAATGTCAATTGAAAGAGGAGTTAGTTGAGACAAACGATGGCATAATTCATTCTTCAAATCGTACAATGAACAATCTACGGCCAATCGAGTACTGAAGGTAGTATTATTTAACAAAGAAAACAAAAGGACTATGATCACCACTGCAAAAAAGAGATTACATAAAAAATGCAATCAACAAATGATTACTTTTAAAAAAAATACTAACATTACATAACAAATACACACAGATATAACTCTTATATCTTAAAAAATACAAAATAGATACCCAAAAAAAGGTACTATAGTAATTCATTAAAACATGTACCATAAAACATATAAAACTGGTACCGCATATTTGTTCTTAATTTTTTTAACATAAAACTGATACCAGAAAAGCTATAAAAATGATACCATATTTCTGAACTGAATAAATTGTAGTATTACTCCAGTAAAACAGATACTACGGTACAGTAAAAAAAAGATGCCAGATATAAAAGCATATTTCAATACTTTACTGGATCACAAAAATTAGCAGTATAACAAAAAAAATTGATACCATATAGAATTACACATTACAATGTTTTAGTATACAGGATAGAAAAATATGAATTACATACCAAAAACAGTTGCAGAAATGAATCAAAAAAATAAGATAACAATTACTCGAAAAAAGAATAAAACATGTAACCTGTTGCTATTGTCCAATGAATCCATCAAACATCCAGCATGAATCAAAAGAAAAAAAACCAATGCAATTAATCACATAAAACTAAAACGATTTTCACAATAAAGCAAAAAAAATTAAAGAAAGAAGGAAGATCGAACCTAAGAATAATAACATCAGACAATGAACACACGATTCCATGCACGATGAAGACAAGTCGAAGAAGATCGAACGCAAAAGGAGAGGAAGATAAACCGATTTCATGCACGATAAACTTGATCCATGCATGATTTAATTTTCCGCAAAATATTACGGCACGATGAAGCTTTCCACACGATGAAAGACGATGAATGCGCGAGAATGATAGAAGTTTAAATATTGTCCTTGAGAGAAAAAAATTGGTGGGCTGACCTTCATGTTAAAAACCTGGTATTATTGTCCTTCTAAATATTTTCCTGTTAATATATACACTTAAATGGATAATAATATCTTAGATCTTTGAAATACTATTTCATAAACATGAAAATAGTTTAAAAGACTAAATTCATCAATTTGTAAATCTTAATGACATGTTTTCAATGTTTAAGTAAAAAGACAAAATTTTCATCCAAAATATACCATAAGGACCGAAATTCGATGAGATGAACATCGTGTGATATCAACTTTGCATAATCTTTTCGTATAATTGTAAAATGTAGTTTCATTCTATTCTCATGTCTTATGACTAAATTTTAAAAAGACTGTCCTTAACGCTAATTTTTTTAGAAGTGTATCCTTCAAATAAAACTATCTTTCATAAGTTATGTCAAATAAAACCTATTTTCATTGAAAAAAAGACAGTCGCATAATTTCCATATTTATTGTATATTTCAAAAATAATATTAATAAGTAATAACATATTAAAAACCTATGTTCCATGACTCACTTTAAACTAAAAATTTGAATTAGTAAGTTCTAGACTTAAGATAATCATGCATAGATAGTTGTGATTTGCATAAGAACATAAACAAAACCACAAGCAAGAGAAATATTATACTAACCTTCATCTTCTAGGCCAGCTAACTAGTATTCTACAAGGGCCTTGAAAACACTATGTGCATTTAGGGTCAAACTCTGAAGAAAAACAGAATTTGTTTTCATGGATTTAGTAGTTGTGCTTGAGGCAAGAACTAATCAATACAATATGCCTTCAACTTTATAAGGTACAAACGTATGAACATGATTCTAACTCCAACAGAATATTGCATGGACTGTCTTCTTGTTCCATGCCATTACCATAGAAAAAAAACTATTATGCATGTCCATACACAATATTAGCTAAATGAGACAAGCATCATTGTCCAAGTAGTTAAGGCACTTCGACATGGAGCAAGATTTTGCATGTTCAAATCCTGTTCCATGTAGCTAAACCTACTTGTCATGTAGTATGTCGCATTGTACCTAAACTTATATATAAGTATCCAATATTAAGAAAAATATTAGCTAACTGAAAATAACAAAACGTAACTATATAGAAAATAACAAAGCCCATTTATACTCAAAAGGAATTGGTATTACTTGATAGGGCTTGTAAAAAAATTCCCCAATTACATAACTCTTAAAAACCCAACACCAAGTCTGAAAATAATGGTTAAGAATATGTGTCATCCATATACTCAAGTAGATAAAATTAAACTAGATCTATTGGAAGCAAAATTCAATTTTATTTTGAAAAACCGAATTAGAGAAACAATATGCTACCAGAATTTGAAAGAACATGCATCTCTTTTTTCGTCTCAATGTTTTGGTTGCAAATGTATCATTGATTGTTCTTTAAGTATTTTTACCATAACTGTTTATCAATAGATATTACAAGAAGAAAGATGCAAAAAATCAACATCTATTTCTTACAAAGAGGTACACTGACATGGTAAAATGATGTAACAATTGCAGCATTTGAGCATGATGCAAGACGAGCAAGATATTATTTTGATTCAGAATCTCTTAAGGCATGCCCATTAATATTATGAATGATAACACATACAAGGGAACTATTTTTTTTTGATTGTTGCGCATTTAAAAATGAAAGAAGGTTCTTCTTAGATTAGGAACTAAAAGGTTGTTTTATTCTCCACTTGGATCTTGGTGATCTTTTCTAGTTCCCTATTATTTTCTCATAAAGTACTTCAACAATTGTAATCACATCCTATGTGAATGCAAATATTTGAACATCAATGCTTAACCATTATTTGAACTTCCCATCTAGAACCATGAGATCTTAATGCTCGTTCCGGTTTTGATAGTCACCGGGATGCGATTACGACAAAATCCCATCCTTTTTAAACGGTCGATAGAGAAAGGAAAAAAACCAAATCGTTAAATCAATCAACTAAATAATAACAACAATGTACGTGAGAAATCCAGAATTTGAAAAAGCAAAAGAAAAAACAACTTCTCGTGCTCAAACATAGAAACATTTCTGTATAAATAAACAATCAAAGATAATAACTTACTACAAATTCTTCTTTACCAATCTTTAGCAACCTTCACAATCGACTGCTCGTGCTTCAGCAATCTTCCCATTCGAACAAATCGTGCTTAGCAGACGCAAAATCGAGCTTTAGTTTGCTTCCAACAGTCAATTTCTTCGTAGGTGAATTATCAATTTATGTTTTCCCAAAAAAATTACGGATGTGATGACTCGCCCTGGTGCTGGATTCAAACCGATCTTCAAACCAAATTAAAATGATCAACAAGACGTATCGCTTGGGATTCCAACTAAGAAGAACATAAACGAAAAATCATTTTTATTATCATTACAATAACTTTTACATCAGAGTACCAAAATATATCAGAGTACATTAATCAATACAATGCTCAGCGGAAATAACTATATCAGTTTTTAATATGTACACAGCGGAAATATAAAAACTCTTAGCAGAAGAAATAAAATGATCTGGACAAATATTTAGCTTCAACCTTGCACCTGCTCTATAAAATATCTGCAAACCAAAACTACTAGACTACCCATATGGAAACTATGGGAACCCGGAGTTTAGGTGGGAAACAATAAACTCCAGATCAGTCACGGGAATAGTGTGAGAGCTAATGCAATAATTTACTTTATTTTAAAATTTAGTTAAATCACAGAACCACGCTGTATACACGGAATGAGTTTTCTCCGCATGAATACCAATCATAAACAACCTGTGACACCTAACGTCGCTTAATGTCACCCATACGAAGATGCGTTAAGTTATGTGAAGCGCAATAATAATTCAAAAACTAATTTTAACAAGATAGAATATAAAAATGCAACGGAAAAACTTCAAACTTTTATTTCAAAACAAATTCAAGATTACATTTTAAAATGAACTGTTAATGTCATAAATTCATAAACATCTATCTCATAAATCATCAGAGTACAAAATAGTAAAATAATATCTCTCATGTGCCATAACAATAATCATATAAGAAACTAATGTAATATGTGGAAGGAGAAGTAATCCAAGTCCAAGCTGAATAGAATCACGGTCACTGCTACTGCCCGCCACCACTCTAAGAACCTAAGGGTGAAAGGAAAAGAGAGAAGGAAAAGAAAAAATAGGTCAGACATAAAGTCTGGAGAGTTCTAGTGATTTTTAGCATAAGCATAAGATATGAAGTATTAAGACAAATAAATGGTATTGGATATGAAAATACAGTAAAATATACAAGTATGAAGTAAACAAGATAACATGGCAAGGTAAAGATCAAGTAAGCATGTCATTCATACCCCTAAAAAGTTTATGCACGAACTCCTAGAATAACTGGATTAAGTTTTACCCTAATTACTACACATGCGATCGACTCCCTACAAACGCAAATGGCATGTGTTGGCCATGGCAATAGGGGATATAATTCCCTAACCCATCAACTTATAAGACATAACCATATTCGCTGGTGTTACAACGTCTTAGTTTCCCATGCATGCTCATGACTCCGCCGGAACACGTCCGTACCCACCTTCAAACCTTTGAACCTCTTACAATCCAGATCAGTAAAGTGTTCCCTGGCCCTGACCTAGTGTGAGGCCTCTCTATGATACCGGCAGGGAAACTGACTGATACGGGTTCCGTAGAGCAAGATTGACACAAATCACCCCTAGGCATGTCCCCCTAAATAACTAGGACTTTAAGAGTCCCAAAACCGGATATAAACAGCAAGACGCGGTACGTTTTAACTTATTAATTAATAGTTTAACTTAACATGTTTAAGTTCATTAAAAAGCATGGTTGTAAATGACATTTCCTATAAATGTTATTCTTTGTACAACTCCTACCCCAAAATAGACAAGCACCTGCTCAGATGTATATAGATCTATATTAACAAGTTTTACTAAATTTACATCTGATCCTCATATTTTCCATAACATGTTTTACTTAATATTAATTAAGTCTAACATATTCTGATTAACATGTTTGCATATTCTTCCCTTTGTATTTACGCCACATTTACAGTTAAAGGTTCTCAAGTTATAATATGCCCAATTCTCCCTTTATATTGTCATTACAAGTTATTCTAATTTATCCTGATTATATGCAATTCAAACGGAAATGAATTAGGCTCTTGATGGCTTAGGATCGACGTAAGATAAAAAGGAAAAGGAGAAAACAGATTCAAACTCAAACCGAATAAATAGAAAAGACTGTACATAAATAAAAGATATAAAATGAGATAAGGAATAAAGGTTTATATATGAACATTTAATAACTGTAAACTGAATTGGTAATTGACAATAAAACAATAACATTATAAACATTGTTACTTTTCAGATCCAAATCATTTACTGTCAAAATACTGTTTAAATAATAGATCTAAAAATAACTATAACTTATAGTGATTTGATTAAGATCCAGAAAATGTCTCTTTAAATTGTTGTTGTAAAAAAATAGAATTATCTCTTTAATCTACGTTTTGGCAGCACCTCGACGTATTCTTATTTTTATTCAAAAATAGCTTGGAGGAAGAAGAATGAAGAATGTTTGTGTGTAAGAAAAATGGTGAGGCTGCTAGCCTATTAACAGATTAGCTAGGATAATTCAATACCATTAGATTTTAGGTTTTCCAATCAAACCATACACCTCAAGCTAAGCCAGCGTATGAACATAGCAAATAAAACAGTCCAGATTCAGCTGTAGGAATCTTTCCTGCATGCAGGTGGATCAATCCACCTCCTACCTGGGTAGACATATGGGTCAACCCGCCTTAGACCGTGGTCGACCCTTGTGTCGACCTAGGTAAAGGGTTGGGTCGCCCACTTACTGTTGATTTTTTGTGTCGATTTACTCTAAATTATTATATATTATATACTATCTGGTCTAATCTTATTTAGTTCATGACTTCTTCATATTTAATCCGATTTACGAAAACTGAGAGTTTATCCGAACCTAAATTTCGTAACAAACGCAACGATAAAGTCTGTTTTACTCAGTTCTAAGTATTTTATTAATTAATATTCATTTTATTATCTTCATTATGGTGTACTAGATTATGGGATGTTACATTCTCCCATCCTTAAAGGATTTCGTCCCTGAAGTCTCCAGTTAAGAAGAATGTTTATTTTTAACAACTACCTACACCTATTTACTCATCCATTAACCACTGGCATCCATTATCCTTAAAATTTCTAATGCTTTGTATGAACATATGCAAAGGTGTTGTGTGTATATGTCCCTACACTAATGCATAATTCAGGCGATCGACTGATTCAGTTGATCTCCTTAATGCAATATATGTATGTGCCATGTATCCAATATGTATGCAAAAGAGTCCAAATAGTATATATAAGTTCAATATGTGTGCACAATCATTCACCATAATGCAACATCCATGTGATGATTCAACCATTCTCATCCATTGAAATTAAAATGCGCACATATCCATATGAAATATGTAACTGTTTGAGTCGATCTAATTAATGCCTAATGTGTGTGTATATGCGTCCACTGAAAACCACTAACAAACACTTGCATTCATTTACATCCGTCAATCAAAACAAGTCTCAAACATGTCCCTAACTATAGGATTCTATCTAAGGATCGAGTTTCAAACGATAGGATAAAAAAATTCAAATTCAAATAAGAACGTACTCTCAAAAAGAAAAGGGTAAAAAGTGTGAATCTTGTCTTCGGGTTCCCATATTGCGTCGTCTCGATCTTCTCCCTATTGCACCTTCACTACCTTGATCTCTTTGTTGCTTAGTCTCTTAACCTCCGATCCAAGAATATGGGTAGGAACTTTCCTAACCGATGCCTCCTTCTCAACTTCAACATCCTCAAGCATACTTGGCACAACTACCTTTGCTAAATCATGTAAACATTTCCTCATGTGGGAAACATGGAATACATCGTGAACTCCTATCAAGCTCTCTGGTAGTCTAACTCCATAGTCCATCTCGCCTATCCTCTCAACTATGGGGAATGGTCCTACAAATCTTAGTGCCAATTTCCCTACTAAGCCAAACCGAACAACGTTTCTTAGCAGCTATACCTTGATAAAGACCATACTCCTACCTCAAAGTCCAAGTCAATCCTCCTTGTTAGAACCTTAAGGCTATCCAGACACTAGAGGAGAGTAGTGTATTTACTGTATCTACTCAATATTCAAATAGAAAGAAATAAGCAATAAAATAAAATGCAATAGAGTAAATAACACCAGGATTTTTATACTGGTTCGGATTAACCAATCCTACATCCAGTCCTGCACTCCACCATGCAAAATTTCACTGTAATCGCTTGCTTTCCACAAGTGGAAAGAACACGTTTAAGATCTTGATTTCATGGGCAACAAGATACACCTTCTCCTTATCAATAGCAACAAACAATGGCAAGTAGTCGTATCTTCTATACAAATTCTTATAGATTTAGTACAATGATCCTATAGACCTCCAATGGCAATATATCTTTGAATTCTTTGAGGAAATAAGATTAAATCAGAGAGAGAATGATATGAATTCAAGTACAACTCTCTGGTATTGTGTAGCTTGCAAATCAATGAAGAATAGGAGTGAAAGAGAGTGAATTTGCAAGAGTAATAGGATAGTATTCAATGGAATTTTGTAGAGAATAAATGGAGAAGGAGTAGAAGAAAATGTGAAATTAATATGTAAAAATTTGTTACCAGAGGCCTTTAAATAGTGTATGAAAGGATGAGCTTTTGGTGAAAGGGTGGAGGGAAATAACTACTCAATTTGAGTTCAAAATTCTGGACTAACTGTTATATGTCGACATACAAAAATCAGTATGTCGACATACTTGTATTGCAAATATACCAACAACACTTATAAGTGTCACAAATTTCCTACACTTCAAATTTCCCTATATTTGTGGATTTTGGTGATTCGGTTGAGGTCAATGGTTGATTATCTTCGAGTATAATTGCCATGGGATCTTTAACAAGATATTCTAAGGTTCAACCAATTCCTCATCACTTCAAACACCTCTGTTCTTCAACATTCTTCTCTAATAGGCTTTGGTCTTCTTTAGCCTTCAATTATTCTGGTTATCCTTCTTCTATAATTATTCTTTAGTCTTCAATTAAATATCTCCATAATATATCTAATGTAACTGAACAACTCAAAGATATGTTAGTACTAATGTTTATATGGTTGTTGTCATCAAAATCAATACTTAGGGTATTAACAATCTCCCCTTTTTTGATGATGACAACCATATAAATATTTAAGATATAAAATATAACACTTTTTATATTTGACTCCCTCTAACTCTGTGCACTCCCCCTATCATTTTGTCTAGTATATTTATACCTTTTCTCTCCCTTTATCATCAACAAAAAGGTAAAAAAGAATTGTTTAACTACTAGACAATATGTAGAGTTTGCATATAAATAAAACAAGTGGGGAAATCGAAACATGAATTAAATTAAATAATCATATGAGTCTTAGAGTTACCGACTTTGCTGATGCCAACAACAAATCCTTTTCATATTTATCCATGGTTCAATAGATTTCTCGTCATATGCTTTGAACATCAACTATTTGGTACCTTAAAATTTATAAAATATGCACACTGGTACCCTTTTTATTTCGAGGTCCATGGGGTTAAGTTTTGGATGCCAAACCCATAAAGAGTTCGAATGCCCTTTCAAAATGTAATCATTATATAAATGAACCTTATTAATAAAATTATCAATATATTTTTATTTTTTAGTATTATCTAACCATTTTGGAACCCATAAGTTAATGAACCTATTTGGAGAATTTAACTTTAGTTTCCTAGGTTTTGGTTTGAACTTCGTGGCTTTAACAAACTTAATACATTGAGTACTATCTTTATTTGATTTAGCCTTAGGGATATATCCAAGTCCATGCTTATTCCTATTGTGTTTAGATGCAGATAACAATTTCTCTAGATTATCCTTTCCTTTGTTAAGTTTATCAATATCAGTTTTCGTTTTATCAAAATCCTTACTATGGCTAAGAAAAACATTGTTTAGAGATGTTATTTTCTTATTCAGATTAGTGATCTGTGACTTCATGGAAAGATTTTCTGATTTTAAGGACTCATTTTCACTTTTTTGTTTTTCAAAACTTCCAAGTGTTAAATCCTTTCCATATTTATGAACATTAAATCTTTCAATTTCAGCTTCTAGACATTGTTTTTCTTTACTTAACTTTTCGTTAAATAGTTTTAATCTACCTATTTCTGCCAAACTATTATTGTACTCTTTCCTTAAGTATTTCATAACTTTGATGCATATCATTTAAAACTTTAGTAATTTCTTTATCGAAATTCCAAACCAGGTCATCCCTTGCCATGAAGCATACAATGGCATTTTCTGTTTCTGAATCATTGTCGCTTAGTGAGTCATCATCCCATGTTGCATTCAATGCCTGTTTCCTCTCTTTATTGAAAGTATTTGAAAATTCTTTGGTTTTCTCAAGTTTGGTCAATCTCTTTTCAAATGACCGATTTTATCATATTTGAAACATCTAACAACATTCCCATTTCTGGAATTATTGTTGTTAATTTTTTGAAGTTTCTTTGTTATCTAGTACTTCAAGAATTTCTTGATCTTCTTGGTAATAAACTCAATATCATCATCAATAGTATCATCATCTGGTTCATCGTTATCAATCATTGCATTATATTCCAGTGATTTCTTCTCATTTCCCTGATTCTTTTTTCTAACCTGCAACTTCACTTCATAGGACATTAGATTACCAATTAATTCTTCTATTGACATAGTACTAATATCATTGGCTTCTTCAATTGCTAGATACTTCTGATCCCATCCATTAGGAAGTGAATTCAAGATCTTTCTGACTTGGTCTTCTTTAGTAATTTTATTTCCTAATGATATTATGGCGGGTACAATATCTTGAAATCTAGAATACATATCAGAAATTGATTCATTTGGTTTCATTTGAAAAAGTTGAAACTGGTGAGTCAGCATAGATTTCTTTGTCTGTTTTACTTTATTTGTGCCTTCATATGTGGCTTTCAATATTCTCCAAATTTCATGTGCAGAATTACAAATAGACACTCGATTAAATTCATTTCTGTCTAAGAAGAAAAATTAAATATTCATGACCTTAGAATTATTAAGTGCTTTGTCTTTTGATCAGGTGTCCATTTTAAATATTCAGTTTGAGGCTCTATTTATTCTACTTGGGTAATATTCCAAATAGCTAAACCATTAGACTGCAAATAAAATTTCATCCTACAAGCCCAATAAGCATAATTACAGCCATCAAATAGAGGAGGTCTAATGGTAGATTGCCCTTCTATAAAAGAACTAATAATGGTGTTACTAGTGTCACTAGCCATTATAATTTTTCAAATACCAAATTACGAATTTTTTGAAAGACCAGGCTCTGATACCAGTTGTTAGGACCTTAAGGCTATTCGGATAGTAGAGGAGAGAAGCTTATTTACTATATCTACTCAATATTCAAATAGAAAGAAATCAGCAATAAAATAAAATGCGGTAAAGTAAATAACACCAGGATTTTTATGTTCAGATTAACCAATCCTACATCCAGTCCTACACTCCACCATGCAGAATTTCACTATAATCGCTTGCTTTCCATGGGTGGCAAGGACATGTTTACAATCTTGATTTCACGGGCAACAAGATACACCTTCTCCTTATCAACAACAACAAACAATGGCAAGTAGTCGAATCTTCTATACAGATTCTTATAGATTTGGTACAATGATCCTATAGACCTCCAATGGCAATATATCTTTGAATTGTTTGAGGAAATAGGATTAAATCGGAGAGAGAATGATATGAATTCAAGTACAACTCTCTGATATTGTATGGCTTGCAAATAAATGAATAATAGGAGTGAAAGAGAGTGAATTTGGAAGAGTAATAGAATAGTTTTCAATGGAATTTTGTAGAAAATAAATGGAGAAGAAGGAGTAGAAGAAAATGTGAAATTAATATGTAAAATTTCGTTACCAAAGGCCTTTAAATAGCGTGTGAAAGGATGTGTCTTTTGGTGAAAGGGTGGAGGGAAATAACTACTCAATTTGAGTTCAAACTTTTGGACTAGTCGTTATATGTCGAAATACAAAAAAGAGTATGTCGACATACTTGTGTTGCAAATATGCTAGCAACATTTATAAGTGTCGCAAATTTCCTTATATTTGTGGATTTTGGTGATTCAGTTGAGGTCAATGGTGGATTATCTTTAAGTATAATTGCCATGGGATCTTTAACAAGATATTTTAAGGTTCAACCAACTCCTCATCACTTCAAATACCTATGTTCTTCAGCATTCTTCTCTGACAGGCTTTGGTCTTCTTTAGTCTTCAATCATTCTGGTTATCCTTCTTCTATAATTATTCTTTAGTCTTCAATTAAATATCTCCATAATATATCTAATGTAACTGCACAACTCAAAGATATGTTAGTAGTAATGTTTATATGGTTGTTGTCATCAAAATCAATACCTAGGGTATTAACATTCCTTCTATCGGCATATGACTTCTGCTTGTCCTGAGCTTCTTTCATCCATCTACGAATAAGGTCTATCTTTTCAGAAGTCTCCCTAATCATCTTAGCCCAAGTAAAAGTTTGTCTGTATACTCCTACCAACATGTTGGCGGTCTGCAAGGTCGTCCATAAATTACCTCGAAGGGCGCCATCCTTATGCTTGACTGATAATTATTATCGCACGTAAACTCAACAAATGGGAGATGCTCCTCCCAAGTCCCTCCGAAGTCTAGGACACATAGTCTCAGTAAATCCTCAAGATACATAGTCTCAACAAATCAGTCTGAGGGTGGTAGGATGTGCTCAATCGTAATTGTTACCTAGTGCCTCTTGTAAGCTCTTCCAAAACCTCACTAGTGGAGATGGGGTCACGGTCACTTACTATACTAGAAGGTACCCCATGTAGACAGACGATCTCTCTAAGGTATACCGATGTTAGCCAAGCTGTTGTCCTCTTGCTCTTGATGGGGATAAAATGAGCGCTCTTAGCAAGTTTGTCCACTATTACCATATAGTCGTGTTGCCCTTCCTCGATCTGGGCAGTCCATCCATAAAGTCCATAAAGATGTTCTCCCATTTCCGTTGTGGGATATCCAAGGGCTGAAGAAATCCGCCAAGTTTCCTTTGTTCAGCCTTAACTTGTGGGCAAGTCAAACATCGGGACACAAATTCCACTACACCCTTCTTCATGCCAGTTCTATGGAAAACCCACTTCATGTCTTGGTACATCTTGTCACCGCCCGGATGGATAGTCATCCGAAAGTGATGAGCCTCTTCAAGAACTAATCTCAGCAAATCCCCAATTCTGAGAACACACAACCTCCCATCTCGTGTTAGCCACCCTTTCTCGTTCACCAAATATCTAGCTAGGTGACTAGAGGTCTCTCCTTTACTAAGTTTATCCAAGATGACCATTAACTATTATCCTCCCGCTGCGTGGAACCAATGCGCTCCATAATAGTACGTCGCACCTCTAATGATGCCAACAAACCAAGCGTAAAATTCGTAGATGGCTTAAAATCAAAGGTCGAAATAAACTCCAAACTCTGCCTCTACGAACAAAAGACTTAAGGTCATCCTTAGCCTACTTAAGCATCTGCAACCACATTACCCTTTCCTAGGTATAAGCTATCTCAAAATCGTAGGATGCAAGGAACTTCATTCATTGTTGCTGCCTAAAATTGCGATCCTTCTGCGAGAACAAAAATTTGAGCGACTTGTGATTCGTGTATAGCTCAAATCCCTCTCCAAGTAGATATTGTTGCCAAGACTTAAGTGCGAACACTATTGCAGCCAACTCCAAGTCGTGGGTGGGGTACTTCTTCTCATGAACTCTTAATTGCCTACTTCCATAGCAGACTACCCTACTTTCTTGCACAACACAACACCTAACCCCATGCCACAAGCATCCGTGTAGACCGTAAACTCCATGCTACCAATGGGGAAATTCGGAACATGGGATGATGTTAGAGCCCTCTTTAGCCTTTAGAATGCATCCTTGCAATCAATGCTCCAAGTGAAAACCAGGTTCTTCTTCGTTAGACAGGTGAGCGGAGATAATATCCGAGCAAGTCCTTAATGAACTTTCTGTAATAACCCGTCAAACCCAAGAAACTCGTAACCACTGTCGCATTCTTAGTGGCATTCCAGTCTGGGACTGCGACAACTTTAGCGGGGTCCACCGCTATACCATCCTTTGGGAACTACATGCCCTACAAACCTTACTTCCTTTCTCCAGAAATGCCACTTAGAAAATTTAGCCTTAAGCTGATGCGATCTGAGAGTGCAGAGAACTTCCTCCAAGTGTCTGGTATGCTCTTCTTCGCTCCTCGAGAAAATCATAATATCGTCCATAGAACCCACAACAAATTTATTTAGGCACTCCCTAAACACTCGACACGTTAAATCCATGAAGTATGCAGGTGCAATGGTCAGCCCAAAAGGCATGACCAACCACTCAAAGAAACCGTCCGGAGTCCTGAAAGTTGTCTTGTCAATATTATCATCTGCTAGCCTAAGTTGATGAAATCTCATGGCTAGATCCAACTGCGATAAAATCGAAGCACCTACTAGCTTGTCAAATAAGTCATCAATCTTCAAAAGTGGGTGCCTATTGTTCTTGGTGAGTTTATTTAACTCCCTATAGTCCACGCATAGACGAAGAGAGTCGTCTACCTTGGTTGTGAAAACAACTGGAGTTCCCCACTCATTGCTCCATCTAATGAATCATTTCTCATATAGCCCACCTACTTGTTTGTTGAGCTCCACTTCTCTCTAGGAGCCATGTGGCGCACTGGTAAAGCGACTGGTTTCGCATTCTCCACCAAGTAAATCCCGGAATCTATCTCTCTTCTAGGAGGTAATCCCCTAACCTCATCAAACACATCTAGATAATCTTTGACTATGGGTATTGATCGAAGATCGTCTCAGAAGCATCAATGGAATCTAGGAAACTGTGCATTACTGACCCCGTGAGTCACAAGAAATCTTAAGAGTTCTATTATGGAATGTTAGAAGTCTAACAACTCTCCTCTCACCATCTAGAATGACACCATACGTGGCTAGCCAACCATTCCTAGAATTAATCCATAATCCATAAATCCAAGAACATATGCATTGCAATCAAATTCGACACTCATAATAGAAATTATCAAACCCCTACATATCATAGAAAAATGAATCGTTCCCCTTATGGGGTTGTGTCTAGGTGAAGATTATCTACCACAGAATTGGATATGAATGAATGAGAAGCACCAGAATCAAAGAGAGTCTTAATAGGATGTTACGGATTGCGGAATGGATCGTTAAGGTAAAACAAACACTAGAGGGAGGGTGAATAGTGTTTTTGAGAATTTAAACAAAATATAAAACTTATGTGATAAACTATATGAATCAAACTCCAAAGAAACAATCACAGATATAGAATCAAACACAGATGCAAAATAAACAAAAATAAAAATGAAAAAAAAGGAAAGAATACATCGGATTTTATATTGGTTCGGATTGCTCCTACGTCCAGTCCCGCACAACGCTGGATTGCACAGAGTTTTATTACTATATCAATATCCAATTACACCCCTTGATTTTATGGTTACAAGGTTAACACCGCTCCTATTCCTTGATTTCACGGCAACAAGGAAAACACCAATTATGTTCCTTGATTTCACGACTACAAGGTAAACACCGATTCTGTTCCTTGATTTCACGGCTACAAGGAAAACACCGATTCCCAAATACTTCCCAAACAAATGCAATAGCCCTATAACTCTTCAATAGCACTTGATTCGGAGAGTAATGAGTATAGAGTGTAGAGAGAAGAAGATTAGTGATAACATAATTGAATTCGACAAAGTATAAGTGTAGCATAAAAGGATAAGAAATAATGGTGTAATGAAAGAGAGTGAAAGTGGAGAAGAAGGAGTGATTAAAAATTCGAAATCAAGCCCTTTTTATAGTGTGTGAAAGGTTGCAACACTCCAGAACCATCACAAATAGTGAAAAGACACTTCCTTTCAAATTTGAAAAAATGGCAGTTATATGTCGACATAGTGTTTTCTATATGTCGACATATACTTAGTAAAAAATTAATTTTTGAGCATTTTCAAGTATTTTGATATAAATATAATTCTAGAAATTCTGGAATTAAAATATAGTGTCATAAATTAATATTATAAAGTAAGAAATTATATGAAAACATAAATATAAACTATATAAACATATTTATAAAATTATAAAGTTTAAAACTATATAAATATAAAGTACATAAAAAATATAAAACTTATAAAACTTGAGTTTGAAATCAAAAGTAAAGTAAGAAAGAAAAATAGAAAAGATATGAAATAAAATACAGAGGATTGAAGATAGAATTTGAAAACAGAATTTGAAATTTGAAAACAAAATTTGAAATTTGAAAACAGAATTTGAAAAACAGAATTTGAGTTTGAACCTGGAGTGCTATTTAGAGTCTTACATAATCTAGACTCTATAACTATATTTATCTTGAACTCTTTAAATCTTGAATACTCATGAGTCTTGAAATATCTTTGAATTCTTAATCTCTAACATCTTTAAAACTGTACAGTCTTCAGTATATAATTCCTATATATAAATCCTTCATATGTATATATATATATATATATATATATATATTCTAGAAAAAGGTGTTAGTATATATTTTATAATCAATTAATATTGAAATAAGGTTGTTGTCATCAAAACTCCATTCTCCAACAATCTCTCCCTTTTTGATGATGACAACCTTAGTTTATAAAATATCATACCTGTGTATACCTATTGAAGGTGATCCTTCAAATACTCCCCTTGTCTATATGAATCTTATAAACTATGTCCATATTTTATACTTTCTCCCCCTTTGGCATTATCAAAAAGAAATTCTAAAACTACTCCCCCTAAATCCTATATCTATCTTTATAACTCTTAAAGTAAAATACTACCCTAAATTTATGCCTATATAATATCCTGATTCTATGTATATAACTCTACCTTAATCTATAATTCTCTATAAATTTATATAACTCCCCCTAAATCTATGACTACACTGGTCTAATAAACTAAATAGAAAGATAATAAACTAAGCAAACTAATCAATTTAAACAAGCAAATCAATCCAAATAAGAAATTCAAACAATCAAGCAATTCAAACAAATAATCTAAACAATTAAATCAACCAAAGCATTTTTGAACCTTCAACTAATCCTTAGAAACTCTAAAAATCCCCCTTAATCTAATATAAGACTAAACCTATACTAAACTCTAATTCCATTAAAACTATAATAAGACCTTAATCCAGAATTAGAAATAACTCTGGTAATATATCCTTAAAAATTATGATATAAGTAAAGCAATTCACTATAATCAATCAATCAATTTAAGTTTGTTGCCACAAAACATCAATTCAAACATGAAGCCAAACATTTCTTGTAACTTCTATATATCCTAAATTTTTAATTAGATAAAAACTTTTCATATTATATACTTGTTATGTGTGGAGTTAGAGTTAACATGTAATGCAGTGTGTTGGTAATAATGCAGTTTGACATATGAAAAACTATATGAAGTGGTATATTGAATGAAATGCAATTTGTGATGTAAATGATTTTAATTCGAGATGCACTTTAATGATTTATGATATGAAATAAGATAGGTAATGATAATATGCAGAATGATTTGGTGAATATATCTATTTTGGTAAAGATATTCAAAATTCTATTAATTATTTCAATCAAACAAAGGTAATATTAATTTCTAGACTTAAGTTAATGATGCTAATGAAAGAAATTATGAATTTATAAATTCGTGATAGGTAGCAAAATATTCAAAATAATTATGGAGTTAAGTAAGGTAAATATAGTAAGAATTGAAGATCTTTTTAAAGAGAATATAAAATTATATAAAGTAAACTATAAACTTATATTCATAATAGTATATACAAACATATTTTGAGAAGAACTTAAAATTTATTATGAGATATACAATAATCTTCTTGATACAAATTGATTTTAAATTCAATCTTTAGAAATCCAAACATATTTATTTGGTAAAGAACAATTTATATGTTAAAGCTTTAAAAGAAATCTATAGTTATAACAAAATTACTTTAATGAAAACTGATAATATGAAGTAATATATAAAGCTATAATTTCTTATATATAAAAAATATTTTTAAGACATAAAAATCATATATATATATATATCTTTATACCAAAATATTAAGTTCAATATATAAATTAAAATAAGTATTTAAGTTACAAATAGTATTTGTGATAATGTATCCCAAAATTGTTTTGAAATCATATGAATAATATATAAGTTAAACTATGCATGTTTAAACTATATAAAAGATGAATAAATTTATATTTTATAACAATATCAAAAAGTTATATTAATTTTGTATATCATATTAACATATTTATATACTTTTAATATATATATATATATATATATATATATATATATATTGAAACAAGATATAAGAAAATAAGTAGATAACAAAGTTAATAACCAGAGTTTGAACTGCCATTTTCTAATTCAAAAAATGAAGGAAAGTTTGAAAGTTTAAGCTTTTGAAACTCAAAATTTTAGTTTTAATTTACAAGCCTTTATGTCGACATAAGGACATATGTATGTTGAAATACATTCATAAATTTCAAAGAACATATGGTTTTGTGACTTTGGTTTTAAATTATCGATTTATATTTCAAGTTTAACTATTTCCTGAAATAATATTAATCCTAACTAACATTCAAAAATTTATTTTATTATTTTATTTGTAATTTATTATTATATTATTATTTTGAATTTAAAATTCAAATTAAATTTGAATTTTCAAATTTCTAGTTTAAATTTTAAAATTTTAAATTCAAAACAAAGAAAACAAGCAAAGCAACCATTCAACTGAATAAAATTAAAAATTAATTAAGGCGTATCCAGTTTTTAGATCCTTTTCTTTGAAATTTTTTGAATTCTGAATTGATCTTCCGGAATTTGATGATGAGAACTATTGTGACGGGCTCATTTTTTTGGATAGGATAATATATTCATTTGCTGAATTTGAATACCATATGAGAAAAATATTGAAGATTTAGTAGTTCAACCAACTTGGTGCAAAATCTTGAATTTGAATTTTGGATTTTGAATGAATGGACACTTCAACTACTATATAAAGTCCCAAAAGTCATGTCTCTTCACAATCTCTTTTCTTCTTCTCGTTTTTCATTTTCAATCAAACTTTCAGAAGGCATAACTTGTTCGTTTCTTAACGGAATTGGACGAATTCAAAGGCAAATTGAAGATGAATTCAAGGACTATGATCTAGTGACAGTTTGGGGATGAATTTAGATGGTATTAGGGTGCATCAAGTCGAAACAGTAAGAGATATGTATGAAATCTCGTAACAGTTTTTCAGTTTTGCATTGCCAACTTCAAATGGTCATATCTCACTCAATTTTGATCAGAATTTGACGATCTACCCATCAAATCGGCCATTAGAATGATAACTACAATCTGAAAAAGGATTTGGGACAAAATAGTATAACCTGTGGATGCAATTTGAAGATAACCGTCGATGGTTTTGGTTTCCTTCTTTCTTTATTCACCAAAACTTCATTTGGTCATTACTTGATCAATTCTTGATGGATTTATATGAAGCCAGCGGCATTCCAAAGAAAATGAAGAGAAGTAAAGTATTGAATCTACTTGCAGATGAGAATCGAAAGTTTCTACTTATCTGGTACCCATTTCTTTGTTGATTTACATTGTGTATTTCCATTTCTTCCTCTTGATATCTTTTCACCAACCCTTATTAATCTTCTTTAATTATCCTTTAGAATTTGAATTCTCAACACCCATGTACACCAATTTAGAATTTGAATTTTCAACAGCCACCTTTTCATAATTTGAATTTTCAGTAGCCGCCATTTTGGAATTTGACCCACCAATAGCCACTTTACCCATCTTTTCAATTTTTGAATTTTCAAAAGCCATATAACACACCTTTTCCTGCAAAACAACACAACTTTTCAAATAATCAAATAACTTTCCAAATAATTCAAATGACTTTTCAAAATAACTAACTACAATAATATCATGATGGTTTTGTAACTTATCAATATATCAAAAAATTTAAGATTTAATTTTTTTTTAAAATTTTAAATTTCAAAAATCAAATTATAGTAACTTGATTTTTCAATAAAATTTGAATACAGACGTTATCTAATACTAATGCAATACATAAATTTAAACTAATCATTTTAAAAATTGTCATTTAAAATTTTCAAAAATCAGATTTTGAACTTTTTGAAAGACCTTGCTCCGATACTAACTGTTAGGGATTTCGGAATGGATCGTTAAGGCAAAACAAACACTAGAGGGGAGGGGGGTGAATAGTGTTTTTGAGAATTTAAAAAATCTAAAATTTATGTGATAAACTATAAGAATCAAACTCCACTGAAACAATCACGTATACAGAATCAAACACGGATGCAAAATAAACAGAAATAAAAATGCAGAAAAGGAAAGAACACACCGGATTTTACACTGGTTCGGATTGCTCCTACGTCCAGTCCCACACAACGTTGGATTGCACAGATTTTTATTACTATATCATTATCCAATTACAACCCTTGATTTCACGACTATAAGGTTAACACCACTCCTGTTTATTGATTTCACAGCAATAAGGAAAGCACCGATTCCGTTCCTTAATTTCACGACTACAAGGAAAAAACTACTTTCGTTCCTTGATTCCACGGCTACAAGGTAAACATCGATTTCCAAATACTTCCCAAACAATTACAATAGCCCTATAACTCTTCAATAGCACTTGATTCAGAGAGTAATTACTAGTGAGTGTAGAAAGAAGAAGATTAGTGAAAACAGAATTGAATTCGGCAGAGTATTGGTGTAGGAATCATAAAAATGATAAGAAATAATGGTATAATGAGAGATAGTGAAAGTGGAGAAGAAGGAGTGATTAAAAGTTCGAAATCAAGCCCTTTTTATAGTGTGCAAAAGGTTACAACACTCCAGAACCGTCACAAATAGTGAAAAGATACTTCCTTTCAAATTTGAAAAAATGACAGTTATATGTCGACATGGTGTTTTCTATACGTCGACATATACTAAGTACAAAATTAATTTTTGAGAATTTTCATGTGTTTTGATATAAATATAGTTCTGGTAATTCTTGAATTAAAATATAGCATTATAAATTAATATTATAAAGTAGGAAATCAAATGAAAACATAAATATAAACTATATAAACATATTTATAAAATTATAAAGTTTAAAAATACATAAATATAAAGTATATATATATATTATAAAACTTGAGTTTGAAAACAAAACTAAAGTAAGAAAGAAAAATAGAAAAGATAGAAAATAAAATATAGAGGATTGAAGATAGAATTTGAGAACAGAATTTGAAATTTGAAAACAAAATTTGGAAAATAGAAGTTGAATTTGAACCTGGAGGGCTACTTAGAGTCTTACATAATCTAGACTCTATAACTATATTTATCTTGAACTCTTGAAATCTTGAATACTCTTGAGTCTTGAAATATCTCTGAATTTTGAATCTCTAACATCTTTGAAACTGTACAGTCTTCAGTATATAATTTATATATATAAATCCTACATATGTGTGTGTATATATATATATTCTAGACAAAGGTGTTAGTATATATTTTATAAACAATTAATATTGAAATAAGGTTGTTGTCATCAAAACTCCATTCTCCAACATAAGAGAGACAAAAAGAGAAATCAAACCATCAATTGTGACTTTCCTACCACAATTCGGACAACCAGTCTCTAGAGCATGAACTTGTCCTCCAGATGATCTTGCTTTCTGACCTTTCTTGTTAGGGCATTGCATAGTGAAATTCCCAACTTGACCACAACTAAAACAAGCATTCTTTGTTTTCTTACATTCTCTCACAAAGTGCCCCAAAATTCTATAGCCATGGCACTTAACCTCTGCCTTGATCTGGGCCTCGTCATATTTTCCTCCCTTCTTTGTCTCCTCCTTCTTGGACCACCATTTCTTTTTCTCGTCCTTGGGTTTTTACTCTTAATCCTTAACTTATTCCTTCCCCTTTTTACCGTACTCATGCATCAAAGCCATGTTAACTCGCCTTTCGAAAGTCGCTCCCATTGGGATATGGGTCAATGCCAGTCCTTGCAGTGGTTGGTTTAATCCTTTCGCGAACCTTAAAGCCTTCTTATAGAAAGCGTTTATCAAATCGAAACCAAATCTTGCTAGTTGGTCAAAGTTGTTGACATATTCTTTCACCGTCATGCTTCCTTATTTCAAATTCAAGAACTTCTCTGTTTGCATTCCATCCTCCACTTGCGACAAGAATTTCATCTCAAATCTATGTCTAAACTCATCCCAAGTGGCTACCGCCTACCCCGCCTGAGTATCCTCACACCGGTATGAAGCTTCCTCTTTAAATTGCCATGCGGTCAACTGAAGCTTTCTCCTATCATCGAGCTCCAATAAATCAAACACATTCTCTATTTCTCTAAGCCAATTGCATGTCTCCACAAAACTCTCAATACCATGAAACGGTTAGCCTCCCATTGCGCATAAATCCTTACAAAGCTTACAAAAGTGGACTACATGTTGAGGTGGAGCTACTGCGACTGCAACTGAGGGTGGAGCATTGCCTTGCACTTCAGCAGGTACCATAGCCTCTACGTGTCTACGGAACCATGTCGTAATGGGAATGCCCTTCGGGAAATTAGGAGCCGGGACATGCTAAAAAAGAGACGAAATAAGGATTCAAAAAGAGATAGAAGGAATATTGTAAATGACTTGAGGGGATATATTTTTTAATAATTGGTTTTATTTGAAAATCTTTACATTGAAAAATACTTTTTCAAAAACTTTTTCTCTAACCTTGTAACCTTAGCTCTGATACCAAATGTGACACCTCACGTCGCTTAGTGTCACCCATACCATAATGTATTAAGTTATGTGAAGCACAATAATAATACAAAGACTAATTTTAACAAGACAGAATATAAAAATGCAACGGACACATTCAAACTTTTATTTCAAACCAAATTCAACATTACATTTCAAATGAACCATCAATGTCATAAAGTCATAAACATCTGTCTCATAAATCATTAGAGTACAAAACCATAAAATAATATCCCTCACATGCCACAACAATAAACATAAAAGAAACTGAAGTAATATGTGGAAAGAGAAGCAGTCCAAGCTGAATAGAATCATGGTCGCTTCTATTGCCCGCCACCACTTTGAGAACTTAAGGGGGAAGGAAGAGAGAGAAGGAAAAGCAAAATAGGTCAGACATAAAATCTGGAGAGTTCCATTGATTTTCAGCATAAGATATGAAGTATCAAGATAGATAAATGGTACTGGATATGAAAATACAGTAAAATATACAAGTACGAACTAATGAGATAACAAGGAAAGGTAAAGATCAAGTTAGCTTCTCATCCATATCCCAAGAACAAGTTTCTGCACCAACTACAAGAATAACAGGATTAGATTTTACCCTAATTACTACCTATACGATTGGCTCCCAACAAACGCAAATAACCTATGTTAGTCACGACAGTAGGAGATATCAGTCCCTAACCCAACAAATTATAAGACAAAACTCTATCTAATACTGTTACAACATCTTAGTTTCCCTCATCAGACCCATGCACGCTTATGACTCTGCTGAAACTCGCCCGTACCCACCTTCCAACGTTTGAACCTCTTATAATCCAAATCGTTAAAGCATACCCTGGCCTCTACATAGTGCGAGGTCCCTCTATGATACCAATAAGGATACTGACTAATACGGATTCTATACAACAAGATTGACACAAGCCACCCCTAGGCTTGTCCCCCCAATAACTAGGATTTTAAGAGTCCCAAAACGGATACAAACAGCAAGATGTGGGATCTTTTAGCTTATTAATTAATAGGTTTAACTTAGCAAGTCTAAGTTCATTAAAAAGCATGGTTGTAAATGACATTTCATATAAATGTTATTTTGTGTACAACCCCTTCCTCAAAATAGACAAGCACCTGCTCGGGTGTATATAGATCTATAGTAATAAGTTTTACTGAATTTACATCTGATCCTTATATTTTCCATAACATGTTTTACTTAATATTAAATTAAGTCTAACCTATTCAGATTAACATGTTTGCATAATCTTCCCTTTGTAATTACCCCAAATTTACAGTCGAAGGTTCTCAAGTTATAATATTCCCAATTCTCCCTTTTTATTGTCACTACAAGTTATTCCAATTTATCCCAATTATACGCAATTCAAATGGAAATGGCCTATGCTCTCGATGGCCTAGGCTCAGTGTAAAATAAAAAGGAAAAGGAGAAAATAGATTCGAACTCAAACTGAATAAATAGGCATAAAAAAGACTGTAAATAAATAAAAGACAGAAAGGGGGATATGGAAGAAAGGTGTATATATGAACGTATAATAACTGTAAACTAAATAGATAATTATAGTAAAACAATAACATATACACATATAAACATTGTCACTTTTCAGATCCAAATCATTTACTGTCAAAATACTGTTTAAATAGCATATCTAAAAATAACTAAAACTCACATTTATTTGACTAAGATCAATAAAATGTCTTTTCAAATTGTTGCTGTAGAAAAACTAGAATTATGTCTTTAATCTACATTTTGCATCACTTCGTTATCTTCTTATTTTTATTCAGAAATAGCTTAGAGGAAGAAGAACGAAGAATGTTTGTGTGTAAGAAAAATGGTGAGGCTGCTTGCCCAATTATAGATTAGCTAGAATAATTCTAAACCATTAGATTTTAGGTTATCAAATCAAACCGTACACCTCAAGCTAAGTCATCGTATAAACTAGCAAATAAAACAGTCTAGATTTAGCCGTAGGAATTTGTCCTGCATGCAGGTGGGTTAACCCACCACTACCTGGGTCAACCCGCCTTTGGCCTGGGTCGACCCCTATATTAACCCAGATAAGGGGCTGGGTCGCCCACTTACCATTGCTTTTTTGCACTGTTTTAGTCTGAATTATTATATATTATATACTATCTAGTCTAATCTTCTTTAGTTTGTAACTTCTGCATACTTAACATGATTTACAAAAACAAAGAGTCTATCCAAACCAAAATTTCGTAACAAACGCAATTGTAAGGTCTGTTTTACTCAGTTCTGATTATTTTATTAACTAATATTCATTTTATTATCTTTATTATATAATTATGGTGTATTAGATTATGGGGTGTTAGACAACTCACAATGCTTTTTGAAAAATGAAGCTATTATAAGACCGTAGTCCCATCGCGCAATACAATGCAAACCAGAGGAAATAGTTTTACCTTAAAATATCCAAACATGCTTGATATTCTTAAAAAAAACTATTCTGAAATTATTATTGTCTAGGTATGGAAATTACTTTCGAAAATAAATGTATTAATCTTTGCTCGCATAATGTCCCATCCTATTATGTTGGCTATATAGGTTACAAATAAAAACGCAAAACTCATACTGGAAGATGGATTCTAACTATCATGTTTCTTTTTCGAAAAATCTATCATGGAAGTGTGTATTTCCACGGTTTAGTCCAGTCTCGGAACACCGTAATACACATCCACACTACACTCTGGAATCAAGTATCACTCCCCGCGGCTTTAGTCCAGGCTCGAAACATCTCTATACTCTATCCCTTTGGGCATGGAGCTACCACTACCTAGATCATCTCGGTCAACCAAATCCAGTACAACTCTAAAAGTTATTCATACTCAACTCGTAGGTTGTTTATTCTCAACTTGGAAGTCATACATATCTAACCATCAATATACGACCATACCAGGGTGTGAGGATTTTAAGTCACGTCATACACAAAGCTACGCTATATCATCCATGCTTTGATCATCCTCCTCAAAATTCTGGTTTTCAACAACAACTTTGATCGGCTTAGCACTAAGCATGCCACATTTTCAATTCACAACATATAATCGATTTTTATTAATATATAACCCTCTGAGTACATAAGTCTCAGAGGAGGGTGTTATGCTAGAGAATAAATCCTCCACTACTAGCAGATATAACATCAACAGAAGCCAATTTGTTATGTCATGAAATACGATGTCAGACACACATCCATTTACAAGTTTGTTATAGGTCTGAACGAAACCGAAGGCACCTTATTCCTCATCCAATTAAGGAGAGATGCCCTTGCATATCCGGTCTATCTCCAGGTACTTCTGGATGACCGCCACTTATAACCTCGTCTTGGGTTGTACAACCCAATCGAGACATCAACAATAATCCAAATGATATGAAGATCTCTAGTCTTCAACCACCATCTTCAAGTATCTTCAATACTCGTCATATAGTTATTCAGAATGGATCGAAACCCGGTCATTCCAAATAATTATCGCATCATTCAAATCAATTAGCATATACAAGATGTCCTAAGTTAGTTCAATATTTACCTAAAAAAATGGTGACAATCATCTCTCCTACCAACTCTCTAACCCAATTTCCTCCTTCAAATTTCGTCGCTTCCCACGCTCCCTTTTAGAACCCAGATCCGTCGCCTAATGCAAGTATGCCTACGCTAGACCCTCTCGTTCCTCTTCCTTCCTTTCAGATCCTAGATCCACCGCCAAAACCAATCCCTCCCTCGCTAGACCATTCCCCCTCCGCTAACCCTTGCCACCTGCCAGACCCACCTCCACCTTTAGCCTTCGGCAACTTTAATCCTCTTCCGCGAATCAAATGGTCCTTGCTTTTCGCTACAAAGCCAAAGAACACTGGCACCATCAAAGTCAACGATATATTGCTGAAATTTGAAGGAGAAAACCTGCTCCCTACTGACGACATATTCCCGGCTAACATTGAGCAATGGAACGGGTTTCTTGTAGGTTTCTTCCTCGAGTTGCAGCTTCCCTACACTACTGTTGTCAACTATTTGCTGAAGCATTGGGGGCCGAAAGGTACGATTGACCTTAAATCGAACGGAAGTGTCTTTTTCTTCCAGTTTTCTTCTATGACTGATAGGATTAGGGTACTAGAGGCGGACCCTGTCATTATACGCAATAAGCTCTTCATTGTGAAGCCATGGGAACCTAGTTCGAGTAATGTTGCAAATAGTGTAAAGGTTATTCCAGTGTGGATCAAAATGTTTAACATCCCGCTTGTAACTTTGTCGAAGCGAGGGATTAGCTGGATGGCTACCAGAGTTGGGAAGTTTTTGTGCATGGACTCCTACACAGAAAGTTTAAACAGACTAGAATACGCCAAGTGCATGGTTGAGGTGTCATCTAACTCGCCCTTATCTGATGCCTTTTCCGTTCGTAATCTAGATGGATCCATTCAGCTAGGGAAAGTTTATTACCTTTTGGAAACCAGAATTATGCCTACACTGAAAAGTATTCGGGTACTCTACGGAAAAATGTCAAAGTAAGGAGGAAAAGGAATGTGTGCGAACATAAAAAATTGTTGGTAGACGTGACAATACTATGAAGCAACAAAGGAAAAAATCAAAGTTAATGAGAGCAGTAATGTTTCAGTGGCTGTTCAGTATGATAGGACGAGTCAAGTGCCCTTTCGCTCACGATATGCAAGAACAAACAAATACAACCACTGGACCAAAGCAACTAGGAAGAAGAAACCAGATAGATTAGTTGTAAGTAGTAAAGATAAAGGAAAGCAAGTCCTGGTTGATGAGTCACCATCTGTTGCGGATAAGATTGGTACTTCAAATTGTTTCTCGTTGCTGCTAGAAAGCGAAGAGGTCAGCAACAGTTATAAGATAAATTATGAAACTGAAGACGGGGAGATTGAAAATGTTGGAATGAATGGTAATGGTGAAAACCGTAACAATGAAGTTAAGGTGAGTAATGTAAATATGACAGGTAATAATCTGCAGGGTCAAGTTGTTAACGTGCAAGCAAAGAACAAGGAGGATATTATGTTAGTGAAGGAAAATCGAGCTGTTTATATAGCTCAAGTTGATGAAATCTTGTTGACAGCTTTGGGTAGTCCAAGGAAAATGGTAAGGTTGGAGCTAATGAGATAACCATTGCAGACTATGTATCTAAAAATCCTAAAGCGACACCTGATGAGCTGCTAAAAGGAGAAAATTCTATAGGAGCGATTCTTTCTACACGAACTGTGGATCGAAATAGCAATGTCACTGCTTTGAAAATAACTTGTGATCAAGAGTATCCAAAATCAGGGAGAAGCAATTACAGGAAGACAAGTCAGAACTGAGTATAATTGAATCTGCCAGACTGGTTCACATACGAACAATCAACGCTAACGTATTGGCCATTTTTAACGCCCTTAAACCTAAGCTGGCTCAAAGGGAAGTTAACTCTCTTAATAATCTTGAAACTGTGAAGAAGCAGGAAGACTTCAATGCCTTCTGTTCTGGAATAATTTTTGACTAAATGCATACTACACAACTTGACTCTGTCTCAGCCGTGCTTCAGAAAATCATTGCAAGTGGGAAGAAGAAGATATGAAAGTCACCAATAATCAAAGACAAGTCGGCCAACCCTTATGCGCATATTGCCCCCCCTCCCCACGGCTTACAAGGAGAGACTGCCTGGCATCATCGCAGACCAAATGACTTCTAGCTCCAATGAAAAAGTAGGACCTAAGATCCCTGTCACTCGGAGCATGAATAAGGAAATGTTACGAAATCAACAGGAGAATGGCTAGCTATAGGCATTAAGGCAGTGTAGATTTAGGAGATTAAAGAAGAGGAAAACTAAAATGTAATGTGTCCATGAAATATGTTATGTGTAAGTAGTTATGTCTACTGTGTGTGGTAGTAACTAGCTAATATGTATCATGTAATCACCTGTCCTCTCATGTATTAACTATTTTTTAAATAAAAAGTGTTACGGAACACTATAAAAACCGGCTAGCCATGCAACAAAAAAAGATGTCCTAAATCTTATTCCCTTTTGGGAATATTCTTATATCTTTCAAATCAATTAAGATATACAAGATGTCCTAAGTTTTATTCATTTTGGGAAAATTCTTCTATCTTTCAAATTAATTTAATATATACAAGATATCCCAAGTCTTATTCCATTTCGGGAATAATCTTATAATCAAATCACTCTTAACATTGGAACTATTCCCCTAAATCTTATCAAAGATTTACATTCTCTAAACTTCTTGCTTAAAACTTTCCTTGGAAATCATTTTCCTATTCCCATCCTATCCATCCCATGGAGCAAAACTGGTGGTACTCCATATCTAATGCCAATTTTATTTTGATAAGTTTAATTACCTTTTTTTTTTCAGATCTGATTAAAGATTTATCAAAACTCTAATTTAGTTTTAATCTCCATTTCATATATACTAATCTTTGTTGAAGATTTATTAAAACTCTATTTTAGTTTTAATCTTTCCTCTAACTGGGTTAAATAACAAATGTTATTTAAAGCATCGTTCATGATAAACCCCTAACTAATTGATATTAAATATAAGAATTCAAATAGAGTTATATCATCTTATATTAAACACAAATATCCTTAATCAACGAATACTATAAGTGAAATAACAATGCTAACATCTTCCAAATTTCCCTAAATAGTAAATGTCTACACAACGGTGATCAATGCCCAATATTCGAAGATCGTCCCTATCCAAATCCAGTTTTTATTCAAATTAGAAATCTTTCCTAAATCAAAAGATTTATCTAAACACTTCTTTCGAGTCATGGTTCTATTTGATAAACCAACCAATTTAAGTTTATTCCACTTAAATTTACAAAACATCGTTTGAATGTTTGAATATCACTGGTCCTAAATATTGATATATACAAATACCATGTAAAGGAATTTTGATATTTAAAGGGAAATCTATTTTTCTAAAATAGAATTTGAATTTCGAATAGGCTAGGAAATATTTACTTGTTTTGAATAATAAAAACAAGTAGTGAATTTATAAATGGTGTTTATAAATAAAATGGAATAATTTTCAGACAATTTGGGGAATGTAAATTCAGATGTGAATTTAGAAAAGGGAATTGAAATTAGTTTCAAAAAGAAGCGATGAAATCTTGTAACGACCCATATTTTTGACCGTTTAAAAATCGACAATAAGCCACACATGTCGACCCAAACAAATCGCAAATGCAGGTAGTTATTGGGAAAAGAAGAAAAGAAAGAAAGAAGAGAAAGACAATTAACAGAATCTCACAGCGGAAGGACAGCATATAATAAACAAATAGCAGTTAAAAGCAGTTGAAATATATATACATTGACTATAACCTTCAATGATTATCAGAGTTACATATACATACAGCTGTACATAATAAGCAGCGGAAAAATAATGCAGCGGATATACATATGTATAGATAATAGATATACCAAATCTTCGTCTTCGATTTCCAAAGCACAGTCATCTTCGGTAACTGCAACGTCTGCTGACCCGAGCGTATTGCATAAAAAGGAAAACACAACAAACACTCGGATCAGCACTAAATCATTCTCATATTAGTCAAATTAAAAGATGAAATAACATCAGTGTCATGGGTGCAGTAACTCAAGAGATGTTACGGGATTTTTCCATCTCTCAAGGATCCGTTAAATTAATACATACATAATATAGTACGCTATTATGATAGTGTCTATCCAGTAAAGTATAAATACTGAAAATAGCGTAAGCGGGATTACCATATTACCCTTACGCCGTTTATAGGCACCAACAGTCTATACAGTACCGTAAATTCACCGTACTGGTGTTATCAGAGGGCACTCCATAGAAGGCAATGCTAAATCAAATCGTATGGGGCTCGATATGGATATATATGACAAGGCACTCGAGGCAATGCCCAGGGTAGGATTCTACCAATTGCACTCCCGGACCGGTGGTAACGCATAGCAGCCACTACCGCCCACCTCGGAACACACTCCCAAAGTCATAAATGGGCCCAAATCATCATCATCATCATAGTCATAGAAATAGTATCGAAGAAGTGTGTCCGATCAAAGGTGCTACCTCAATTAGTCACGGTATAGCTCCTGTTTTAGTCATTTCAATTCTGACCCGAAGGTCAGGGCTATTTCGTCATCGTTCATCTTCTTCGATTTAATAATCGCCTTCAAGTCATCATACTCATTCTGGATACGTCATAACGTTCACAGTTGTCAAAGTGGTGTCGACACTGACAGAGAGTATGCCTTGAGTCGACTCCGGTCTCTTTAACAACCAACGCTTACACCTTTCACATCGGTCGGTTCTTTTATATTTGATAAAGGTTCGCTTTCATACCAAAATATCATCTTCTGTTTCGAGCCCAATTTATATTCAAACGAATAAAATTTTCATATCAACATATCATAATCATACCCAAACCGATTATATTCTAAACTAGAATATATTACACATCATTATATTATAATCATATAATATTTCAAAAATGACTTATATTCAAATAGAATATAATTTATCTCAAAGATTTCAAATTATCAAGGATTCTTATCTCAACTCCATTTGAACCAGCGGTTCAACTCAAGCATTTCCATTCGGAAGAAATTTAAAATTCCAAAACACTTGTAAACTAAATGTTTATATATAATAATAACAATAGTAATAATAAAAATAATAATAAAATAAATTTTATATAAATAAATATATAGATATACATATAGGATATAATAATTAAAATAAATTAGTAATTTAAATATTATATATTTACTTAAAATATAGGTTTACTAGAAAATTTTGAAAATGAATTATAAGGAAAAATTTATTTAAAAATACAATAGTTATAAGTAAAGGCAAGTAATAAATTTAAAGCAAGAATAATTATTTGGAATCAAATGCATAAATATATTTAAAATAAATTTCTCTAATCAAAATCTTCCTTCCTTCCAAATTTCAAATACTTGAATCTATCCTCCGGTCTCAACGGAGTTCATTAAATTCCATCTCTCGTTTCAACCCCGTTCAACAACTATTTGATTTCAAGAGTTCAAATATATATACAACTGAGTTAAAACAACCCAGATATCTTTGATTTCCAAATTTCCCAAAATCAGATTACATAAGAATTTATTTCCTTCTAATCCAACTCTTAATTTGAAAAGATTTTAAATCATATTCAAATTCCGATTTAACTATTTCCACTTTGTTTTGGAAAATTTCTTTAACCCTTTTAATCAACATCCCAGTTCAGAATCTTTAAAGAATTGAATTATCGAGTATCGGTACATTCTTTTAGAGGGAAAATTCTATTAAATAAAAATTTCAAATATTTAAAATCATTTAACCAACAGATGTCTGTATATAATTATCTACCCAATGGCCAAGTGATTTTAAATTTAATTTCTCGATATTTCAGGGATGGATCTATCATTTCAACCCAAATCAGGGTCACAGAGATTTATCATTTCACTCCGTGTTCTTAATTCATTTTATCGATAAATCCCGGGTTCATTAGATGCCCGCAACATCAAGGGTAAATGGGATTTATCGTCAAAAATCAACATGCATTACAATATACTGAATAAGGAGCATAAAAATGTCACTATAAATTCAGTAATAAATTTCAACCAACATCCATCACAACCATTTCATTCAACTGATCAGCATTAAACTGTTTCAGGATTTTACAAGGGTTCGAATTCAACTAGAGATTTAAATTAAATAACAAATCAATTACTTAAATTGCATGTTAACACACTTGCATGTTAAATTTAAACCACACATCAACAATCCAACACAACCATGCAACCAAACTTACTTCATAATTTAATTCAATAAATATGGGAATAATTCAGTATTTCGTGAGCGAAGAATCACTCACCTTTGGGTCCTTAATGGATCGAACGTCCAACCATAGCCCAAAATTTCACTACCTCCAAATGCAACCAAACCAGCTCCAAAACGTCCGCAATTTCGCTACGATCCCAACGCAACAAACCGCGTCCAAATCCGAGTTAAAACGAGAAAGTTATCAGCGATTTACTGTTTGAATTTAAATATACAAAATTAATTAAATAATGATTCCTCACCAATCCATTCCTTGACACGTCAGCCCCCCTCACATCTTCTTCCCGCTCCTTCTTATTATGGCTACAGTAAACCAACGAAAATAAACCCAAAACCATGAACTTTGACCAACTCCAGCTCCCAATTCCGACGCCCTGATGGCCTCCGACCACCACCAATGGAAAGCTCGCACCGAGAGGCACCCAACCATGGCCACGGCATCAACTCCAGCGCACCCAATTGACCGCGCCATCCAACCCTAATACGCTAGTTTCAGCGTTCAACCACCGAATACGTCCACCACACTCAATGATAGGACCTCCGACCAACTTCCTCCAACTCGTATCGACGTCCTCAACAATACCCAGAAGCCTGAATCCTCGATTGAAGCTAAAATCAAAAAGCCCTAATTCATGCTTAAGGTTCCGAAAATCAGAACTTTGACCATCGAATTCCGGCCAAACGAAGCACTGCATGCGACAACAAATTACAGATCTAGATTCTACTCATCAAGAGCTTCGATCTGATATATAATACGATAGGTTTTGGAGAGATTTTATTTTTAGCTTGTATTTTATTTTCTAGGTTTTGAAAAATCATTTTCTGCCATTAAAAGAATTTTCTTGGAGGAGGAAAGTAACGTATGGTGAAAATGAGCTGATGAGGGAGATATGGAATTTTATTTACCTATATTAGAAGGCCCAATATGATAAACACTCAATTATCCATTTACAAAGATCTCATTCACATTTCCTCTCATACGGTCAAACGGTAAGTCGGATTGTAACGCAAACTGAAATCCTATACTAATTCGCCGTTCCGGATCTAATGGCGCCAGTTTCGTCGAATTCCGAGACAGTCGCCAAAACCATTAAATTTCACAGTTAATTAGATAAATAAAATATTCAATTATTCGATTAACTGTTTAAAATTAAATTTTAAATATTTATAAATTCAAATTTAACCAAATTATAACTTAAATAAATTTTATAAATCTATTTAACATATTTTAAATCTTAATTCGATTATTTGAATCTTAAATTAGAATTTCAGTTATTATTCCCCAAATTAGAATTCTCCATTTATCCAGTTAAATTTGAATTTCCATTATAAACTAAATAACTCAAATTTATTAAATAAATAAAATATAAAATTTCAAATTGCACCAATTTTAAGTATAAACTAATTTAAAATCTATTTATACTCCATTCAAATAATCATCATCATTAAAAATCGACAAAATTTGATTTTTATCCAATATTATTATATTTTATTTATTTAAATTTTGAAAATTAAATACACAGAAAATATGGGATGTTACATTCTCCCCCACTTAAAATCTTTTCGTCCTCGAAAAGAGAACGAAATAAGGTATTAAACAAATCATACTTTCAATTTCATACTTATAAAATAATATTTATAAAATAAGTTATACGATTGAAAAATCTCACAAAATTTTCTAACTCCTGAAATCACGGAAAATTTCGGCAGCATCTCCTTTGTACGGAGAGGTCTGGAAAATCGCAACATATATAAAAATTCAAATATACATCTCATCATTCAATGAGGCATCCCAAAATTGGGGAAAACACTATATATATGTAACTACAAAACTATATGACTCAAATACGTACCTTCTTAGCGTTTATTTGCATTTTTTTTATTTTCCTTAGCATTTAGCGTTTAGCGCAAGCGAGATCCGAAGCGTAGTATGACTTCCTTACGTCTGCTACATACTCACATACACATAAGAATCAAACATATATACAATATATAGCAATTGTATACAACTTACACAACATATATCGGCCATTTCAACTATAAAACCAAAATGTTAACAATAGACCAGCAAACAAATTGAGCGTTATCACCCCTTAGATGAGGGAATTTGACTAAACATACTAGGCAAAAGTTGTAGCATTTGTTTCAAGCTTTCCGAATTGTCCGGATTCGTCGAATTCGGATAATCCGTTCAAAAGTTATGTCTATTTTAGTGAAGGCGAACACCTCAGCCCGAAAAATGAAAAATGCAGGTCTGAGTTGTTCAACCCAGTTTTTAACCCCTTAGACATCGGAATTTAACTTAGCATGTTGAGAAAATTTTTAGTTTACATTCAGGCCTTTCCGAATTGTATTCGCACATTAAAATCCAACGTTCCGTTAGGGAGTTATGGTCAAAACAATATGGGTATGCGCTTCAGATTTTTATTTTTTTGCGCGCTGAACTACAACTAACCCTCAGATTTCAACCTAATAAACATGAAAATTAGACAAGACCCCATTAACAAAAGTTTTAGTTCAGTTTCTAAGGTTTCCAAAAAAATCCAGAGTCGTCGAATTCCGATCATCTCATCAAAAGTTATGGTCGTTTTAATTTCAGCTTATCGACTATTTCAGACTCTTACATAACACCGATCTATTTTCCTTGAAGTTTAAATCTTTCGATCCCAAACTTAAGCCAAGTTTAGCCATCTAAAATGGTTGTCGATCCAATATGTTCAAAAATATGGGTTTCCCTTTATTTCTTAAATACATTCATATTTGTTTTCTTTACAATAACCTCAATTTCGTTTTTCTTCATTATTGTTCATATTATATTAAGCTCATATGCAACTCATCCATTTCACTTGTTCTTGTTCATTCATTCTACTGTTGATATTTACCTCTTACTTGTGAAACGGATTTATATTCGATATTTTCCCTATTCCTATATTCTTCTTATTAAGTTTCCATTTCATGCTGAGCATTACATCCTAGTTAAGACCTTAGTTCACTTAAATCTTCTTACTAACTCGATTATCTGAAATCATTATCCCATTAACATGGGTCAACCCATCCAAATTCTCATTACTACCCTTATTACTCCAACACACTACCTGAGCGTCGTTAAATTTAGTTGACCAAAAATCAAGGGTTAAGATCAGTTATGGTTTATACAATGCTTCTATTTCTCTCATTTTTGAAATTCGTTTTTCTTCCCTAATCCACAAATATATATAAATTCTATATCGGCTTATTTAATCCTTCTAGATTGATTTCATTTTGTTAAATCCATCCAATTCAGGTTAAGTTTTATTAAAAAAAAAAAATCTCATTTTAATATTTCTAACTCTAAAATTAGGATTCGTTTAACTAATATTTATTCTGAATAAGCCAATTTATATTTGCATCCCATTTTCCTTATTTTGGCTCTTTGATTCATCCTTAACCATTTCCCCTTATTCTCATCTCACATTATATTAAAGTTTGTTTCGATAAAATATTTTTTTTTCTATTCAAGTATGGATTTTCCATCCCAACTCTTTCTAAATCACTTACTATGATTTTACACAAATTATTAATATTTTTAATAATTTTATAATCGATGTTTCAGACAGTTTCCAATAATGACCACCGAACTGCGGCCATAGCGACCTTTTCCAAATTTGATTTAGACATATTTCCAAATCTAACCATTAGATTTCAAATCTCTCATATTCATTAGAAAGCTCTTTTTGATATGAACCCAACGATTTTGGTTTTAGGAGAATCCGACGGTCGGATCTCCCGCTACGTCCATTCAAAGTCAATGGTCGAAATTCGCGAACGGTCGCTGCGCGGCGCATTCTATTTAAACCATATATATATATATATACATATATATATTTCTTGGCAAATTTTCGTTCCCTTATTATCGCCCTGCTTAAGCACTTCAACGACCACTTCTCTCCTCTAAAAACTTAAATCTATTTCATGATTTCTAGATCTAAAATTCCAAAGAACCGAGTTCCCTTAGTACATGAATCAATATTTTTAGTTGAGATGGACTTAAATACCCAGATCCTAGGTTTATAAGCTAGGTTTTTAAAATAATATATATACTTGTACTATTTTATAGAAAATCATGTTATAACATTTTTAAATCCAAATCTTAAATAACAAAACATAAAAATTTCAATTCTAATTTAATCTAAATTCAACCCTTAAATAACATATACTATTACTTTTGTATACGTTATACCATATGGAATTTAATCCAAAATCCTTTGTCAAACCCAATTATAATGATCATTGAGTGATATCTCCCCCACTTAGACTCTTCAGAATAAACGTCGATAATGCATGCACTCATTACCGAAGGCATTTCTGATGTCCGAGAAGGGATTGCACACTCATCTTGTTCAAAATCCTTTGAAAACCACTTCCAGCACTATTTCTTATAACACGATATTATTTCACACTTTGGCAACTATTTCAAAAGTACCCCAGGATCAAGTTTCAAGTTCATTTCTATTTCAATCTTGAATCCTTCTCACCTAACTATACTTAAGTTATCATTTTCAACTATTTCAAGGTACATTAAATTTCCTTATTATAATTATTATCTAATCAACCATAATAGGTAATAACTTAACATTTCCACCTACTAAAACGAATACATACATAATTGAACAATTAATATATATTTGATATATTTTAAAATAAAAATCGAAACCATATCATATCGATCATTCTGTTCGATTATTTAGAGATCCCTATCGATTCTATGGCGTCCCATATATCGGCCAGAATCCATAAATATTCAACAGAACAAGTCAACACAATATAAAAACTGTTTTATCCAAAATACAAGTACGATCTCTCATATCACTCAAACTCATTCTAGGGCATTTCTAACCCCATCTCTAATGAGTAAATTCCCAACAGAGCCAAGGTTTTCGCCAACCATCGCTCTGATACCAACTGTAACGACCCATATTTTTGACCGTTTAAAAATCGACAATAAGCCACACATGTCGACCCAAACAAATCGCAAATGCAGGTAGTTATTGGGAAAAGAAGAAAAGAAAGAAAGAAGAGAAAGACAATTAACAGAATCTCACAGCGGAAGGACAACATATAATAAACAAATAGCAGTTAAAAGCAGTTGAAATATATATACATTGACTATAACCTTCAATGATTATCAGAGTTACATATACATACAGCTGTACATAATAAGCAGCGGAAAAATAATGCAGCGGATATACATATGTATAGATAATAGATATACCAAATCTTCGTCTTCGATCTCCAAAGCACAGTCATCTTCGGTAACTGCAACGTCTGCTGACCCGAGCGTATTGCATAAAAAGGAAAACACAACAAACACTCGGATCAGCACTAAATCATTCTCATATTAGTCAAATTAAAAGATGAAATAACATCAGTGTCATGGGTGCAGTAACTCAAGAGATGTTACGGGATTTTTCCATCTCTCAAGGATCCGTTAAATTAATACATACATAATATAGTACGCTATTATGATAGTGTCTATCCAGTAAAGTATAAATACTGAAAATAGCGTAAGCGGGATTACCATATTACCCTTACGCCGTTTATAGGCACCAACAGTCTATACAGTACCGTAAATTCACCGTACTGGTGTTATCAGAGGGCACTCCATAGAAGGCAATGCTAAATCAAATCGTATGGGGCTCGATATGGATATATATGACAAGGCACTCGAGGCAATGCCCAGGGTAGGATTCTACCAATTGCACTCCCGGACCGGTGGTAACGCATAGCAGCCACTACCGCCCACCTCGGAACACACTCCCAAAGTCATAAATGGGCCCAAATCATCATCATCATCATAGTCATAGAAATAGTATCGAAGAAGTGTGTCCGATCAAAGGTGCTACCTCAATTAGTCACGGTATAGCTCCTGTTTTAGTCATTTCAATTCTGACCCGAAGGTCAGGGCTATTTCGTCATCGTTCATCTTCTTCGATTTAATAATCGCCTTCAAGTCATCATACTCATTCTGGATACGTCATAACGTTCACAGTTGTCAAAGTGGTGTCGACACTGACAGAGAGTATGCCTTGTGTCGACTCCGGTCTCTTTAACAACCAACGCTTACACCTTTCACATCGGTCGGTTCTTTTATATTTGATAAAGGTTCGCTTTCATACCAAAATATCATCTTCTGTTTCGAGCCCAATTTATATTCAAACGAATAAAATTTTCATATCAACATATCATAATCATACCCAAACCGATTATATTCTAAACTAGAATATATTACACATCATTATATTATAATCATATAATATTTCAAAAATGACTTATATTCAAATAGAATATAATTTATCTCAAAGATTTCAAATTATCACGGATTCTTATCTCAACTCCATTTGAACCAGCGGTTCAACTCAAGCATTTCCATTCGGAAGAAATTTAAAATTCCAAAACACTTGTAAACTAAATGTTTATATATAATAATAACAATAGTAATAATAAAAATAATAATAAAATAAATTTTATATAAATAAATATATAGATATACATATAGGATATAATAATTAAAATAAATTAGTAATTTAAATATTATATATTTACTTAAAATATAGGTTTACTAGAAAATTTTGAAAATGAATTATAAGGAAAAATTTATTTAAAAATACAATAGTTATAAGTAAAGGCAAGTAATAAATTTAAAGCAAGAATAATTATTTGGAATCAAATGCATAAATATATTTAAAATAAATTTCTCTAATCAAAATCTTCCTTCCTTCCAAATTTCAAATACTTGAATCTATCCTCCGGTCTCAACGGAGTTCATTAAATTCCATCTCTCGTTTCAACCCCGTTCAACAACTATTTGATTTCAAGAGTTCAAATATATATACAACTGAGTTAAAACAACCCAGATATCTTTGATTTCCAAATTTCCCAAAATCAGATTACATAAGAATTTATTTCCTTCTAATCCAACTCTTAATTTGAAAAGATTTTAAATCATATTCAAATTCCGATTTAACTATTTCCACTTTGTTTTGGAAAATTTCTTTAACCCTTTTAATCAACATCCCAGTTCAGAATCTTTAAAGAATTGAATTATCGAGTATCGGTACATTCTTTTAGAGGGAAAATTCTATTAAATAAAAATTTCAAATATTTAAAATCATTTAACCAACAGATGTCTGTATATAATTATCTACCCAATGGCCAAGTGATTTTAAATTTAATTTCTCGATATTTCAGGGATGGATCTATCATTTCAACCCAAATCAGGGTCACAGAGATTTATCATTTCACTCCGTGTTCTTAATTCATTTTATCGATAAATCCCGGGTTCATTAGATGCCCGCAACATCAAGGGTAAATGGGATTTATCGTCAAAAATCAACATGCATTACAATATACTGAATAAGGAGCATAAAAATGTCACTATAAATTCAGTAATAAATTTCAACCAACATCCATCACAACCATTTCATTCAACTGATCAGCATTAAACTGTTTCAGGATTTTACAAGGGTTCGAATTCAACTAGAGATTTAAATTAAATAACAAATCAATTACTTAAATTGCATGTTAACACACTTGCATGTTAAATTTAAACCACACATCAACAATCCAACACAACCATGCAACCAAACTTACTTCATAATTTAATTCAATAAATATGGGAATAATTCAGTATTTCGTGAGCGAAGAATCACTCACCTTTGGGTCCTTAATGGATCGAACGTCCAACCATAGCCCAAAATTTCACTACCTCCAAATGCAACCAAACCAGAGCCAAAACGTCCGCAATTTCGCTACGATCCCAACGCAACAAACCGCGTCCAAATCCGAGTTAAAACGAGAAAGTTATCAGCGATTTACTGTTTGAATTTAAATATACAAAATTAATTAAATAATGATTCCTCACCAATCCATTCCTTGACACGTCAGCCCCCCTCACATCTTCTTCCCGCTCCTTCTTATTATGGCTACAGTAAACCAACGAAAATAAACCCAAAACCATGAACTTTGACCAACTCCAGCTCCCAATTCCGACGCCCTGATGGCCTCCGACCACCACCAATGGAAAGCTCGCACCGAGAGGCACCCAACCATGGCCACGGCATCAACTCCAGCGCACCCAATTGACCGCGCCATCCAACCCTAATACGCTAGTTTCAGCGTTCAACCACCGAATACGGCCACCACACTCAATGATAGGACCTCCGACCAACTTCCTCCAACTCGTATCGACGTCCTCAACAATACCCAGAAGCCTGAATCCTCGATTGAAGCTAAAATCAAAAAGCCCTAATTCATGCTTAAGGTTCCGAAAATCAGAACTTTGACCATCGAATTCCGGCCAAACGAAGCACTGCATGCGACAACAAATTACAGATCTAGATTCTACTCATCAAGAGCTTCGATCTGATATATAATACGATAGGTTTTGGAGAGATTTTATTTTTAGCTTGTATTTTATTTTCTAGGTTTTGAAAAATCATTTTCTGCCATTAAAAGAATTTTCTTGGAGGAGGAAAGTAACGTATGGTGAAAATGAGCTGATGAGGGAGATATGGAATTTTATTTACCTATATTAGAAGGCCCAATATGATAAACACTCAATTATCCATTTACAAAGATCTCATTCACATTTCCTCTCATACGGTCAAACGGTAAGTCGGATTGTAACGCAAACTGAAATCCTATACTAATTCGCCGTTCCGGATCTAATGGCGCCAGTTTCGTCGAATTCCGAGACAGTCGCCAAAACCATTAAATTTCACAGTTAATTAGATAAATAAAATATTCAATTATTCGATTAACTGTTTAAAATTAAATTTTAAATATTTATAAATTCAAATTTAACCAAATTATAACTTAAATAAATTTTATAAATCTATTTAACACATTTTAAATCTTAATTCGATTATTTGAATCTTAAATTAGAATTTCAGTTATTATTCCCCAAATTAGAATTCTCCATTTATCCAGTTAAATTTGAATTTCCATTATAAACTAAATAACTCAAATTTATTAAATAAATAAAATATAAAATTTCAAATTGCACCAATTTTAAGTATAAACTAATTTAAAATCTATTTATACTCCATTCAAATAATCATCATCATTAAAAATCGACAAAATTTGATTTTTATCCAATATTATTATATTTTATTTATTTAAAATTTGAAAATTAAATACACAGAAAATATGGGATGTTACAAATCTATTCCGATGTTCCGAATGTAAACTGAATTAAAATAAATCCATATGGATTTATGATTTGAAATTCGACTATGTTGAATTCATAAAAATAAGTTATACTAGAGAAAAATATTGAAAATGTATTAAATAGAAACTAAAAATTAATATTTAATTTGTAAATAGATTTTATGTGTATATATATATATATGTTATAAAAATAAAATATTCCAAACAGGAATAGAATTTCAGTTTTGAAATGGGAACTTGTTTTAGTATATTTAAAATAAGGAAGAAAATTTATAAACGATGTTTATAAATAAAATGGGATAATTATCATAGGATAATTTGGAAATATAAATTCAAGCATGAATTTAAAAGGAATTGGAAATTGTTACTAAAAGGGAACAATAGATCTTATTTCGGAATTCGGAATAAAAACTGAATTGAGATAAATCTAAGAAACTATATTTAGAATATGATTTCATCGAATTTTATAAAATAATTTATTTCTAACATAATTGGAAATTTATATTAAAAATGGAGTTGTGATTGAATTTATAACCGAGTAATGAAATAATTAACGACTAGAGATAATCAGAATGTTTAAGTTAGATTTGGAAAACAGATTTAATTTATATTGAAATATGGAAGAATGTAGTTGGAATTTGTATAATAAACGAAGTTTAAACATTTTTACTTAAATTTAATTAAAACAAATTCATCGTAGCATGGTATTTCGTAATTTGACATTTCGAACTTTAGTCGAGTATATAGCACTCAATATAAGTCGGATTTCTATGAAACAAGAATCATCCGGACCTACTGAGTGATAGTTTTCTAATGGAAGAGAAAATTATAAATTCCCTCTTATAGATTTTGAGTAATGTCAAAATCAGATTTTCAGAAAAACAGCGCTATAATCGATATTAAACCATAATGGTTTATTTAATAAAATAAAAGGATTTAAGGCAAATAAAAGAATTAGATTTCCATTAGAAAAATCCACACTTGAGTTATCATTACACCAGAAAATGCCTTTAGTAGCATTGGAAAAATGCTACTATAACTTGTAGTAGCGTTTCGATAAACGCTGCTATACGACATGCAACTAAAAGTTAGTTTTTGTTGCGTTTTAGTAAACGCAACTGAATATGAAAATACTGTAGCTTTTCTAAAACCCTACAAAAGGTTTTTTTGGCAGCGTCTTAAAAATTCTACTAAAGTGATACTTGCATCATTTTTCAATTTTTTGTAGCGATTTTTCTTTCCTACTATACGTTTTTTGTAGCGGTTTTTCAGTCCAACTATTTGTTTTTTGTTGCGGTTTTTCAATCCTACTATATGTCTTTTGTTGCGTTTCATTTCAGCTACAACATCTTTTGTAAATTACACTTGTAGCACTTTTTCAATGCTACTAAAATTTACTGATGTACACCACAATTTAATTGCGGTTATTTACTGTTAATAGCTTCTAATATTTCCATCAATCACTTGTATATACTAGAAATATTAAAACAAATAATTATATGAGTACTTTTCAAACTAAAATCAATAATCACCATTTTTAAATACTTAAAAAAGACATTACTCACAATATCAAATATAATACCCATAATCATCTCAATAGTAGTATTTCTACAAAATAAGTGAATCCACATACCACAATTGCTTACAAACAAGTCTACCCGACTAATACAAACAAAATAATAGTTGAAGTCTTCTCCATAGCTTAATAACCACTGGTTCTTTGATGCGGGCGTTCTTCACTTTGGAAATCTAATTACCTGCACATAAGTATAACGATCAACGGTAAGAATTACATACAAACATAACGATAACAGTTAGAATTACATAAATGTGTAGAATGCATAAATTATATATACTGACCAGTGGTCAAATAGGTTTTATTTGCATGCATAAATTGAAGAACGCTTGCAAGCAGATGAAGTTGCGTGATTTAAGCAATATGACCATCAAGTCTAAAAAAATGGCCCTCTATTAAACAGTTAACACATCTCTGATCAAATGATCCCTCCCACTTCAGTTTTTTGGCCCTCCCACTTCAGTTTTGTTGACTGAAGCTAAACTTGGGGCTAAAGAAGCATATTGTTGCCAATACTTGGTTAAAAAAACTGAACCATCACTCTTATCAAAACCGACAGCTGCCACTGCAGGCATAAGCCTCTGCCCTATTTTCCACCCTAATAATACATAATTGTTAAAGTTGGCAATGTGCAACACCATTCTTGCTAGCATTTGATTGCTCTCCTGATATTGTTCTTGGCTTCATGTGCAACAACATTCTTGCTAGCATTTTCATGAACCCATTACGATTAAGTTGGCAATGATCCTTGTGGCCTACTTTGACAATCAAATCAAAAAAAACATCAATAATTTATAAACCATACACTGCAAAATTTAACACAAGGATTGTTATGCAATAAAACTTTTTGGTTGAATGGAAATGTTCTGAGTGGGCTAATACATGCAATTATCCACAAACGCAGACATAGATGACAACAACAATGCCAATGTTTATAAGCCTGACCTAGATCATCATCAAGCGTCTTCTTTGCAAAATGGGTTTTTACAGTATATAGCCTTACTGGAACTTCTATAATTGTCAGGGTCGCATGGAATAATTTTTTGTTGGAAACGATGTCTTTAATCCTTAATGCAACACTTATGAGTATAAGCTTCAATTGAGAAACCATCATTTCAGGATCAATTTTGACACCTGAACATATCCTTTCCTACTGCTCCAAATATAGCTTCTGCAATTAGCAATTGACATTAATACTTAAAAGGACTGTAATTTATGGTTTTTGCAGCTATCAGACAATATAAGGAGGCAGTATGATGTTAACCTCTCATAGCTTTATGACACGGAACTAATATATCTATATTTAAACTTCTTTCATGAGCTTCATCAATAATTACTACGGAGTAACAACTCAGTAAGAAATCACTCTACATCAAAAAAGGAAACATAAATTGCACCGGCTATTAGTGAAACAAGTAATTGATTGTTATATGTTAGCAAAGTTACTTTATCAAGTCAGTCACCAAAATAGAATAAATCAAATCCTAAAGAATGACTGATATTAGATACACTGAAAATAAATAAATCTGATGGAACATCGTTTTAAACTTAGTAATCAGTTTTAGACATTTTCAGACATATAAAACAGGAAAGGTATTCATAATCTCATACTCACTTATAAAAGCAAAAGAATAAACACTACCTAACAAACTATTGATGTATGAAGAACAATCCTCATAAATCATGACACTAATGTATATAACACGATGCGACCAAAAAAAGTATATATATATTATAATAAATGATAAAAATTGAGAAATAACCTGGATTTGTTGAAGTAAAATTCCATCAGTCATGAATTTAATGGAGCAATTACCATCTCTAGTCATTTTATCATGTTTGACTTAATATTTAATCTTATCAGCAAGCTTAAATCCTAATTCAAATGACACTCTTTTGGCAGTAGCAATAGAAGCAACCTTTCTCGGTTGTGTAACACCAACCATTCCTTTCCTAGCATCACAACTTTTCGATCTATAACTAGCTTCATATAAAAAATGAGGAACATGTGTTGTCTTACCACATCCAGTTTCTCCACGTAAAATTATAACTGAGTGGTCACTTATGGCCTCCATTAACTCTTGCTCCATTGTTATTGTTGGAAGTCATTTCCATCTCTCTTCAACTTCCTTTAGCCAGGTCACCTGCACCACTTACAGGCCCAACAATGTTTATGTCATCTTGGAGATATTAAGTGGCTTTTACGTTCTTTACTTCGGAAGCCAAATCACGCTTAACCTACAGTAAAAAAAAAATATATGCTATTAGTGATAATAAAATTCATGCAAAGAACAAAAAATTACCATCATACTCAATGGTACTACTAGAAAAAAAACGAATGGAAAAAATGCTTGTACAGGTGATTTTGAGAAGATACTTAACTTTAGTCCGGAAATCACAGCTTTTCAATAACACTATCGATAATAGTTGGCAAGATTAAAACATAAGACTTGTACTCAGGTTAATGTTGCAGATATTTACATAATATTTATATTCTAATAAAACTTAGATACATTGGTCTTATATATTCCTATTATTTTTCAAAAGCAACAAAACTTGATCAATGATAAAAGCTTAAAAAGAATTTGGGAGATCTGGAATTCCTGTAAAAATTGTATTATGCAGTTCGGTAAATTTCCTACCTCAAACTTCGACCCATTTCTCTACAGTAAACATATTCCTAATGCTATAGTGATGATGTTATTCTTCAATACCTAAAGAAAAGCAAGTAATATGTTATGGTTGCTTTCCTGTTTTAATAAAAGATTAACATGTACCTACCATTCTTGTTTAACACCCAGTTTCTGAATTCTCAACCTATTTACTACAAAATAATCCAGTCATCTGAGAGCAAAAATAATTTTCTTCTTTTAATTTCTCACCATCTACATATTGCACTTGTAATAAACCCTTATTATATATATAGTCGATCACTATATCAAGTTTAAAGTTCAAACAATCAACTCAACATCATAACTGATGCAGATTACAATCTGAACAACACCTAGACTTAGGAATATAAAATGCAGTATATGGTAAATGTCAGAAATTTTTTTAAACTAACGTCCTATATAATATATTTTATAATTTTTTTTTAAAAAAACTCCCTAATCCAAAAAGAATGAGTATAATAAAAGAGGAATGGCATTGACGTGTTGTGATGAACAGCTTCGAGATAGAAATAAACGAGCTTTTTAACTCTAATCTCCAAAATGGAATGTTTTGATATGTAGTCCTTGTCTGCAAGGAGGTTGACAACACCCCCTGTAAATATTTACACCTTACTGGCTGTCAGATTATGAAGAACATAACCGTTAAAAATAATATAAAGACGGTGATCAGCATGAACATTTGATGCAGTCATCATATAGCAGAAAAAGGTTGCACCCGAGGTGGTTTGTAGAGTACAAAACCAAGCATTCATATGTCAAGGCCAAATGCCTTATTTTCCCTTAGCTTATGATGCGTCCTAATAAACATAAACTTGTATCTTTAGATTAGGAGTGAAATCAGCAGCGTTTATGTTATAAGGATAATGTATCGATTATTTTCACTCATTTAGTTATGAAAGAATAGTTGAAGAGAATTTACAATGTGTGATAACAAAGAGAATACAATCGTTGATACACCTTCCCTAAAACAAATCGTGAATTAAGGGGAAACAAACTCCTTTTTCACTAGCTAACGACTCAGGGTAGTGTTTACTAAAGTGGACTAACTGGTGCTGTGTAATTAAATTAATAATTCTCTTCTTTTGAATAAACAAAATTATTAAGGAAACCGAGTTCAACATAGACATTTTCTGAATTCTGAAATAATAAATAAGTACAGTGATTTACATTTTCAAAAAATATATAAATTACTGAATTAGTTTTAGTACAAATAACATATATAATTCAGTTGGTAGTAGAGAATGAATTACCATTTAGCTCACTAAACTGTAGAAGCAACTGACAAATCTTCACCAGCAAATGGAAATCCTTTTTGTTGCTTGCAGTAAAGAAAAAGAGGAATCGTCGAAGAAAATCAGAATCAGAATTGAAACAGTGCCTGTTGATAAAAGACTGCAATTAATGTGTCGGGTATTAAATTGGTAAACATTAGGACATGTCCCATGCACATGGTTTAAATTTGATAATGATAACAAATTTGTGCTTTAAAAAAATAATGTTTATTGTTCAAAACTACATTGGAGGTGCATTAGTAACTTGCTCCAATTCTTAGACACAATAGTTGTTCATCCATTGTGACCATAGATCCTTACGTCTGATATTAGGACATATAAGTCGGACGTAAGGAATAAATCCATGGTTCCTTAAGGACAGTTCAAACATAGGAAAAAGCAGGGTTCCATAGGATGTAAGGCTTACGCTCAACGTAAGACTTACGTTCGACGTAAGAAGATATGTAAAAGTTAAGCTTTTTTTCCTTCATAAACTGACTTCTCTTTGTTTCCAGACATATTTCCCGTCTGCAAAAAGTCCAAATATGAAATTAATTGCGGAATTGTCTGTAGAAATGATGGCGATCCTGGTCCGCTTATGATATTCATGAAATTGGTGATGATGTCAAGTCAATCGCATAAACTTGTGTTTCTATAATCAATTTGATCCCCCAATTCAGTTGAAGGAAACGCCTACGAAAAGATCGCTTGGATTTGCGAAAAGGTTGCTTGGATTTATCCATGTTTATTTCTTATCTCTAAATTTATGAGAAAATCCAAAAGAAGAAGAAAATGATAACAAATTATTAAATTGTTTACTACTCATGTTTATGCACTGTCCTCGAAAAGAGATTTAGAAATCAAAATAAATTCAGCATTTACAAGATATGCCAACATTTAGTTTTGAACAACGGGCAAATTTTGTATTAGCGACATATGTTCTTAATTTCATGAGAAAGTTGATTAATGCAAATCTCAATGCACAAAAAAGTTACTAACATACTATTCCTTCAAATTATGTATGGAATTAGAAACGCAAGGCATCAAACTTGTAGTACAAGTTCAACAAGTCCGCAACTGATAACTACAACAGGTGATGAAATTAAAACCCTTTGGTTGCTGAAGTACATATAATGTTGTTCCATTTAGATTGAATTTCATTGCATTTTAGCTTCGCAGTCACTGTATTTCAAATACATAAATTGTTGTACTATAAATTCATAGTTATTTATTCTAAAACCGAAGTTATTGGTTCAGTTCTAAGACTACAAATTATTAATTACTAATGATCAACTATCAATTATTAACCTGACTAATCATTTAAATATTAATAACCAACTAAAAATATATATAACTTTATATCCAACACAAACTTGACCATTTAAACTGCCCAAGAACGCAAATCCAGCCAACCGGAGTTCACTAAATGGAAAAGAGCATGGTCAGAGAAGTTGTAGTCCTTATTTTCATTACTAAACGAACTTTATTCCCAAACATCAACTGTTAGCTATCTTTGTTCATTTTTAGCCAATTAATCATGTAACAAATAGTTTTCTACACGCCTTATTTTCATTGCTAAATTTTATTACATATAAGTTTCCATATATTTCTAATGTTCATATGGAGAACTTGTCCAACATGTGTGGTGCGGGGAAGTGGGAAATGTACAGGCATCACATGTGGTTCTGCTACTTATCACATAAATGGAAAATTTATACCTTGAATGTAACAACCCGGAAAATCCGAACCAATTTAAAATTTTTATTTTGGCAATTTTAATGAATTTTGAATATTTAAAATGAATTATTTTAAATAATAACGACGAGAAATTTATTTTGAATAAAATTTGAACGTATATATTTATTTTAATCGTCGTTGAATATAAATATTTATTTTAATTATAAAAGGAATTGAAAATGGCGCGGTAGTTTGAAAATTTGATTTCAAATTTCGAATGAATGTATAGGATTCAAAATAAATCGGATTTTAGCAAAACCAAAAATATTAGAATCTATTTGAGAATATCTTTCCAACGAATCCGAAAAATTGAAATTTCATAGCGGGGATAAAAAGTTATGCCCACATGAAAATTCAGAACAGTCGTTATGGGAAATTTAGACCTTAAAAATGGAAATTTTGCAAACGATCTTTGTTTTTGACGAAACCACTTTTGTTGGATCCAAGATGTCGAATTATTGCTAGATTCCAAAATTCATAATTTTTGGAATCAATATGTGAGCGTGGCACAGGAAAACGTGTTTTGACAGTTTCAGTCAATTTGGATCGACCAGAAAATGGCCATTTTTCAAACGGTCTCCAAATTTGACGAAATTAGTTTTTTTAGAACCGTATCGTCAATACGAAGCTAGAAAATATTTTTTGAGAATTTTTAAAGTCCGTATGTGGCCCCGATAAATTGAAATGTGCGTTCAAAATCAATATATAAATTTATATTTTGATTTTGACGGAAACCAGCTGAATTGGCTTGCGATACATATCCCATTGTGTTCCGAATGGGGGTAATTAGCTATGGATGACAGTCGGTGGGTCTCGTTTGGAGATCGAAACAAAAAGTTACTTTTTGAGAATTAAAAATAATAAATTAAATAAAAAAAGTCAACACCCTTTCCCCCTTTTACTCTCTCCCCCGACTCCTTTTCTCATCATTTCAGAAATAGAATACAGAGATAAAAAAAACGTCGATCTAGTCTATCGCCCCCCTCTCCATCGCGCAGTCGGACCCCTTGCTTCCCCTCTCCGTCGCATCTCTCTCTTCTCCCCTCCTCCTCTCACCAACTCGAGATTCCTAAAACCCTAGCACACACCCCTTTCTTTTAGTGAACGCCGCCGCCATAGGATCCTCCCTCCACCTCAGAACCGCCCTCCTCCTAAGCCTCCTTCTCCTCTTTTATTTAAAAGCCGCGTGAGAACCCTGAAGCCACTGGAAGCCGCCAAGCCTCACCTCCGACGCAGCGCACCGCAACACCCTCTCCCAATTTGAAATGTAAGTTTTTATTCATCTATATATTTTTATTTATTTAAGGAAATTAGTTTAAAAAAAAGAGAAAAAAATCATTTTTTTTATGAAAAGCAATATAGGAAAAATCAGTTTTTTTATGGATAGCAATATAGAGGAAATCAGTTTTTTTTTCATGAAAAGCAATATTGAAAAAAATCAGTTTTTTTTAGGAATAGCAATATGAAAATATTATTTTTATATATGTAGAAGCATAATAAAATTTTGATTTTTATTTATACGGTAGCATATTAGAGTTATGATTTTTATTCATAGGAAAAATATGATTTTTATATATATGAAGTAGCGATGAAAATTCGATTTTTATATATATGAAGTAGCGATAAAAATTTGATTTTTATATATATGGAGTAGCGATAAAAATTTGATTTTTATATACATGGAAGCGATATAAAAATATGATTTTTATATATGAAGTAGCGGTGTAAAAAAATTGAATTTTCTTATACATGGAAGCGATATAAAAATATGATTTTTATATATGAAGTAGCGGTGTAAAAAAATTGGATTTTTATAATATGGCTTTGAAATAAACATGTGATTTTTATACATGTAGTGATATAATAAAAATTTGATTTTTACAAATAAAGATTTGATTTTTATTTATATGTATAACATAAAAAGAAGTGATTTTTAATATATATATATATATATATATATATAACAATATAAAAATATGATTTTTATAATTTAGAAGGATTGATTTTTAGTTAGCAAACAAAGATTTTTATAAGAAGAAAGGATTGATTTTTATCAAATAAAAAAGGTTAGATCTTTATTTATATGAAACGCATATGAAAATGTGATTTTTATTGTATAAAGAAGTATGTAAAAATAGGATTTTTAGCTTCATAAAAGATTTGATTTTTAAAATGTTAAAGATTTGATTTTTAGAACGAAAAAGATTTGACTTTTGAACTAGGAAAGTTTAGATTTTGAAAATAGAAAGATTAGATTTTTATATGAAGAACAAACTAAAATTATAATCTCTATTGTATGAAGAACGAAATAAAAATATAATCTTTATTATATGTAGAGATATAAAAATATAATTTTTATATATATAGCAAAGTAAAAATATAATTTTTATATAGAAAGTTGCGTTTTAAAAATCTGTTTTTTACAATATAGTTTTGAAATAAAAATATGATTTTTAATATATAAACATCCTGTTAAAAATGTGATTTTTACTATGAACAATGTGAAACTGATTTCGATGGAATAGACGGGAATCAAATCCAAATCCGAACCATTCAGTGATAAAGAATGGAGGAGTGGAAACCCAACGGTGAGAACTCCTCACTGTAATTTTCTTTATACAATTATTTATTATGTAACTGCATATATGAACTGTTTCCCCGTCGTCCACAGACATGGATGACTTGTGTGTTTGTTTGGTTATATTGTGTTGTGGTTTTTGGGTTGATTGGTTTGTTTGTTTGGATTGGGTTGGGGAAATGAAATGGAATTGAGTAGAATTGGTATGTGTATGGCATGGGCCATTATTAGACTGGGGATAAGGCTCGGCCTTATCCCATTTCTAGTATCGTTCCGTTATGCCGCCAAAATTTTCTAAAATATGTTAGAACAATAAAAATATCATTTTTATTGTGTAAATGAACCGAATAAATATTTTATCGTTAAAAATATATTTTTTAACATGTGTATGAAAGAGAATAAATATTTATAAACAAATCAAATGATTTGTTTATGTACACACATTTGACTGATATTGATTGGGACGATAAATTTTACACATCGCCCAACTGCACAAATAAAATTCATTATTTGTTGATTGAAACCCCACACATGTATTGGGATGATATATGACATACACTAATCCCAATATTTGATCGATCGATTAATTGACAAGTTGTTATAAGCGTTAAATATTTATATTTGATGCTTATACAGCATAGATTGCACTCTGGATGATGGATTGCTATTTTCATTGTTGTTAAACACAATTGTTGTGTGAAATCAATATAATCAAATTATATGATAATTGACTGTGTCTGATTCCAGTTCAGAAAGAATGAATATTTTAAAATAACGATTATTTAAAAATAACGAATATTTTCAAATAATATTCAGAAAAGAATCAAAATATGATTTTGATGTCCGATTTGGGATGGACACGAATATCTTTAAATATACATAGCCGTGTTGATTAGATTGACGCCATTTCGACGTGAACGATATTTATATCGATTTTATTCATTTTTATAATGAATATCGAAAAGGAATTGATATCAAAATATAATTTTTTGAAAATATTGTCATTTATATATCGATGATATAGAATATTCAATTTTGATTTGAAATTGAATATGAAGTTGAAATCATTTTGAAAATGAATTTAAAACAATTTATAAAATACGTTTGAAAAGGAAATCGACGAAGTATATATTATATATAATATAATGGAGAAATTAGAAATCTAACGGTTGGATTTGGAATTATGTCCAAATCAATTTTGGAAAAAGTCGATGTAAGTGCAATTCGATGGCCGTTTATGGAAATCGACTGGGGCCTTAATAAAATTATTAAAAATATCAATAATTAGTGTAAAATCATAAGAAATGGTTTGGAATGAATTGGGATGAAAAATTCCATATTTGAAAAGATAAAAATAGATTTTTATCGAAATGAACTAGTTTTGAACTAGAATTATAATCCCATTTATTTTTAAAATAAATAAATTGGATTTTAAATGGTTTTAAAAATAACCAGAATTTCCAATATGTAAATTGGAATGGATTTGAATCGAAATTGTCTTTGGAATATTTCGATGTGGGATTCCGTGATTATACAGATATTGTTACGGAAATTTGAAAGATATATTTATATCGTTATTTCCAATACGATATTTGTTGGTCGTAGAATTTGATATTGAATATAAGCCGATATATTTTCTATTCAGAGCCTTGTATTTAATATCAAATGGGTTTTGGGTTTGTCGTGAACGGTGTTTTAAATAACACTTGTTCTTTAACCCGATAATTAATGGAATGTAAATTGGGTTTATTGTGAACTGTGTTTTAACGACATTTGTTCTTTAACCCGATTTACAGTGAAATGTGATTTGGAATTTATAAATCTTTTGTTAAGATTTAAAGGAGATTTTCCAAAGTAAAGTTTTCCAATTTAATAAAATTAATTGGAATTTGATTTGGTAATAATCGAGGTGAGCCTCTATAGAGGAAGACTGTGAATATATATGGAATTTAAAAGGCCTTGTCGTTATTCCATTTATATTATCCGTTTGACATGGAAGTTCATATCGATTATATATATTGATCTGTTTTCCGTGAAGGTTCCATTGTTAATGGAATTTTGGGTTTATCGTGAACTGTGTTTTAAATGACAATAGTTCTTCAACCCCGTTAAAGATAAGATTTATTTCTTAACTTTGAAAGATCATTAAGTAATGATTTTTAGAAATTAAAACTGAATTAAAGTTTTAATGAATCTTTAAATAGATTGAAAGGTGAACTTGATAACTAAAATTATCAAATTCAAGAAATGATCGAGAATGGAGTATCACCAGTTTTGCTCCAGGCGATAGTTAAATCTTTAATTATATTTGAACATGAAATGGTAATTAATTTTACCGATAACACCGTGGTGTTAGATATGAATTATTACTAGTTTTGCTCTATGGGATGAATAGGTTGGGATTGGGAAATAAAACAAAGGATTACTTCGGTAAGGTGCGCTAATCCCGACTAGTTTGGAAAACCTTAACATGGACTGAAATGATATCCAAAGGAAGATTAAAGAATTAATTTTAAAGAATTTATCTTTGGTAAAATTAATGGGAATCTTTCCCTAAGAATGTGAATATTTGAATAAAAGAATATTTTGAATTGGAATGAGGCGTATGTTGTGTTTTTGTAACACTTGTTTATTATATACGCGAGTTATTCGGAAAAACCGAGTTTATCCCATTCTGAATAACTGATACGAAGATAAGTCGAAGTTGAAGATGGTGGTTGAAGACCGTAGGTCTTCACATCGTTTGGATGATTCCTGATGATCTTGATTGGGCCGTACACCCAAAGGAGGGAATAAGTTGGTGATCGTCCAAACGTACTTGGAGATCGATGGATATGCGAGGTACAAGGTGCCTCTGGTTTCGTTCAGACCCAGAACGGACTTGTAAATGGACTGTGTGTCTGACATTGGATTTTGCCCTGTGTTGATTGATCTCTATTAAATATACATCTGCCTGGTGAAGGGGAATTTATTCCCTTACCTCACCCTTCTCTGAGACGTACGGGATTAGAGGTTGTATATCGATAGGCATCAGTCGCATGGAGTGAATTGCCTGTGTGGCATGCTGAGATGCAAATGATCAAGGCTTTTATTGAAAAGAAGAGCCTTTTGGTTGATGATCAAAGCATAGCTTTAATATAGCGTCGCTTTGTGTAGCGTTAATTCGCGAGCCTCACACCCCGGTGTGAACCAAAAACGGGAGAGGACGTCAGGGAGGGCATGCGTTTCCTTCTAGCTAGAAGTGGCGTCAGTGGTTTTACATGCCCTGACGAGTTTGACTTATATGGTTATTGGAGTGCGAAGCGCCTCGGTTATATCGGTCGATCCGGGACCGATGGAGTCATTTGTTGGCTCATTTACGCCCCATAGGGCGGGGAAACGCATGTTCAGGGTTTAAGTTTAATCCACTCCATGTGGACTGGCCCTGAGAATCCAAGGTGCAGTTGCGGTTGTTCCTAAGACGCGGGCTAGAGGGTCTCGAAGCAGTGAGGACTATCTTTTTCCTCGGTTCACAGATGGAAATCCAACTTCCAATACGACATTTTGCGGTTTTGATTGTAGAACCTATATATGGCGACATAGTGGTACGGGGCACTTATGCCATCTATGATTGTAACGACCACGGCGTTTTCGACTCCGAAAATCGACCCAAAATCCAGCGTCGACTGTTCAAACATCGAAAATACCGAATCATTTATAGAAAGAAATTAGAGGGTGAGATAGAAAAGATAGAACTAATAGAATAGAAGAAGAAGAACACAACTGAGCATAATCAAAGTAAACACGAATCTCACAGCGGAACGATTAAAATATATTATATAACATAAGCTTTGAAATACAAATCTGTTTTGTACATATATACATACCAACATCAGAGTACAACATAACATTTGATACAGCGGAAATAACTTTAAAATAACTAGCGGTGAAGCCTCCTGCTTCCAGCTCCTTTAAGGGTATCCGTAAAAGCCTGAAACACTTGACTGCCCGTACAAATTTGGGCACCCAAGAGTTTAGGAAAAACAAAACAAAACAAACTCTGGGTCAGTCATGGGACTGGTGTGAGTAAACTCCAACCATATGGTTTAACTTCAAAGATCTTTCGAAAGAAAAGGATAATAGTAAGACCAGTCCACACATAAATACGGATGGTTTTTACCTTACTATAACCCAAACCATTTTTGATATCAAAATCCAGTGATATTATAATAGTGTCTAATCAAATAAATAATCAAATAGTAGAACGCTTGCATCTCACGCTCTACATATATAGTATAAAATCAAAAACCGCAGGGCGCTTATTGGAGATTGGATTCCAACTATGACAAGGTATGGGACCACCTTCCGATAATGTATCTCTAGAGGCGAATACACCTGGGTTCAACAAGAACGTCTTGCAACCCGGCCCACACATGACCGACCACTCATTTCGCTTGAGTGTATCGAATGTATATCACCACGGTTGGACTCAAACCACCGTTTCCCGAATGGCAGAATCGATAGATTAAGAAACAAAAGGAATTTCTCTAGATAGGTGATTATACACCCTAATGGGTGCGACCCACATAGCCATGCTGCCTGCCCGATTTTTGTCATTTCCCATTTGTGAGGCTTGAGGCTACATCTATCTTTCAGAACATCTGGCCACCATACACTTTGAATGCCACATCGTCAAACCCGTCAAATCACTAGTTGATCTTTCCAAAAATATTACGGGTATAAAAGCTAAGAGAAACGAATTCCTCTACCACCAGACATAATACCTTCAAAAGATCGTCTTACGTGACCGTTAGGAATACTCTGTCAGACATTCGTCCATACAAGTTGTCCTGGGACTGGACAAACATATCAGCTCTTGAATTTCACTCCGTCTTCGATTATCTCCAGCATAATCTAATTCGCAACGCATATGCCTATACGGAGTGGTTCTCGGATATTAAATCCAACCGGTGTCTCCGTATTGACAACGATGGTAAAAATCTTTGATAGCCGGTGTTTTAACTATCAAAGGAAAAATAAACATCCATCAAACAGCCATCAAACAATTTCACAATCACTGGCCTTTTCTAATATTTCATTTTCTTAGCGAATTCTAGATATCGTTATATCGATTTCTATTATCAAAATTTCTTAAAAATATTCTAACTCCCTAAATTTCCGGAACAATTCGCCATAACCTCCCCTGCATCGGGAGCATCGGGAAAATCCCCAAACCGCCACACATGCCTCTCCATTCAAAAAGAAAATCAAAAAGCCAAGCGGCTTGCCGATTCGGCGCATAAAACCTCATATGGGAATTGAAACATGTACCTTGTTGTCGGGCACTTAATAATATTCTTCATACTCTCTTCATATTCTCCATCCCAAACCTGTTTAACATACATATGCCCATTCCCAATTCGTTTCAAACAATTCGACCCTTTTTACCAAAATTCGCTTACCATTCGCTAATTAAATTTTCTAATTAGCTTTTGGTTTCATATATTTTAATTTGAACGTATCACGTTCAAATATATTTGTATTCGCTTATAGACAAATCAAACTCAACTCCTTGCTCACTTCCCAATTCCAATTCCCTTTTCATACATTGATTCTGTTTGCAATTCAGTTTACTTAAAACAAAAGTTAAATTCGATCAAAAATCACATTAACTATTTTCTTTTGGAACTCGCTAACTTTATTCGATAATTTAAATCTGATTTTTGTTTCAAAAATCAGTTCATTTACACGATTTGAGTTCGTATTTATTTGATAACTCAAACTCGGATTTTCCTAAAAAGAATCGGATTTTATTCACTTAAAATCCTTTAAATTTATTAAATAAACCGTTATGGTTTAAAACGATTATGGCGCTGTTTTTCTGACAATTTGATTTTGACCTAACTCAAAATCTATATGATAAAATCAAGATTTTTCTCTTCCATTAGAAAACTACCATTCAATCGGTCCGGGCATTTCTTGTTTCATCAATTTCCGACTTATATTGAGTTCTATATACTCAATTGAAGTTCGAATCGCCAATTTACGAACTACCGCGCTGTGGCGAGTTCGTTTTAATTAAATTAAATATAAACGTTTAAAAACTTCGTTTATAATTTAATTCCAACTCCATTCTTAATATTTAAAAATAAATTAAGCCTATTTTCCAAATCTAACTTCACAAATTCGAATTATCCATATTCGTCGATTATTCTATTCCATATTCATAACTCGGTTATGAATTTATTCAAACTCAAATCGCATTATATTAGATTTCTATTATTTGGAAATAAACTGGTATATAACCCAACGTCCCTATCCCACTTCAAATTTCGAAGATTAAACAAACTTCAAGATAAACTCATTTCGATATCCCTTTACCATTTACAAACTAATATCATCTCTTGACAACAGTGAAGTCGTTCAAGTTGGGGTATTTTAATTACCTCTCAGACCTTGATCGACGACGTTCTTATCTTGAGACGAATAAAAGCTTGTAATATCAAAACTTGATTTAAATCCCACATTCGATCCCATTTCTTTCATTTGGAAATTTATTTCCAAATTACTCGACGACAATTACTTCGTCACCTATATAACCCTTGTATATAAATTCACTTCTTCATTTGATCTCATCGTCTCCTTTTGAAACGATTTCAAGTTATAAATCTCCTTTTAAATTCCAAGTTGAATTCAAATACCCAAATCATCCCATGATGATTTTCCCTTTCTATTTATAAACATCGTTTATAAATTTTACTTCTTGTTTTAACCATTTAAAACAAGCTTATATTTCATATTCCATTTGAAATTCAAATTTCCACTTTGAAAGATAAATTTCCTTCTTTACATCCCTTACTTGAAATTAAAGTTTAATATTATCAAATGATAATATATTTTTTCCTTGATAAACAGCGTCTATAATTCCAGCAACTTGTTTTTAATTTAAAAACAAGTCTCAATTTATTCGAAGTACCATTTCTATTTCGAAAAGTAAAATTCCCCTTTCTAAAAACAATTTGCACTTGTAAATTGGACATAGTCGAATTCTAAAACAAACTAGATGGACTTATTTCAATTCAAATTATATTCCGAATGTCGGAATAAATTTGATCGTTTCCTTCTTGAACCTATTCAAAGTCACTTTTTAATTTCATCAAAAATTAAATAAATCCAATACTAGTTATTTTTCTTTATTTAAACATATCGTTTAGAATTTCACTTCTTGTTCTAAGTATTAAGCCACATTTTAATTCAAATTACATTTGAAATCTAATTTCCACTTCAGAAAACACATCATACTTGAATTTAGAATTTATAAAGTACCAAATGATGATTTTCACATTCATTTAAAACATCGTTTATAAACTATACTTCTTGTTTTAAATCTTAACACAAGTTCTATTTCAAATTCCCTTTGAAATTTCATTTCTACTTTGGACGGATAAACTTCCTTTTAAAATCACGCTTGCATTCACGTTTCAAAATTTATCAAATGATAATCTCCTTTTTTATTTATAAACATAGTTTATAAATTCAATTACCTGTTTTTATTTTTAAACAAGTAAATATTTCCGAACCTATTTGTAATCCCATTTCTATTTCGAAATTTAAAATTACCTCTTTAAATTCAAACTTGAATTTAAAATCTAATATTACCAAATGATAATTTCCTTACAAATCATTTATACATTCAGTACTTGTTTTATTATTTAAACAAGTTATTGTTTTTCTTAGTTTATTTGAAATTCAAATTTTATTTCAATAAAATAAAATTTCCTTCTCGAATCTTAAAGTAACTTCTTATGATATTATAAATATATAGGCCAGTGATATTCTAAAATCTAACACACAAATCATCCATTCAATTCACACATCACATACATATATAAATATGTGAACAACATTTAATAAATTTGAGGAATCCAGTTGGATCCCTCCAACCTGTTTTCCTGCATCCACATATGTTAGTCACATAGATAATACCCATCCTGCTTCAAGGCAGGATATCGCGGTATAAAAGGGGATCCACTTATGTACGTGGGCGTAGTGTCATCCGCTAATGATACTGCGGGCATCTGCTAATAGTGTTGCGGGAAATTCAATAACCACAATAATTCAACAATTCATTTATGCACCCAAGCAACCAACAAATTTATTTTTAACGATAAAAATAAATTTAAATATAAAACTGTGAGTGAGATTTACTCACCTCGATTTTTGTTTGTCGAATATCCAGCTTGATTCCATATCGTCTCGGCTTGTTTCAATGGAGTTCATTTCGTACCTTTGATGATTTATTATTTACCGATTAAACTATTGTTCATTTTAATTATTAACACAAACAAATTATTCTATGTAATGTAAATTTCTTAAAGACATACCTTACGGTCATGCCAATACTTGACCAAACTACTCGACTAATCGACACAACGAATTTCTGAATAGCTCCCATTAACGAAATCAGCTTAAGCAAAACTTTCCAAATACGACATTTCAACAAATACCTTGCTGTCATCTACTAGAACTGCACCTTCTTTCACCATTGGACCATTGAAATGCCTCAAACATCCTCAACCCTTACCCAGACCAAACCCCTTTCAAATTTCTAACATCAAAATCTCGAACTCCTGCATCATACCTGAACTCGCCGACTTTGACCAACCCCAAAAACCCAACTGCCAAACCCCACATTTACATAGCAGGACTCCCCATTAATCATCAGTTCTAAGTCGAGTATATCCACTTGTCGAACCCTCCCAATTTTCCATGCTGCCGACCCCCAATTCTCCCAGACCCTCACCAGTTTGTTCGCACCATTCCAGTCTAGCGTTGACCTTTATTGAGATCGCAGTGAGCCCCTCATCCAATCGCTCCCTTCCCAACATCCATCGTTCAACAGTTGAATCGCACCACCCATGTTAGCTCTAAAACCAACGTCGGCCTTCCTCCTTAAATCGCGAATAACAACCGAGTGCCTGTCATCTCAAATCCATATTCGAAACACCTGCGAGCTTCGATTCACCATCGATTACCCAAAGCCCTAACTCACGGTTTGAGTTCGAACCTTTCCAGGCTTTGCGATTTCCCCAAAAAATTCCATCGCGATCCAACTCTTTCGACTATACCAAAACCGAGCAACTCCAAATCAATTGCACTACCCTCGATATCCTGATTCGGAGATTTTGAATTGAAGATATAGGGAAAATGGCTTTGTTTGTTTAGGAGGATGGTCAACGAGTAAAGGTTTTTCGTTTGATTTTAGAATGTGGATTACAAAGGGCGATGGCCTCAATATATAGAGGTGCGGAAGGAAACAGATAATACTTTGGCCATTAAATTTGTGTCTGTTTGATCGTGAAACTTGGAGACAAAGTTGTTGGCTCGAGAAAAATTTGAGGTCTGCGTTTAACAGAAGATAGGTCGGCTTCTACAAACGTAGGGTGGATGATATTAATTAGATTCGATTAGATTTATTTTTAAATAAAATGACTAAAATATTCTGTGGTCCATTAACTCGAAATTCCGAACCATTATTTTAACGTAACGACAGACATTTCCCACCTTCTTTGTTATTCTGGACTCAGCAGAGCGTTAATTGAAACAAATTTCGATTATATGAAGCAGATAACAAATTTGAATCGACAATTAATATTAATTCAATTGTCTAAAATATAAATTGATTTCAAACCATTAATTTCATCGATAATAAATAATTATTATCGTTCTAGTTAAATATATAAAGTTTATATTAATCGTTTTAATTCAGTTTCGACTCAGTCTTAACTGCGAAATCAATTATTATTGTTTCGTATTACAATATCCAATATATTCGATATTAATCCATATATCGATTATCGAACCGATCAATTAAATATTAAAAATTCATTTATAATTCTAATTCAACATTTAAAACTAATTTAAATATTTACTATATAACAGCAAAAAAACAGGATGTTACATTCCTTCCTCCTTAAAATAATTTCGTCCTCGAAATTGCTAAGGTAGGAAAAAGGGTACAAATCCATTACTTTTCAACATCTCACTTATGTTGAAACTCAACTCCTCATATTTATATGACTTTAATTTCAACCAAAACTTTTGGTCTTCTTCCTTTCATATGCCTTCACATCCAATTCATATTTATTTCAATTTATTTCAAATTGATTCTAGTCAATTTATTCACCCCGACCCATTTAACTTGCTTAAGTTAAATTTTAATTCCAGAATCCACATCGCAGGGTTTTCATTTCAAATCAATATTGGGATCCCATAAATACATACATATATATTTGTCACTATCTCAAATTCAAAACATTTGAATTTCAAACCTCTTGTTTTTCTTTCAAACAAATTCCATCAAAAACTTTTCTACGGCAGCAATCCATCACTTAGAAACTCGAAAATGAACACTGATGATGCTGCAGTCATCATCAGAATTATTTCCCAGCCACTGAAGTGAGTTCAGTGCTTTATCCTTTCAAAATCCATCCAAAAATGATTTTTATCCAAAATCCTTCCCAAAATAATGCTATATTATTCTAATATATTTTAGAAAATATTTTCAAACTTCCCAGGATTTAAATTCCAAATTCTTGTTTGATTTCAACTCAAGTTCATCTCATTTGTATCTTTCATTCATATACTAATTCAAATTTGGTCATAAATACCCATTTCAATTTTTATAATCTCATTTAATTATAATAATTACAACCAATACATCCATATATTATAAAAATTTCAAAATTATTCTTTCTGTATCAAAATATAATTTTGGGTAAAATAATTTCATTCACCCACTTTAAAACAATATCGTGTTCAATCTTCTGTTCAAGTGTTTAGAAATTCTTATCGACTTTGTGGCGTCCCACTATTCGATCAGAATTCATAAACCACTCAACAGACTAGTCAACACAATATGAAATGTTTTTTTTTATATCAAATAACAAATACGCGCTCTCATATATACACTCAACTCATTCTAGGGTGATACTGACCCTATCTCTAATGAGTAAACCCCCACCAAAGCCTAGGTGTTCGCTAAACCTAAGCTCTGATACCACTGTAACGACCACGGGGTTTTCGACTCCGAAAATCGACCCAAAATCCAGCGTCGACTGTTCAAACATCGAAAATACCGAATCATTTATAGAAAGAAATTAGAGGGTGAGATAGAAAAGATAGAACTAATAGAATAGAAGAAGAAGAACACAACTGAGCATAATCAAAGTAAACACGAATCTCACAGCGGAACGAATAAAATATATTATATAACATAAGCTTTGAAATACAAATCTGTTTTGTACATATATACATACCAACATCAGAGTACAACATAACATTTGATACAGCGGAAATAACTCTAAAATAACTAGCGGTGAAGCCTCCTGCTTCCAGCTCCTTTAAGGGTATCTGTAAAAGCCTGAAACACTTGACTGCCCGTACAAATTTGGGCACCCAAGAGTTTAGGAAAAACAAAACAAAACAAACTCTGGGTCAGTCATGGGACAGGTGTGAGTAAACTCCAACCATATGGTTTAACTTCAACGATCTTTCGAAAGAAAAGGATAATAGTAAGACCAGTCCACACATAAATACGGATGGTTTTTACCTTACTATAACCCAAACCATTTTTGATATCGAAATCCAGTGATATTATAATAGTGCCTAATCAAATAAATAATCAAATAGTAGAACGCTTGCATCTCACGCTCTACATATATAGTATAAAATCAAAAACCGCAGGGCGCTTATTGGAGATTGGATTCCAACTATGACAAGGTATGGGACCACCTTCCGATAATGTATCTCTAGAGGCAAATACACCTGGGTTCAACAAGAACGTCTTGCAACCGGGCCCACACATGACCGACCACTCATTTCGCTTGAGTGTATTGAATGTATATCACCACGGTTGGACTCAAACCGCCGTTTCCCGAATGGCAGAATCGATAGATTAAGAAACAAAAGGAATTTCTCTAGATAGGTGATTATACACCCTAATGGGTGCGACCCACATAGCCATGCTGCCTGCCCGATTTTTGTCATTTCCCAGTTGTGAGGCTTGAGGCTACGTCTATCTTTCAGAACATCTGGCCACCATACACTTTGAATACCACATCGTCAAACCCGTCAAATCACTAGTTGATCTTTCCAAAAATATTACGGGTATAAAAGCTAAGAGAAACGAATTCCTCTGCCACCAGACATAATACCTTCAAAAGATCGTCTTATGTGACCGTTAGGAATACTCTGTCAGACATTCGTCCATACAAGTTGTCCTGGGACTGGACAAACATATCAGCTCTTGAATTTCACTCCGTCTTCGATTATCTCCAGCATAATCTAATTCGCAACGCATATGCCTATACGGAGTGGTTCTCGGATATTAAATCCAACCGGTCTCTCCGTATTGACAACGATGGTAAAAATCTTTGATAGCCGGTGTTTTAACTATCAAAGGAAAAATAAACATCCATCAAACAGCCATCAAACAATTTCACAATCACTGGCCTTTTCTAATATTTCATTTTCTTAGCGAATTCTAGATATCGTTATATCGATTTCTATTATCAAAATTTCTTAAAAATATTCTAACTCCTTAAATTTCCGGAAAAATTCGCCATAACCTCCCCTGCACCGGGAGCATCGGGAAAATCCCCAAACCGCCACACATGCCTCTCCATTCAAAAAGAAAATCAAAAAGCCAAGCGGCTTGCCGATTCGGCGCATAAAACCTCATATGGGAATTGAAACATGTACCTTGTTGTCGGGCACTTAATAATATTCTTCATACTCTCTTCATATTCTCCATCCCAAACCTGTTTAACATACATATGCCCATTCCCAATTCGTTTCAAACAATTCGACCCTTTTTACCAAAATTCGCTTACCATTCGCTAATTAAATTTTCTAATTAGCTTTTGGTTTCATATATTTTAATTTGAACGTATCACGTTCAAATATATTTGTATTCGCTTATAGACAAATCAAACTCAACTCCTTGCTCACTTCCCAATTCCAATTCCCTTTTCATACATTGATTCTGTTTGCAATTCAGTTTACTTAAAACAAAAGTTAAATTCGATCAAAAATCACATTAACTATTTTCTTTTGGAACTCGCTAACTTTATTCGATAATTTAAATCTGATTTTTGTTTCAAAAATCAGTTCATTTACACGATTTGAGTTCGTATTTATTTGATAACTTAAACTCGGATTTTCCTAAAAAGAATTGGATTTTATTCACTTAAAATCCTTTAAATTTATTAAATAAACCGTTATGGTTTAAAACGATTATGGCGCTGTTTTTCTGACAATTTGATTTTGACCTAACTCAAAATCTAAATGATAAAATCAAGATTTTTCTCTTCCATTAGAAAACTACCATTCAATCGGTCCGGGCATTTCTTGTTTCATCAATTTCCGACTTATATTGAGTTCTATATACTCAATTGAAGTTCGAATCGCCAATTTACGAACTACCGCGCTGTGGCGAGTTCGTTTTAATTAAATTAAATATAAATGTTTAAAAACTTCGTTTATAATTTAATTCCAACTCCATTCTTAATATTTAAAAATAAATTAAGCCTATTTTCCAAATCTAACTTCACAAATTCGAATTATCCATATTCGTCGATTATTCTATTCCATATTCATAACTCGGTTATGAATTTATTCAAACTCAAATCGCATTATATCAGATTTCTATTATTTGGAAATAAACCGGTATATAACCCAACGTCCCTATCCCACTTCAAATTTCGAAGATTAAACAAACTTCAAGATAAACTCATTTCGATATCCCTTTACCATTTACAAACTAATATCATCTCTTGACAACAGTGAAGTCGTTCAAGTTGGGGTATTTTAATTACCTCTCAGACCTTGATCGACGACGTTCTTATCTTGAGACGAATAAAAGCTTGTAATATCAAAACTTGATTTAAATCCCACATTCGATCCCATTTCTTTCATTTGGAAATTTATTTCCAAATTACTCGACGACAATTACTTCGTCACCTATATAACCCTTGTATATAAATTCACTTCTTCATTTGATCTCATCGTCTCCTTTTGAAACGATTTCAAGTTATAAATCTCCTTTTAAATTCCAAGTTGAATTCAAATACCCAAATCATCCCATGATGATTTTCCCTTTCTATTTATAAACATCGTTTATAAATTTTACTTCTTGTTTTAACCATTTAAAACAAGCTTATATTTCATATTCCATTTGAAATTCAAATTTCCACTTTGAAAGATAAATTTCCTTCTTTACATCCCTTACTTGAAATTAAAGTTTAATATTATCAAATGATAATATATTTTTTCCTTGATAAACAGCGTCTATAATTCCAGCAACTTGTTTTTAATTTAAAAACAAGTCTCAATTTATTCGAAGTACCATTTCTATTTCGAAAAGTAAAATTCCCCTTTCTAAAAACAATTTGCACTTGTAAATTGGACATAGTCGAATTCTAAAACAAACCAGATGGACTTATTTCAATTCAAATTATATTCCGAATGTCGGAATAAATTTGATCGTTTCCTTCTTGAACCTATTCAAAGTCACTTTTTAATTTCATCAAAAATTAAATAAATCCAATACTAGTTATTTTTCTTTATTTAAACATATCGTTTAGAATTTCACTTCTTGTTCTAAGTATTAAGCCACATTTTAATTCAAATTACATTTGAAATCTAATTTCCACTTCAGAAAACACATCATACTTGAATTTAGAATTTATAAAGTACCAAATGATGATTTTCACATTCATTTAAAACATCGTTTATAAACTATACTTCTTGTTTTAAATCTTAACACAAGTTCTATTTCAAATTCCCTTTGAAATTTCATTTCTACTTTGGACGGATAAACTTCCTTTTAAAATCACGCTTGCATTCACGTTTCAAAATTTATCAAATGATAATCTCCTTTTTTATTTATAAACATAGTTTATAAATTCAATTACCTGTTTTTATTTTTAAACAAGTAAATATTTCCGAACCTATTTGTAATCCCATTTCTATTTCGAAATTTAAAATTACCTCTTTAAATTCAAACTTGAATTTAAAATCTAATATTACCAAATGATAATTTCCTTACAAATCATTTATACATTCAGTACTTGTTTTATTATTTAAACAAGTTATTGTTTTTCTTAGTTTATTTGAAATTCAAATTTTATTTCAATAAAATAAAATTTCCTTCTCGAATCTTAAAGTAACTTCTTATGATATTATAAATATATAGGCCAGTGATATTCTAAAATCTAACACACAAATCATCCATTCAATTCACACATCACATACATATATAAATATGTGAACAACATTTAATAAATTTGAGGAATCTAGTTGGATCCCTCCAACCTGTTTTCCTGCATCCACAGATGTTAGTCACATAGATAATACCCATCCTGCTTCAAGGCAGGATATTGCGGTATAAAAGGGGATCCACTTATGTACGTGGGCGTAGTGTCATCCGCTAATGATACTGCGGGCATCCGCTAATAGTGTTGCGGGAAATTCAATAACCACAATAATTCAACAATTCATTTATGCACCCAAGCAACCAACAAATTTATTTTTAACGATAAAAATAAATTTAAATATAAAACTGTGAGTGAGATTTACTCACCTCGATTTTTGTTTGTCGAATATCCAGCTTGATTCCATATCGTCTCGGCTTGTTTCAATGGAGTTCATTTCGTACCTTTGATGATTTATTATTTACCGATTAAACTATTGTTCATTTTAATTATTAACACAAACAAATTATTCTATGTAATGTAAATTTCTTAAAGACATACCTTACGGTCATGCCAATACTTGACCAAACTACTCGACTAATCGACACAACGAATTTCTGAATAGCTCCCATTAACGAAATCAGCTTAAGCAAAACTTTCCAAATACGGCATTTCAACAAATACCTTGCTGTCATCTACTAGAACTGCACCTTTTTTCACCATTGGACCATTGAAATGCCTCAAACATCCTCAACCCTTACCCAGACCAAACCCCTTTCAAATTTCTAACATCAAAATCTCGAACTCCTGCATCATACCTGAACTCGCCGACTTTGACCAACCCCAAAAACCCAACTGCCAAACCCCACATTTACATAGCAGGACTCCCCATTAATCATCAGTTCTAAGTCGAGTATATCCACTTGTCGAATCCTCCCAATTTTCCATGCTGCCGACCCCCAATTCTCCCAGACCCTCACCAGTTTGTTCGCACCATTCCAGTCTAGCGTTGACCTTTACTGAGATCGCAGTGAGCCCCTCATCCAATCGCTCCCTTCCCAACATCCATCGTTCAACAGTTGAATCGCACCACCCATGTTAGCTCTGAAACCAACGTCGGCCTTCCTCCTTAAATCGCGAACAACAACCGAGTGCCTATCATCTCAAATCCATATTCGAAACACCTGCGAGCTTCGATTCACCATCGATTACCCAAAGCCCTAACTCACGGTTTGAGTTCGAACCTTTCCAGGCTTTGCGATTTCCCCCAAAAATTCCATCGCGATCCAACTCTTTCGACTATACCAAAATCGAGCAACTCCAAATCAATTGCACTACCCTCGATATCCTGATTCGGAGATTTTGAATTGAAGATATAGGGAAAATGGCTTTGTTTGTTTAGGAGGATGGTCAACGAGTAAAGGTTTTTCGTTTGATTTTAGAATGTGGATTACAAAGGGCGATGGCCTCAATATATAGAGGTGCGGAAGGAAACAGATAGTACTTTGGCCATTAAATTTGTGTCTGTTTGATCGTGAAACTTGGAGACAAAGTTGTTGGCTCAAGAAAAATTTGAGGTCTGCGTTTAACAGAAGATAGGTCGGCTTCTACAAACGTAGGGTGGATGATAATAATTAGATTCGATTAGATTTGTTTTTAAATAAAATGACTAAAATATTCTGTGGTCCATTAACTCGAAATTCCGAACCATTATTTTAACGTAACGACAGACATTTCCAACCTTCTTTGTTATTCTGGACTCAGCAGAGCGTTAATTGAAACAAATTTCGATTATATGAAGCAGATAACAAATTTGAATCGACAATTAATATTAATTCAATTGTCTAAAATATAAATTGATTTCAAACCATTAATTTCATCGATAATAAATAATTATTATCGTTCTAGTTAAATATATAAAGTTTATATTAATCGTTTTAATTCAGTTTCGATTCAGTCTTAACTGCGAAATCAATTATTATTGTTTCGTATTACAATATCCAATATATTCGATATTAATCCATATATCGATTATCGAACCGATCAATTAAATATTAAAAATTCATTTATAATTCTAATTCAACATTTAAAACTAATTTAAATATTTACTATATAACAGCAAAAAAAAAACAGGATGTTACAATGATTGATACTTATGATTGAATTTGTTTTGACACTATACACTTATAGTAATAATAAAAGATGAAATTTAGCGTTTCAAGCATTCTTTGGCTATTATAAGGAAAAACCCTATCATCCGGCTTATGTTGCATTGTGTGATGGGACCTAGGTCTTATAATAGCTTCATTGTTCTTTATTTAGCATTGCGCTGTTGTTTTATGCACTGGTATTCTTGGGAGGAAACCCGTTCCTTGTTATATGGCATGGTCCCTGGATTTGCCTAACTTCAAAATAAAGACGAATAACTTTTTTAGTTCTCACACCAGTCAGATGACTGACCTTGAGTTTATTGTTTTAACCTAAACTATCGGTGCCCCTATTTTCCACGGGCAGCTAGTAGTTTTGGTTTTGCAGATTTATATTCACAGGATCCTGGTTTACAGCTGGAATGATATTCGGAAAGCTCTGTATCCGTATATTCTTTTCAGTTGTGTTTTGTATAATTTTCCGCTGCTATGTAATGTATTGTAAATATCTGATATCTAATGTGTAATATTTATTCGTACTCCGTATATTCTTGTATTCTGATGAAATTGTTGTAATATATAATGAAATGTTCTTCTGTTTGTGTTCCGATGTGGCTTGATCTCAAAGCAATCCGGGCTTTCCTTCACGGGAAGGTTCAGGTCGTTTCATTGAACTGGGTCCCAACATTCCAAAAGCCATGCCTGTTATTAGATCGAGCAGGCCAGTTGCAGGACTAGTGATCAGACCCGCATCTCTACTGGACAAATTCTAGTTTTAGCATTACAATTAACAACAGTACAGTTAAAAAATGACTACATAGAATAGTTTTTTCATGGATGCTTCTAAAAAATACTTTATAATATGAATGCACATCTGTGATTATATATAAACAATAAAAATCATGTAAAAAAATTTGTAACATGGTGGCTTTGCTCTCTTAGAAAACACTGCTATATTAGACGTAAAATTTTCAAGAGATGATTTGCGACTTAGTGGTCAAAAGTAACCACTATACTGATAAATTCTAAGTTCCAGAATTTAACTTAAATGATACTTGGTCATTTCAAATGGCTTGAGAAAAGTTTAACCTTATAAACTATTTCTTTAACATAATTAACAGTACAAACAAATACCTTAACAAACCCATAGACATTTCTATGATGATTCTAGAATGAAATTCGATAGTTTTTTAGAAGATATAAACACCAGCTTACATTAGAAAAATATTTTACATCATAGATTAAAACACAAGAATGCAAAAAATGAATATTGAGGACTAAAGTCTAAAAGAGGATCAATATTATAGATTCCCTCGATTGTATGCTTAGACTCCAAATCAAAACCTATTATAGCAGGAAATTTAAATGTGCAAAAGGTAAGATTTCCACCGAATGTCAGGGTAGTTGTAACACCCCACCTCCGCCAGGGTGGCTCTTGCAAGCACTCTGACTTTGGAGGGGCGTTTGTACCGGGTAAACATGCATAATGATATATCAAGGCAGAACAAGAACATATGTATATATGTAAACAGAGTAAATAAGATAAATAAAACAGCGGAAGATTTCAAACTATTTCAAAACAAGTCTGGTACATCATAATGTCAACTTTACAAATACACAAGTCTAGATAAAAACAACATCACTGAAAAACTGAAATACATAAGTACTATCCCCAAAATAAGTGATGACCATAGCTAGCTTCATGTCAAGACCGTACATGAGCTAAAATCCCACAAGCAAGTGATCAGAAATCCAAGCTAAGCTCCAATATTCCCACCCTGAGAACCTGGGGGGGGGGGGGAATGGAAGAAAAGAGGCGAAAGAAAACAGGTCAGTCAAAAAGACTGAGTAAGCCCTACTACAATCAATGTAAACTGATTAAGTTAACTGACATGAGAAGCAGGGATGAACATAAGGATAACAACATACTAGCATGATGATTAACTAACAAGGTAGATAAAGGTGTCATCGCATAATCAGGATTAAGGTTTTGCACCACAGGTGTACTAGCAAACTAACATGACTTGAATACACAAGTATTGATCCCTTGGCCCAAGCTTTGACCCAATAACATGAAATGACCCTAATACGAGGTCCAATAACATGAAGTGACCCTAATACGAGGTCCAATAACATGAAGTGACCCTAATACGAGGTCCAATAACATGAAGTGACCCTAATACGAGGTCCAATAACATGAAGTGACCCTAATACGAGGTCCAACCAAACGGTCTAGTCAATCGGCTCCCTATAAGCCTAACTCGTCACGTGTTGGTGTCAATACGGCACAAACATAATTGTAGTCAGACTGTGCTGGGTCTCACGTCGGGTGTATCAAGCCCTAGGGTGTCAACCCCTGGACACCATAAACATAAGTGCACAGTCTAGATCTACTGGTACCCATGCTTGACTTCTCCAAATACGGACTACGTGCACGACCATAGTCCGTCCGGAACTACATCGGCGTACCACTCTGTCGTCGTTTTTGGTCACTTACCTCAAGTCCAGTAATCGTGCCCCCACCCTAGCCTAGTCCCTAGGGTCTTAATGATACAAACTTGGGATTACTGCTGGAGTGGACCCCCATTGCTAGGATTTTCTAGTGGGTTAAGTACGGTTTAACCCTCTTGCTAATCATGGATTAACTTGGTTAAGTGTAACGATGAGTTCACGACTTAACCCTGATTAATCTACCAAGCCCAAATTGGTTAAGTATTAAGTGGACCATGACTTAACCCTAATCATGAGGCATTAATTAATTAATGTGCCTTAACCTCTCACATTAGACTTTGTTGCGGTTACTAGTTAAGCCGGTCGGTTCCGGGTAGCTTTACACCACAACTTGGTCTAACCTCGGGTTCAAGGTACAACATGACCAACTTCTCACATTGGGTCCTATTGTTTGTAGCAACTAGTTAAGCCGGTCGGTTCCGGGTAGGTTTACGCTACAAACTCAACCCAACCTCGAGTTGGTCACCCTTATATTTTCTAAGTGTCATGTCCATTATGTTTCCAAAACATATTACAAGTTTTCAAGCATTTGGGTAGACCTAACTTAATAGGTAAATTCCCAATGGGTAGACCTGACTTAATAGGTAAATTCCCAATCTTATGTTTTTATGTCTTTTAAGTTTACCCCACCCCAAACGCAATCCCATCGCTTACATATCGCAATAGCGCATAAAGGATAGAAAGAGGGAACTTGGCATAATCATGACATATAGGTGTTGAAGCCACAAGTTTAACATGGTGGCATATGAAATGTACATATGTTCATATACTTGCATATTACATTTTTAGGCCTCAAAAGCATTCATAAAACCAAACTTAGCATATTGGTGATACATGGTGATAAATGACATGTAGAAATGGCCATAAGTTCGCATTTAGCCTCACATGCAAGTTATCATAAGAGATATGATAACTTACATGTTGCCAAAATGCAACCTTTAGCATAAAGCTTGAAGCTTTATGTTCATATACTCAAGGTAAGCTTGCATAACATGATAACATGAACAAAATGATCAACCCAAACTTGCATAACATAACATGCATATCATATGACAAACTTGCATATCAAACTTGCATATCAAACTTGCATAACATAACATGATAAACTTGCATATCATAACATGGCAAACTTGCATAACATAACATGATAAACTTGCATATCATAACATGGCAAACTTGCATAGCATAACATGGTAAACTTGCATATCATAACATGGCATACTTGCATAACATAACATGATAAACTTGCATATCATAACATGGCAAACTTGCATAACATAGCATGGCAAACTTGCATATCATAACATATCAAACTTGCATAACATGACATGGTAAACTTGCATATCATGGCAAACTTGCATATCATAATGATCAACCAAACTTGCATCATTCATTTAATTTTAGAGTTTAAATATGAAAGTAGAAAAGGGCTTACAATGCTTATGAAGACACAAAAATATATATAGATTGAGACAAAGCCCTTATGCAATCAAATAAACCCAAAATGCAAGCTCCAATAGAAAAACCCTTGAGCAAAAATGATCAAAACCCTTGCTTTATGATGTAAATATGGAAACTTGACTTGAATGCAAGCTAATGACACTCATACAAGCTTGAAAACACTTGTATGCATGGAAAATCTCTCATAGAAATAACTTAGGAATTTTATGAAGAGAGTGGAGGCCATGAGAGGAATGATTTTGCCATAGTTTAGTTACTTGAATGAATAATGATGATTTAGGGTTAGGTTAGGGGCTTATTTATAGAGATTAGGATTAGTTCTAGCCTTAGGATTAAACCCTAGTTCCAATCTCAGCCCTCAAAACCGAATCTGGCCCCCAAACTCAACACAACTCCCAAAATGGTGCACCAAGCAAAACTGCCCGGCTGAGCTAAGTCGACACCCAAGTCGACAGGGCTGTCGACTTGGGCCTAACCATGTCGACTGCCCAGTCGACAGGGCTGTCGACATGGGTGGTCTGGCGGGAAATTTCCCGCCTGCGCCCAACTGCCCTAATTTCCAAATTCAAACTTGAATTTGAAATCTATTTTTTACTTTGGATTTTTCTGAAAACTTCGTTGGGCCTTAATCGGGTCATACGGACTCCGATTTTCGAAAACTCGGACTCTATTTCGCGTATTTTTCCGAGACGAACGCAATGGCATAGGCCGTTTCCCTTGATTCAGATTTATAAATTGAATTCTGCCTCGATTTACGTTATAACAGGTTATTGAAAATACGGGTTGTTACAGTAGTAAAAAGAACATCTGCAAAAACCTCAAAAATTACCTTCATACTTATTAGATGCCATATCAACCATTGGAGCAACCTCCTGACCACTTCCAAAGGATAAGTCTTCGCTCTTGTTTATATTCTCGAGATAAGGAGAATGGTGGTGAATTGCATAATCTGCCAAAAGATGGACAATTTGAGATCTTTTTTGCCTCTAATAGCATGAAGCTGATATGAATCAAACCGAAAAAATGATGGAGCAACACGGCAAACTATGGTACCTGTAGTTCATCTTTTGGATTACCACTATGATAGTTAAATGTAAAATTAAATTTCAGGACAAAGAAAGTTTTACACATAATGCATGGATAATAGAGTCAAATCAAATGATTGTCATCTATTCAAGTAACTCGTAATCATCCAGAAGGTAAATGCTTAATCATAAAACCTAGGTAATCTGAAAACTACATAACAAAGACAATATCATAATTTGAAAGCAGCAACAGTAATTGTAACACCCCACCTCCGTTAAGGTCACTCACAAAGGGAATGCCTTAACTTTGGTGGAGCGTATTTAGGTACAAGATGCAAATAAGTTACAAGACAGACAAATAAAGCAGCGAAGAATAAATACTTTATTGATAAAACAATTTGTACATAGATTTGTTTCCAACATCAAATCATCAATACTCGGTACAACAAAATATATGTCTTGTTTAACAAAATAAAGAAGCATAAAATGACTATGATATTTCCCAAATAAGCATGAACCAGCCATAGCAGTGTAAAAGAGAGTCTAAGAAAACACTCTAACTAATCTTCGGGCATGGAAAGTGTAATAACCCGAAATTCTGAACCAGTTTGAAATTTTTATTTTGGCAATTTTAGCGAATTTTGAACATTTAAAATAGATTATTTTAAATAATATCGACAAGAAATTTATTTTGAATAGAATTCGAACGTATATATTATATACGTCGTTGTTAGAATATGAATAATTATATATAATTATAAATAGAATTGAAAATGGCGCGGTAGTTCGATAATTCGATTTCAAACTTCAATTGAATGTACCGGGTGCAAAACAATCCGGATTTTAGTGAAACCAAAAACATTAGGATCTAATTGACAATATCTTTCCAACGAATCCGACAAATCGAAATTTCATAGCGGGAATCAAAAGACATGCCCAGTTGAAAATTCTGAATAGTCGCTATGGACTTCAGGCCCTTAAAAATGGGAATTTTGCAAACGACCTCGGATTTCGACGAAACCACCTTTATTGGATCCGAGATGTAAAATTATTGCTAGGTTTAAAATTTCATAATTTTTCAAATCAATATGTGAGCATGGCAAAGGAAAACGCATTTGACCAGTTTAAGTTGATTTTAATCGACTGGAAAATGGCCATTTTTCCAACGGTCTCAGAATTCGACGAAACTAGTCTTGTTAGGACCGTATCGTCAATACGAAGCTAGAAAATATTTTTCTGGAATTTTTCGAGTTAGTATGTGACCCCGGTAAATTGAAATGCGCGTTCAAATTCAATATATAGAGCTATATGTTGATTTTAACGGAAACGGATCGAAACGATTGAATTAGCCTACGATACATATCCCATTGTGTTCGGAATGGGGGTAATTAGCTATGGACGACAGGCGGTGGGCCTCGTTTAGAGGTCGTATGTAAAAGTCAACTTTTTGGGATTAAATAAATAAATAATAACATTACCTCTCTCCTCTCCTTATCCTTCCACTTCAGGCCCCCGTTCAAATTCATTTTCAAATTGAAAAAAAAGGAAAGACGATGAAGAGTAGGGAGGAGCGCCGTCGCTCCTCCCATCGGAGAGCCACTGCCGCCACTCAGGGCGGGGCGCCACCGCCCCCTCCATCGACCTCCTCCTCTTCTTCCCTTCTTCTTCCTCCCCTGCCCTCGCGATGCACACCTCCTCGCTCTCCGTCGAAGAAAACCCAGACCCCCTAAACGACCACCGCAGCCTCACCCATGGCCGGCGAAAAGCCAACACCCCCTTACACCGCGCGAGCTTCGACAGACCCCCCTTCTCCAGTCGAGCGCGAAACCCAAAGGCAAAGGACTCCCTTCGACAGCGAGCTTCAACACCTCGAAGTAACCCCGAACTCCGCCTTCACCTCCTCCGAACGATGTGAGTTTGATTTATTGATTTTTATATAAGGCAGGTAATAAAAATGTGATTTTATATTATAGAAGAAATAAAAATATGATCTTTATATTTGAAAAGGCGAGATCTTTATATGAAGAATGGCGATAGAGAAATATAATTTTTGTATGGTTATGATAGTAAAAAATTCAATTTTTATATATTGAATAGCAAAGTAAAAATTCGATTTTTATATATTGAATAGCAAAGTAAAAATTCGATTTTTATATATTGAATAGCGAAGTAAAAATTCGATTTTTATATATTGAATAGCGAAGTAAAAATTCGATTTTTATATATTGAATACCAAAGTAAAAATTCGATTTTTATATATTGAATAGCAAAGTAAAAATTCGATTTTTATATATTGAATAGCAAAGTAAAAATTTGATTTTTATATATTGAATAGAATAGTAAAATTCGATTTTTATATATTGAAAAGCGAAGTAAAAATTCGATTTTTACATATGTAGTGAATACGGGCAACGAAAGCGGCAAAAAGGCGAGAAGGGCGATGATTTTTCTAAATGAAGTGTCGTGGAATTGGATAGCTATTGGTGAGAACTTCTCACTTTTCAATTTCTTTTTCTAGTTATATATATACTAGGATACAGACAGTGTTTAGTAGCACCCGACACCCGTCATCCACAGACCATGGATGGCTTGTTTGTTTAATTGTTTGGTTGTGTAGTCGGTTAGGTTATTTGGTTTGAATTGAATTGTTTGGTGAAATGGTATGGATTTGATTGATGTGTGAATGGCGTGGGCCTTCACTAGACCGGGGATAAGGCTAAGTCTCGTCCCGTTTCTAGTATCATGCCGTTATGCCGCCGAAATTTTCTAAAATATGTTAGAAAAATAAAAATATCATTTTTATTGTGTAAATGAACTGAATAGAAATTCATGTGTTGAAATAAAATATTTTATCGTTAAAAATATAATTTTTAACGTGGAAGTGAATAAAATAAAATATTCATTTACAAACCGGACGGTTTGTTTATGTACACCTATTTGAAGGACATTGATTGGGACGATAAATTTTACACATCGCCCAACTACACAAATAAAATCTGAGTTTGATTGTTTGAAACCCCACACGGGTGTTGGGATGAAATTTGAAGTTCACTCATCTTGATTGATTAAATATGTCGATCGATTGATTGACAAGCTGTTATAAGCGTTAGATATCTATATTTGATGCTTATACAGTGTAGTGCACTTTGGTTGATGGTTGATTATTTTTCAATGCTATTATATACGTGTGATGTATGAAAATCCATATAATTAACTTTATATGGTAATTGATTGGGCCTCATTCCAATCGGAAAAATAAAGAATATTATAAAAAAAAGGTTCATGTGTTGACCGTACACATCCGTTGAGATTAGTCATGTGTTGAACGAAATATTTTAATAATAAAATTTACATCTTTATCAATATAAAATAAAGGTTCATGTGTTGACAGTACTCATCCGTTGAGATTAGTCATGTGTTGAACGAAATATTTTAATAATAAAATTTACATCTTTATCAATATAAAATAAAGGTTCATGTGTTGACAGTACTCATCCGTTGAGATTAGTCATGTGTTGAACGAAATATTTTAAAATAGAAATATTTGAAATAGAAATATTTGAATAGGAAATATTTGAAAAAGAAATATTTGAAATAGAATATTTGAAAATAGAAATATATGAAGCCGTGTTAATTAGATTGACGCCATTTTGACGTGAACGATATTTATATCGATTTTATTCATTTTAAAATGAATATTGAAAAATGATTTCGAAATCGAATATTTTGAAATAAAATTTGAATCGAATAGAAAACAAATTTGAATTGAATCGAATAGAAAACAAATTTGAATTGAATCGAATAGAAAACAAATTTGAATTGAATCGAATAGAAAACCAATTTGAATTGAATCGAATAGAAAACCAATTTGAATTGAATAGAATAGAAAACGAATTTGATTTGAATGTAAAACGAATTTGAATTGAATTGAATAGAAAATGAACTCAAATTGAATTGAAATTTGAATTGAATTTAAATGAATTTTAAACCGAATCTATAAGGAAAAATTCGGTTGTGATTTGAATTGGAAATAGAAGTTGAGATGTTTTTGAAATGAATTCAAAACTATTTATAAAATACGTTTTAAATAGAAATCGACGAAATATATATTATATATATTATATATATAATATAATGGCCTGAATAGAACGCGCCGCACTGCGGCAGTTCGCGAATTTCGACCATTTATTTCAAACGGACATTACGGGAGATCCGACTGTCGGATTCTCCTAAAACTGGAACCGTTGGGTTCGTATCGAAAAGAGATTTCTAACGAATATTAGAAATTTGAAATCTAATGGTTGGATTTGGAGATACGTCCAAATCAAATTCGAAAAAGGTTGTTGTAAGTGCAGTTCGATGGCCGTTGATGGAAATCGACTGTACGGGCCTTGATAAAATTATTAAAAATAGTAGTAATTTGTGTAAAATCATAAGAAATGATTTGGGAAAAATTGGGATGAAAAAATCCATATTTGAAAAGATAAAAATAGATTTTTATCAAAATGAACTAGTTTTGATCTGAAATTAAAACCCATTTATTTTTAAATAAATAAATTGGATTTGAAATGGGTTTAAATAGAATTGATTCATGGGTTTATCGTGAATAGTGTTTTAAATAACATTCGTTCTTTAACCCGCTAATAAATAAAATGTGATTTGGGTTTATCGTGAACTGTGTTTTAAATGACACTAGTTCTTTAACCCAGTAAAAGGAGTTTTATTGAATCTGCAATTAGATTGAAATGTGAATTGATAATTCAAATTACCAAATTTGGCAAATGAGCGAGAATGAAGTATCACCAGTTTTGCTCCAAAGCGATAGTTAAATCTTTAATCAGATTTGATCGTGAAATGGTAATTAATTTTACCGATAACCTCATGGGGTTAGATATGGAGTATTACCAGTTTTGCTTCATGGGATGAATAGGTTGGGATTGGGAAATAAAATAAATTATTACTTCGGTGTGGTTCGCTAATCTCGACTAGTTCAGAAAACCATAATTTGGTTTGAAACAACATCTAAAGGAAGATTAAAGGATAAATTTTAAAGAATTTAACTTGGATAAAATTAACGGGAACATTTCCCTAAGAATGTGAAATTTAGAAACTAGCTGTATGTTAGTAAGAAGAATGGTTTCCTGGGTATTGATCTGATATTGGTTTCGGCCTTCCGGGTTAATATTTGGGGAATTGCTCTCTTACTGATTTACGGTTAGTGACTAATGAATTGGAATGAGGCGTATGTTTTGTTTGTGTAACATTTGTTTTAATATACGCGGGTTGTTCGGAAAGGCCGGGTTTATACCCATTCTGAACAACCGATTCGACGATATGTCGAACATGAAGACGGTGGTAGAAGACCGGAAGTCTTCACATCGTTTGCGTGATTACTAATGATCTTGATTGGGTTGTACACCCAAGATGAGGGAATCAGTTGGTGGTCGTCCAGATGTACTTGGAGATGGATGGATATGCGAGGAAAGTGCCTCCGTTTTCGTTCAGACCCAGAACGAACTTGTAAATGGATTGTGTGTCTGACATTGGATTTTATTCTGTGTTGATTGATCTCTGTTAAATATACATATGTTTGGCGGCGGAGAATTTATTCTCTTGCCTAACGCCTTTCTCTGAGACGTACGAGCTCAGAGGTTGTATATCGACGGACATCAGTCGCATGGCATGAATTGCCTGTGTGGCACGCTGAGATGCAATGATCAAGGCTTTTGTTGAAAAGCAGAGTCTTGTGGTTGACGATCAAAGCACGGCCTTTGTGGCGTAGCTTTGTGTATAACGTGAATTCGCGAGCCTCACACCTCGGTATGAGTTAAAAACGGGATACGGACTGCAGGGAGAGCACGACGTTTCTTTCTAGCTATGGTGGTGTCAGTGACTTACCAGCCCTGACATTTATATACTTTTCACCTATGTGGTTGTTAGAATGCGAGGCACCTCGATTATAGGTCTGTAAGGACCGGGAAACGTGTGTTCAGGAATAAATAATCCTCAAACGTAAGAGAGGACCGGCCCTGAAGATCCAGGATTGCCCATAGTGTGTAGTCCTGAGTCATTTGCTAGAGTGTCTCGAACGCGGAGAGGAGCTTGCCCCTTGCCTCGGCTCATGACGAAATCCAATTTCCAATACGTGATATTGCGGTTTTAAATGTAGAACTAGTATGGCGACATAGTAGATGGTAATTATGCCGCCTATGATTGATATTTATGATTGAAATTGTTTTGACACTATACACCTATAATAGTATCAAATAATGTGTTTTAAAACGTATCAAGCATGCTTTGGCTGTTATAAGGGAAAACCCTATCCTCCGGCTTGCGTTGCATTGTGTGATGGGACCTGGGTCTTATAACAGCTTCATTTTTCTTTATTTAGCATTGCGCTGTTTGTTCTATGCACTGGTATTCTTGGGAGGAAACCCGTTCCGTGTTATATGGCGTGGTCCCTTGATTTACCTAACTTTAAAACCAATATTAATAACTGTTTTAGTTCTCACACCAGTCACATAACTGACCTGGAGTTCTGGGTGCCCCTATTTTCCGCACGAGCAGCTACTAGTTTTGGTTTTGCGGATTTATATTCACAGGATCTTGGTTTACAGCTAGAATGATATCCGGAAAGCTCTGTATCCGTATATCACCTTCAGTTGTGCTTTGTATTATTTTCCGCTGCTATGTAATTTATTGTAATCTCTGATATTTATCGAATGTAATTTATTCATTTATACTCTGTATATTCTTGTATTCTGATGGAATTGTTGTAATAACAATGAAATGTTCTTCTGTTTATGTTCTGATTTGTCCTGTTCTCAAACGAGCAGGGGTTTCGAACGGTCTAGATCGGTTTAACGACTGATTCGGATCGAGCGAAATTCCTTCTCGTCACATTTGGTATCAGAGCTTTGGTTTACAGAGCTCGAGAACAAGACACATTAGAACCATACGAAAGAATTCATCAGATATTGGATTAGTAATATCCAATTAGAATGACTCGTTAGAGATCAGATCAGTAGTATCCTAGAACGAGTGTGAAGAGTATATTTTTCAAATGAGAACAATTTTGTTTTGAAATTTAAATCGTTTAAAACGTATTTGAATATTTATTTATTTTGAATATGGACAATCGAGTATATAAAGATTTCGCGTATACGCGTCATGAACGTATATTCGAAGTTTTAATATACTGGATAGATATAGAATCACATTCTAGACACCCGGAGATGAATCTGATGATTGATCGATCATCATCAGAACTTATGTTCGTGTTTCGAAGGCGGGATATCTATATATTTCCATTAGACTGGCGTGAGAACCAAAACTTATATAGATAGATTAATTTGTTGTGATTTGGCATCAAAAACATGATTTTTTGTATATATATCAAATTTATGAATTTGAAACGTTAATTCACTAATTGATTGATGTTTGTGTTGTTTGTTTATTTGTTTGATAATTCTGAACCATTTAGCCTAATTAAATCAAATATTGAATTATATTGAAAATTGGTCGCGTTTGCTTGCATATACATGTACTTACATTGAACAGGTCATAGCAAGGAGGCTAGAGCAGAGAATAAAATTTGTTTGCCCGACAAATAGGTACATGTTTACTATATAATTTAATGTTTTGTTTGGGTGATGATGATTTTATGAGCCTATTGGCTAGCTGCTTGGCTTTTTCTTTTTCTTTTTGAGATCAGAAGGCCTGTATGGCAATTTCAGGATTTTCCCGTGGCTCCCGGTGCAGGGGAGGTTATGGCGAAATTTTTCGAAAATTTTGGGTGTTAGCCAAATTTTTGAAAATTTGAAAATTCTCAGAAACTGAAAAGTTGGAGAATGGAAGCCAGATCGAACGTAGAGTTGATTAATCAAACCACTTTCGACTTCGTTCCTTTTCGGGGATGAAAAGTTTTAAGTGGGGGAGATTGTAATAACCCGAAATTCTGAACCAGTTTAAAAATTTTATTTTGGCAATTTTAGCGAATTTTGAACATTTAAAATAGATTATTTTAAATAATATCGACGAGAAATTTATTTTGAATTGAATTTGAACGTATATATTATATACGTCGTCGTTACAATATAAATAATTGTATATAATTATAAATAGAATTGAAAATGGCGCGGTAGTTCGATAATTCGATTTCAAACTTCAATTGAATGTACCGGGTGCAAAACAATCCGGATTTTAGTGAAACCAAAAACATTAGGATCTAATTGATAATATCTTTCCAACGAATCCGACAAATCGAAATTTCATAGCGGGAATCAAAAGATATGCCCAGTTGAAAATTCTGAATAGTCGCTATGGAATTCAGGCCCTTAAAAATGGGAATTTTGCAAACGACCTCGGATTTCGACGAAACCACTTTTGTTGGATCCGGGATGTAAAATTATTTCTAGGTTTCAAATTTCATAATTTTTCGAATCAATATGTGAGCGTGGTAAAGGAAAACACATTTGACCAGTTTCAGTTAATTTTAATCGACTGGAACATGGCCATTTTTCCAACGATCTCAGAATTCGACGAAACTAGTTTTGTTAGGACCATATCGTTAATACGAAGCTAGAAAATATTTTTCTGGAATTTTTCGAGTTAGTATGTGACCCCGGTAAATTGAAATACGCGTTCAAATTCAATATATAGAGCTATATGTTGATTTTAATGGAAATGGATCGAAACGATCGAATTAGCCTACGATACATATCCCATTGTGTTCGGAATGGGGGTAATTAGCTATGGACGACAGGCGGTGGGCCTCGTTTAGAGGTCGTATGTAAAAGTCAACTTTTTGGGATTAAATAAATAAATAAATAATAACATTACCTCTCTCCTCTCCTTATCCTTCCACTTCAGGCCCCCGTTCAAATTCATTTTCAAATTGAAAAAAAAAAGGAAAGACGATGAAGAGGAGGGAGGAGCGCCGTCGCTCCTCCCATCGGAGAGCCACCGCCGCCACTGAGGGCGGGGCGCCACCGCCCCCTCCATCGACCTCCTCCTCTTCTTCCCTTCTTCTTCCTCCCCTGCCCTCGTGTTGCACACCTCCTCCCTCTCCATCGAAGAAAACCCAGACCCCTCAAACGACCACCGCAGCCTCCCCCGTGGCCGGCGAAAGCCAACACCCCCTTACACCGCGCGAGCTTCGACAGACCCTGTAACACCCCGAATTTTCTATTAACACTAAAGTTGCTAAAATGTTAATAAGTGTGTAAGAGGGGGGATGTATCTAATATGAATATAAAAGTGTGTAAGAGAGGGGATGCATCTAATATGAATATAATAATATTAATAACTGTGTAAGAGAGGGGATGTATCTAATATGAATATAAAAATATTAATAAGTGTGTAAGAGAGGGGATGTATCTAATATGTATATAAAAACAATAATAAGTAAAGGGGGATGTATCTAATATGTACATTGTAGAAAATATATATATATTTATGACATGAATAGAAGTTTATTAATATGCTGAGTGTTTGCTGAGTCACTTCTGACTCATTGCTGAGTCAACAAGATAAACCCCATCTTGTCTGAACGGCTGCGGTTATTTCTAGGTTAAATCTAATGGCCTAAATGCATTCTAAAATCAATAAATAAGTGGGTAGACCCTAAACCTAAATCACTTGTAAAATTAGAGAAGCTACCGTCATGCTGCTGCCATGGAGTTCAGCGTAGCCGTCACAAACTAAGAAGAGGAAGCCTAATCATCTACAACTAAATCTACACAAATCAAATCAAAAGATCTCTCTTTCTCTAATTCTTTTCTTTTGTTGGTGAGTATGATGATTCTCACAAGACTATTACAAACTAATTTGACTCAGTTATTAATGGATCACAAGAAAGTGATGTGATTTGTAATTGTAAATTCTATATATTGTGGATCTCTTATTATGTTATTATGTTGTCGTATGATGTAAATTATATATGCTATGTCATGCTATGTTGTAAATTCTCTTATGCTATGCGTGCTATATTGAGAATCATGTCAAGCTATGTTATACTATCATACTATGCCATGTTATAAATCATGCTATATTATGATGAAAAATCATGCTGTTGGATCATGCTTAAAGTTATGTTTTTTTTCTTAATTTAAATGGATCTTGTTTATGGGAATTTGCCTATTAGGTTAGGTGTACCCATAAACTTGAAACTATAATTAAATAAAACTTGATTATGGGAATTTGCCTATTGAGTTAGGTGTACCCATATAAAACCATGTTGTTAAAAAAATTAGATGATGTTGATTCACACATGTTCATATGTAAGTTTATGAAAATTGATTGAGATTATAATAGGTGAATTTTGAACAAGTTGACACCTTTAGGTCCATGACATGTATAATCTATGCAAGTTGGACATATGCAAGTTTCGCCCCTTATTATGATTCATTTGGTCACATATACATGTTGTTATTATGATAATCTCTTTTATGCTATGAATTAGGCTATTCGAGTCTAACATATATTTTGCGAATAAACGTTCAAACGTGGGGTAGGGGTAATATTAGGAATTAATAAATTGGGTGTAATTTTGTAAGATTTTGCATACCATGAATGGATGTCCATAATTGAGTCAATTATGGACATTGTTAAAAATTGGAAGTAATTAATAATTCAAGTAGGGAATTATTAAAATTGGGGAAAGTGGATTATTATTAATAATCAATGCTTAGGACACGAGGTTGGACCCGTTTGTGATGTAAACCTGCCCGGACCCGCCCGACAAATCCAGTAGTCACAAATGTCGGCCCAATGTGAGAGGTCCTAGGCCCAAACTAAAGCATAACAGTTGTAAAGACACGAGGTTAGACTCTTTTATGGTGTAAGACTGCCCGGACCCGCCCGGCAAATCCAGCTGCCATAAATGCCAGTCTAATGTGAGAGGTCTTTATGAGGTTATGGCCTTAATGAACTAAGAAATACTTAACCAGATAATCATGTAAGGTGGGACATGGGGGTTAAGTAGGTGCCTTGGGTGGCATGAGGAATCTGGTGGTTGCCTTTAGAGGCATTTGAAATACGATTAGACTTAACCAAACACACATGTAAATGAACATGACTAAGTGGGTTAAGTGGGATGGACTAATGGGGACAAGCTTAGGTGGAATGCTTGTGGTAAATAGTGGGGGCCCATTTCAACCAGTATCCCAAAACGTATCTTCGTGGGCTCGACCCAAGTCGAGGACGGGACACGCATACTGGGTTTGACTATAAGAGGCCAAAACAGGGAGCGGTGGCAACGCAAGTCCAACGGGTTTCATATGCGTGTGTGGACCCGGGCTGGTAGGTAAGACGTTGTTGCATCGTGTAGGTATAAGCCGTGCATGTCCGTTGTATCAGGTTGCCACTTTAGGGGAGGGATACACCCTACTGTGGGGCCAGCACGGGTATCTACGAGTTAGGGAGCCGATCGAATAATGGGAAGTAGGGTACACCTAGTGGAGATAGGGGCAGGCGGCACCTATGTAGTCAGCTAGGGGTACGTAAAGCCATTGGGAAAGTTTCTAAGTGAAGCTAAGTGGGATGAATCTTTAGGGTGACTGGTGTGGTGCAGTATAGTGTTTATCCTTTAGTATTTAGGAGCGCCTATAACGTTGCCTTTAGCGATTGTCTATGTCCTTAATCTGCTCTTCATAGACATTTTCTTGTTTTCCAGCTTATGCCTTAGTCCAGTTATTTTGGTAATAGTATTGTAGAATTATCATATTCACCAGACTTTATGTCTGACCCCCTCTTTTCCATCCTTTTTCTCCCTTCAGGTCTGCAGGTTGGGCCAAGTTCTAGTGGAGTCTAGTTGGATCGCTTATCTTCTGGAAAGCTTGGACTGCTGAAGTAAAGTCCAGCTTGTTATCTTTCTTTTTAATGGCTATTCATGTAATGGGATTATGTACTTGTTTTATCAAGATAGATATTGTACTTGACATTGAATATGGTGTTATGATGTAATCAAACATGTTTTGACTTCTGCTACAATGAAATAAAGTTTTTGAATTTCCAAGTACTATTTTATATTTGTCTTGTTGTAATTTTACTGTTCTATATTCACTTAAAACCTCCATGGAAGTTAATGCATTCCCTTTGTGAGTGACATTAATGGACGTGGGGTGTTACACGTGGTATCAGAGCAGAACAGATAAATTTTTTTTTTTTTTAGAAAAATATTTTTTTTCTAAAGTATTTTTGGAAGAAGTGCTTTCAAAAAAAAAAAAAAAACATGTTATTTAAAGAAAGTTTTTGTGAAAAACATAATCCCAAATAGCCACATCCTTATCTTTATCTTTCGAATTCTCCATTTTGAATCTTTCCTTTTTCGTTTCAGCATGGCTGAAGATCTTAATCTCCCAGAAGGTGTGACGATTCCAGGGTGGTTTAGGAGATACTCGGAGGCTAGGGCCACCACTGCAGGCCCAGCGGATACTCCTCCACCCCTAGTTGCACCCATTCCCCCTCCTCCTCCTCCTCCTCCTCGTGTTGACACTTTTGCAAAGACGTGCAAGGAATTCAAGGCTATGGGAGGAAAAACTTTTCAAGGGACTGAGACGTTTGTGGAGGCCAGAGATTGGCTTAAGGAGACTGAGGAATTGTTGGATATCTTTGAAGTGGAAGATGGGAGGAATGTCCGTTTAGCTGCTTGGTTAATGAAGGGAGAGGCCTCGTTTTGGTGGGAGGTCACTAACGGGGAACGTCCAGTTGATTCATGGGCGGATTTCAGACGAAGGTTTGAGGCAAAGTTTCTTTCAAGGGCAGAGGAGAACTTAAATATGGAAAAATTCCTGGCACTAAAGCAAGGGAGCTCATCAGTAAAGGAATATGTCAATAAATTTAATCAGTTAGCAAGGTTTGGCTTGGAGTTGGTGAACACGCCAGAGAAGAAAGCTTTGAGGTTCGTTAGAGGCTTGAATGAACCGTTGCAAGGGTTGGCTATGACCCACATCCCTATGGGAGCCACCTTTGAAAAGCTAGTAGAAATGGCACTTATGCATGAGGATAAGGCAGTTGAAAAGAAAGAGGATCAGAAGAAACCCCAACAGCAAAATAAGAAGGGTGGTAAAAACAATAATGGCAAAGGGAAGAAGAAGTGCTTCAATTGTGGGACGCCTGGCCATCTCAGCAAAGATTGTAGAAAGAAAAAGAAGACTGGTTGTTTTCATTGTGGAGATGCGGGACATTTAGTGAAGGACTGTCCAAAGAAGGGGCAGAGGGCAGGGTCTACCTCGGGAGGACAGGTGCAGGCTCTTATGGCACCAGGGCAGGCAAGGGGGCAAGTTCAGGCTATTGCGGCCCCACCGCTGCAAGAAAGAGGTAGAACAATTTCTGTTGAAAGCTTAGTTTTTCTGTTTGATCATCCTGTCCGTACCTTATTCGATTCTGGCGCATCTCATTCGTTTATCTCTGCATCATTAGTTGAATCACTGCACTTGAACACCAGTTTAGTAGAGGATCCCTTGGTCGTTTCAAATCCAATTGGGGGTTCGGCTCATTTGACCATGATATGTTTGGATTTGAAAATCTCTATACTTAGCGTTGAATTTAGATGTGATGCTTATGTATTGGGCTTCACGGGCTATGGGCTAATTTTAGGAATGGATTGGTTGTCTAGAAATAGGGCCATTCTTGATTGTGAAAGGAGAGTAGTTAGGCTTGTGACTCGCCTTGGTAATGCTCTCGACATCTTTTGTAATCCCATAAATTCCGTTATGCTAAGTTATCTTGAATCGCTTGACGCGTCTGTAGAGAACCTGCGATCGGTAGAAGTGGTCCGGGAATATCCGGATGTGTTTGAGGAGGTGAAGGGCTTACCTCCAAAGCGGGAGATAGACTTTCGAATTTATCTTGTGGATAATGCTAAACCCGTATCTTTGCCAGTGCGCCACATGGCTCCTCGTGAAAGGAGGGAACTCAATAAGCAAGTAAAGGAGTTGCTTGAGAAGGGGTTCATAAGACGTAGTATATCGGAGTGGGGTGCTCCAGTAGTTTTTTCCACAAAGGCGGATGGGTCTCTTAGACTTTGTATGGACTATAGAGAACTAAACAAGCTTACTAAAAAGAACCGACACCCATTGCCGAGGATTGACGATCTCTTTGATCAGTTAGTTGGCGCCTCAGTGTTTTCGCAGTTGGACTTAGCCACTGGCTTTCATCAACTGAGAGTGGCTGAGGATAGTATAGATAAGACTGCTTTTAGGACTCCTGACGGATTCTATGAATGGCTAGTGATGCCCTTTGGTTTGACAAACGCCCCTGCATATTTTGTTGATTTGATGAGTAGGGTGTTTAGGGAATACCTTAACAAATTCGTGGTAGTCTTTGTGGATGACATCTTAGTCTTTTCTAAGAATAAAGAAGAGCACTCCCTACATCTTAGGGAAGTGTTGGAAACCCTTCGAGCACATAACCTTAAGGCAAAATTTTCTAAGTGTCACTTCTGGAGGAAGGAAGTACGGTTCTTAGGGCACGTGGTTTCCAAAGAAGGGATAACAGTGGATCCCGCAAAGGTGGTGGCCATCCAAGATTGGAAGGTCCCTAAAAATGCAACCGAAGTAAGAAGTTTCTTGGGGTTGGCTGGCTATTATAGGAAGTTTATCAAAGACTTCGCAAAAATATCAGCTCCATTAACACGGTTAACGAAGAAGAACCTGGTTTTTACGTGGGACAAAGATTGCGATGATGCGTTCCAACGTTTAAAGAGAGCCTTAACTTCAGCCCCAGTCTTAGTGCTGCCAGACGGGAATAAACCGTTTACCATCTATACTGATGCTTGTGGGACGGGACTTGGCGCGGTCCTCATGCAAGAGGGAAGAGTAATAGCCTATGGTGGAAGGCAGTTGAGGGTTCATGAAAAGAATTACCCCACGCATGACTTAGAGCTAGCCGCAATTGTTTTCGCGCTTAAGTCTTGGCGTCACTATCTTCTTGGTGAGAAATTCGAACTGTTCACTGACCACAAATCATTAAAATACTTATTCTCTCAGAAGGATTTGAATTTAAGGCAGCAACGGTGGATGGAATTCTTAGCCTCCTACGATTTTAAAATAGCATATACCCCGGGCAAGGGTAACGTGGTGGCAGACGCCTTAAGTAGGAAAAGGTTGTCCTTGAGTCCGTTGTTTGTTGAACGACAAAGCTTAGAATTCATCTCTATGTTTGACTTTAGACCCTCCGTTGACTTAGTACCCGGTCTGTTAGCATCCTTGGAGGTTAGACCTACACTTCTAGGACGGGTTGGTGAGGCACAGCGAGACAACCCACAGTTGGTTGAGATAGTAGAAAAGCTCAAAGGGGGGGAGTCGTCAAGCCATCTTCGTAGGTATACCCTAGACGATAAGGGTTGGTTACGAAGGGATAATATACTTTGTGTACCACAAGACGAAGACTTAAGGAAGGCCATTCTTGATGATGCTCATCGCTCAAAAATGACCATTCATCCCGGCGGGGATAAGATGTACAAAGATATGAAGCGGGTTTTCTTTTGGGCCGGTATGAAAAAGGATGTGGCCGAGTACGTTGCTAGATGCTTGGTGTGCCAACGAGTTAAAGCAGAACAAAAGAAACCCGGTGGGTTGCTTCACCCATTAGAAGTTCCACTATGGAAATGGGAAAGCATCTCAATGGATTTTGTGGATGGATTACCAAGATCAAGGAAGGGTAACACGGGGATTTGGGTTATAGTAGATAGACATACTAAAAGCGCCCATTTTATTCCCGTGAAAAGTAAGAGGACTGCTCCGTGGTTGGCTTCTGTATACATTAAGGAGATAGTTCGTTTGCACGGTATTCCTTCTAGTATAGTAAGCGACCGTGACCCCATCTTTACTAGCGAATTTTGGAAGAGTTTACAAGAGGTGGTAGGGACTCAGCTATGTTTGAGCACCGCATATCATCCTCAGACAGACGGCCAGACCGAGAGGGTGAATCGCATTCTAGAGGATCTTTTAAGGCTTTGTATCCTAGACTTTGGGGGTACATGGGAAGAGCACCTTCCGTTAGTAGAATTCACATATAATAATAGCTTTCAGTCTAGTATTGGCATGGCACCTTTCGAAGCTCTTTATGGAAGGCCTTGCCGTTCGCCTACATGTTGGTGGGAATCTACCGATAAAATCCTACTTGGGCCCGATATGGTTAGGGAAACCTCGGAGAAGATTGAGTTGATTCGAAGGAGGATGAAAGCAGCACAAGATAGGCAAAAATCGTATGCTGATAAGAGGAGGACAGATCTTGAGTTTGACATTGGGGACATGGTTTTTATCAAAGTATCTCCGTTACAGAATGTTGTTCGCTTTGGGTCCGTGGGGAAATTAGCACCAAGGTTTGTAGGGCCGTTTCCTGTAAAAAAACAGGATTGGGAAGATGGCATATAGGGTGGAGTTGCCTGAGAAACTTAGTGGAGTACACGACGTATTCCATGTATCACATTTGAGGAAGTGTTTGCACAAGACCGCGGAGGTGGTAGAACCGAGCTTGCTTAAAGAGGTGGAAATAGAGCGTGATGCAACAATTAGACGAGCTCCTACATGCATTCTTGGGTCGGAGGTCAAAAAGTTGAGGAATCGAGAGGTCAGACTGGTTAAAGTGCAATGGGGAGATGATGAGAGCAACGCAACTTGGGAGACAGAAGAGAAGATGCATTCGTTGTACCCTTTTCTTTTTGAGGGTATGTCTTTTAATTTCTCCTTTATCGCTTAGCTTATCTTATCTTATCTTTAGTATGTCCTCTCATTAGTATCTTTGACCTTTAGTTAGGATAATCCTATGGTTGAAACATGTGTTTGAGACATGTTATGTATGATGGATGCAAAATGGATGCAAGTGTTTGCTAGTGGTTGCTCGTGGATGCATATATACACACACTTTAGGCACTAGATCGACTCAGTCACTACATATTGCATATTGCATATATATATGGATGTATTTAGTAAAATGGATGAACGATGGTTGTATTATCATGTGGATGCTGCATTCAGATGATGGTTGTGCACGCATATAGAAGTATTATGTAGCATTAAGAATCTTTTGCATACATAATGGATGCATGGCACGATCATAGTTGCATTAAGGAGGTCAACTGAATCAGTGGACCGCCTGATTTTGCATTAGATACAGACATATACACACACTGTGCATTTAAACATGAAAGCATTAGAAGTCTGTAAGGACAATGGATGCCTGTGTATGATGGATGAGTAGATGGACGTTTGGATGGTAGGATATACATTCTTCCAGACTTGAAGATTTCGGGGACGAAATCCTAAAAGGAGGGGAGAATGTAACACCCCGAATTTTCTATTAACACTAAAGTTGCTAAAATATTAATAAGTGTGTAAGAGGGGGGATGCATCTAATATGAATATAAAAGTGTGTACGAGAGGGGATGCATCTAATATGAATATAATAATATTAATAAGTGTGTAAGAGAGGGGATGTATCTAATATGAATATAAAAATATTAATAAGTGTGTAAGAGAGGGGATGTATCTAATATGTATATAAAAACAATAATAAGTAAAGGGGGATGTATCTAATATGTACATTGTAGAAAATATATATATATATATATATATTTATGACATGAATAGAAGTTTATTAATATGCTGAGTGTTTGCTGAGTCACTTCTGACTCATTGCTGAGTCAACAAGATAAACCCCATCTTGTCTGAACGGCTGCGGTTATTTCTAGGTTAAATCTAATGGCCTAAATGCATTCTAAAATCTATAAATAAGTGGGTAGACCCTAAACCTAAATCACTTGTAAAATTAGAGAAGCTACCGTCATGCTGCTGCCATGGAGTTCAGCGTAGCTGTCACAAACTAAGAAGAGGAAGCCTAATCATCTACAACTAAATCTACACAAATCAAATCAAAAGATCTCTCTTTCTCTAATTCTTTTCTTTTGTTGGTGAGTATGATGATTCTCACAAGACTATTACAAACTAATTTGACTCAGTTATGAATGGATCACAAGAAAGTGATGTGATTTGTAATTGTAAATTCTATATATTGTGGATCTCTTATTATGTTATTATGTTGTCGTATGATGTAAATTATATATGCTATGTCATGCTATGTTGTAAATTCTCTTATGCTATGCGTGCTATATTGAGAATCATGTCAAGCTATGTTATACTATCATACTATGCCATGTTATAAATCATGCTATATTATGATGAAAAATCATGCTGTTGGATCATGCTTAAAGTTATGTTTTTTTTTCTTAATTTAAATGGATCTTGTTTATGGGAATTTGCCTATTAGGTTAGGTGTACCCATAAACTTGAAACTATAATTAAATAAAACTTGATTATGGGAATTTGCCTATTGAGTTAGGTGTACCCATATAAAACCATGTTGTTAAAAAAATTAGATGATGTTGATTCACACATGTTCATATGTAAGTTTATGAAAATTGATTGAGATTATATTAGGTGAATTTTGAACAAGTTGACACCTTTAGGTCCATGACATGTATAATCTATGCAAGTTGGACATATGCAAGTTTCACCCCTTATTATGATTCATTTGGTCACATATACATGTTGTTATTATGATAATCTCTTTTATGCTATGAGTTAGTCTATTCGAGTCTAACATATATTTTGCGAATAAACGTTCAAACGTGGGGTAGGGGTAATATTAGGAATTAATAAATTGGGTGCAATTTTGTAAGATTTTGCATACCATGAATGGATGTCCATAATTGAGTCAATTATGGACATTGTTAAAAATTGGAAGTAATTAATAATTTAAGTAGGGAATTATTAAAATGGGGGGAAAGTGGATTATTATTAATAATCAATGCTTAGGACACGATGTTGGACCCGTTTGTGATGTAAACCTGCCCGGACCCGCCCGACAAATCCAGTAGTCACAAATGTCGGCCCAATGTGAGAGGTCCTAGGCCCAAACTAAAGCATAACAGTTGTAAAGACACGAGGTTAGACTCTTTTATGGTGTAAGACTGCCCGGACCCGCCCGGCAAATCCAGCTGCCATAAATGCCAGTCTAATGTGAGAGGTCTTTATGAGGTTATGGCCTTAATGAACTAAGAAATACTTAACCAGATAATCATGTAAGGTGGGACATGGGGGTTAAGTAGGTGCCTTGGGTGGCATGAGGAATCTGGTGGTTGCCTTTAGAGGCATTTGAAATACGATTGGACTTAACCAAACACACATGTAAATGAACATGACTAAGTGGGTTAAGTGGGATGGACTAATGGGGACAAGCTTAGGTGGAATGCTTGTGGTAAATAGTGGGGGCCCATTTCAACCAGTATCCCAAAACGTATCTTTGTGGGCTCGACCCAAGTCGAGGACGGGACACGCATACTGGGTTTGACTATAAGAGGCCAAAACAGGGAGCGGTGGCAACGCAAGTCCAACGGGTTTCATATGCGTGTGTGGACCCGGGCAGGTAGGTAAGACGTTGTTGCATCGTGTAGGTATAAGCCGTGCATGTCCGTTGTATCAAGTTGCCACTTTAGGGGAGTGATACACCCTACTGTGGGGCCAGCACGGGTATCTACGAGTTAGGGAGCCGATCGAATAATGGGAAGTAGGGTACACCTAGTGGAGATAGGGGCAGGCGGCACCTATGTAGTCAGCTAGGGGTACGTAAAGCCATTGGGAAAGTTTCTAAGTGAAGCTAAGTGGGATGAATCTTTAGGGTGACTGGTGTGGTGCAGTATAGTGTTTATCCTTTAGTATTTAGGAGCGCCTATAACGTTGCCTTTAGCGATTGTCTATGTCCTTAATCTGCTCTTCATAGACATTTTCTTGTTTTCCAGCTTATGCCTTAGTCCAGTTATTTTGGTAATAGTATTGTAAAATTATCATATTCACCAGACTTTATGTCTGACCCCCTCTTTTCCATCCTTTTTCTCCCTTCAGGTCCGCAGGTTGGGCCAAGTTCTAGTGGAGTCTAGTTGGATCGCTTATCTTCTGGAAAGCTTGGACTACTGAAGTAAAGTCCAGCTTGTTATCTTTCTTTTTAATGGCTATTCATGTAATGGGATTATGTACTTGTTTTATCAAGATAGATATTGTACTTGACATTGAATATGGTGTTATGATGTAATCAAACATGTTTTGACTTCTGCTATAATGAAATAAAGTTTTTGAATTTCCAAGTACTATTTTATATCTGTCTTGTTGTAATTTTACTGTTCTATATTCACTTAAAACCTCCATGGAAGTTAATGCATTCCCTTTGTGAGTGACATTAATGGACGTGGGGTGTTACAGACCCCTTCCCCCTTTCTCCAATCGAGCGCGAAACCCAAGGGCAAAGGACTCCCTTCGACGGCGAGCTTCAACACCTCGAAGCAACCTCGGACTCCGCCTTCACCTCCTCCGAACGATGTGAGTTTGATTTATTGATTTTTATATAAGGCGGGTAATAAAAATGTGATTTTTATATTATAAAAGAAATAAAAATATGATCTTTATATTTGAAAAGGCGAGATCTTTATATGAAGAATGGCGATAGAGAAATATAATTTTTGTATGGTTATGATAGTAAAAATTCAATCTTTATATATGAAGGAGAAATATATATATGAAGTAGAAGTAAAAATTCGATTTTTATATATTGAATAGCAAAGTAAAAATTCGATTTTTATATATTGAATAGCAAAGTAAAAATTCGATTTTTATATATTGAATAGCGAAGTAAAAATTCGATTTTTATATATTGAATAGCGAAGTAAAAATTCGATTTTTATATATTGAATAGCAAAGTAAAAATTCGATTTTTATATATTGAATAGCAAAGTAAAAATTCGATTTTTATATATTGAATAGAATAGTGTAAAATTCGATTTTTATATATTGAAAAGCGAAGTAAAAATTCGATTTTTACATATGTAGTGAATACGGGCAACGAAAGCGGCAAAAAGGCGAGAAGGGCGATGATTTCTCTAAATGAAGTATCGTGGAATTGGATAGCTATTGGTGAGAACTTCTCACTCTTCAATTTCTTTTTCTAGTTATATATATATACTAGGATGCAGACGGTGTTTAGTAGCACCCGACACCCGTCATCCACAGACCATGGATGGCTTGTTTGTTTAATTGTTTGGTTGTGTAGTTGGTTAGGTTATTTGGTTTGAATTGAATTGTTTTGTGAAATGGAATGGATTTGATTGATGTGTGAATGGCGTGGGCCTTCATTAGACCGGGGATAAGGCTAAGCCTTGTCCCGTTTCTAGTATCGTGTCGTTATGCCGCCGAAATTTTCTAAAATATGTTAGAAAAATAAAAATATCATTTTTATTGTGTAAATGAACTGAATAGAAATTCATGTGTTGAAATAAAATATTTTATCATTAAAAATATAATTTTTAACGTGGAAGTGAATAAAATAAAATATTCATTTACAAACCGAACGGTTTGTTTATGTACACCTATTTGAAGGACATTGATTGGGACGATAAATTTTACACATCGCCCAACTGCACAAATAAAATCTGTGTTTGATTGTTTGAAACCCCACACGGGTGTTGGGATGAAATTTGAAGTTCACTCATCTTGATTGATTAAATATGTCGATCGATTGATTGACAGGCTATTATAAGCGTTAGATATCTATATTTGATGCTTATACAGTGTAGTGCACTTTGGTTGATGGTTGATTATTTTTCAATGCTATTATATACGTGTGATGTATGAAAATCCATATAATTAACTTTATATGGTAATTGATTGGGCCTCATTCCAATCGGAAAAATAAAGAATATTATAAAATAAAGGTTCATGTGTTGACCGTACTCATCCGTTGAGATTAGTCATGTGTTGAATGAAATATTTTAATAATAAAATTTACATCTTTATCAATATAAAATAAAGGTTCTTGTGTTGACAGTACTCATCCGTTGAGATTAGTCATGTGTTGAACGAAATATTTTAATAATAAAATTTACATCTTTATCAATATAAAATAAAGGTTCATGTGTTGACAGTACTCATCCGTTGAGATTAGTCATGTGTTGAACGAAATATTTTAAAATAGAAATATTTGAAATAGAAATATTTGAATAGGAAATATTTGAAAAAGAAATATTTGAAATAGAATATTTGAAAATAGAAATATATGAAGCCGTGTTGATTAGATTGACGCCATTTTGACGTGAACGATATTTATATCGATTTTATTCATTTTAAAATGAATATTGAAAAATGATTTCGAAATCGAATATTTTGAAATGAAATTTGAATCGAATAGAAAACAAATTTGAATTAAATCGAATAAAAAACAAATTTGAATTGAATCGAATAGAAAACAAATTTGAATTGAATCGAATAGAAAACAAATTTGAATCGAATCGAATAGAAAACCAATTTGAATTGAATCGAATAGAAAACCAATTTGAATTGAATCGAATAGAAAACCAATTTGAATTGAATTGAATAGAAAACGAATTTGATTTGAATGGAAAACGAATTTGAATTGAATTGAATAGAAAATGAACTAAAATTGATTTGAAATTTGAATTGAATTTAAATGAATTTTAAACCGAATCTATAAGGAAAAATTCGGTTTTGATTTGAATTGGAAATAGAAGTTGAGATGTTTTTGAAACGAATCCAAAACTATTTATAAAATACGTTTTAAATAGAAATCGATGAAATATATATTACATATATTATATATATATAATATAATGGCCTGAATAGAACGCGCCGCGCTGCGGCAGTTCACGAATTTCGACCATTTATTTCAAACGGACATTATGGGAGATCCGACCATCGGATTCTCCTAAAACCGGAACCGTTGGGTTCGTATCGAAAAGAGATTTCTAACGAATATTATAAATTTGAAATCTAACGGTTGGATTTGGAGATACGTCCAAATCAAATTCGAAAAAGGTCGTTGTAAGTGCAGTTCGATGGCCGTTGATGGAAATCGACTGTACGGGCCTTGATAAAATTATTAAAATAGTAGTAATTTGTGTAAAATCATAAGAAATGATTTGGGAAAAATTGGGATGAAAAACTCCATAGTTGAAAAGATAAAAATAGATTTTTATCGAAATGAACTAGTTTTGATCTGAAATTAAAACCCATTTATTTTTTTAAATAAATAAATTGGATTTGAAATGGGTTTAAATAGAATTGATTCATGGGTTTATCGTGAATAGTGTTTTAAATAACATTCGTTCTTTAACCCGCTAATAAATAAAATGTGATTTGGGTTTATCGTGAACTGTGTTTTAAATGACACTAGTTCTTTAACCTAGTAAAAGGAGTTTTATTGAATCTGCAATTAGATTGAAATGTGAATTGATAATTCAAATTATCAAATTTGGCAAATGAGCGAGAATGGAGTATCACCAGTTTTGCTCCAAAGCGATAGTTAAATCTTTAATCAGATTTGAACGTGAAATGGTAATTAATTTTACCGATAACCCCATGGGGTTAGATATGGAGTATTATCAGTTTTTCTTCATGGGATGAATAGGTTGGGATTGGGAAATAAAATAAATAATTACTTCGGTGTGGTTCGCTAATCTCGACTAGTTCAGAAAACCATAATTTGGTTTGAAACGACATCCAAAGGAAGATTAAAGGATAAATTTTAAAGAATTTATCTTGGATAAAATTAATGGGAACATTTCCCTAAGAATGTGAAATTTAGAAACTAGTTGTAGGTTAGTAAGAAGAATGGTTTCGTGGGTATTGATCTGATGTTGGTTTCGGCCTTCGGGGTTAATATTTGGGGAATTGCTCTCTTACTGATTTACGGTTAGTGACTAATGAATTGGAATGAGGCGTATGTTGTGTTTGTGTAACATTTGTTTTAATATACGCGGGTTGTTCGGAAACGCCGGGTTTATACCCATTCTGAACAACCGATTCGACGATATGTTGAAGATGAAGACGGTGGTCGAAGACCGGAAGTCTTCACATCGTTTGGGTGATTACTGATGATCTTGATTGGGCTGTACACCCAAGATGAGGGAATCAGTTGGTGGTCGTCCAGACGTACTTGGAGATGGATGGATATGCGAGGAAAGTGCCTCCGGTTTCGTTCAGACACAGAACGAACTTGTAAATGGATTGTGTGTCTGACATTGGATTTTATTCTGTGTTGATTGATCTCTGTTACATATACATCTGTTTGGCGGCGGAGAATTTACTCTCTTGCCTAACGCCCTTCTCTGAGACGTACGAGCTCAGAGGTTGTATATCGATGGACATCAGTCGCATGGCATGAATTGCCTATGTGGCACGCTGAGATGCAATGATCAAGGCTTTTGTTGAAAAGCAGAGTCTTGTGGTTGACGATCAAAGCACGGCCTTTGTGGCATAGCTTTGTGTATAACGTGAATTCACGAGCCTCACACCTCGGTATGAGTTAAAAACGGGATACGGACTGCAGGGAGAGCACGACGTTTCTTTCTAGCTATGGTGGTGTTAGTGACTTACCAGCCCTGACATTTATATACTTTTCACCTATGTGGTTGTTGGAATGCAAGGCGCCTCGATTATAGGTCTGTAAGGACCGGGAAACGTGTGTTCAGGAATAAATAATCCTCAAACGTAAGAGAGGACCGTCCCTGAAGATCCAGGATTGCCCAGAGTGTGTAGTCCTGAGACATTTGCTAGAGTGTCTCGAACGCGGAGAGGAGCTTGCCCCTTGCCTCGGCTCATGACGGAATCCAATTTCCAATACGTGATATTGCGGTTTTAATTGTAGAACTAGTATGGCGACATAGTAGATGGTAGCTATGCCGCCTATGATTGATATTTATGATTGAATTTGTTTTGACACTATACACCTATAATAGTATCAAATAATGTGTTTTAAAACGTATCAAGCATGCTTTGGCTGTTATAAGGGAAAACCCTATCCTCCGGCTTGCGTTGCATTGTGTGATGGGACCTGGGTCTTATAACAGCTTCATTTTTCTTTATTTAGCACTGCGCTGTTTGTTCTATGCACTGGTATTCTTGGGAGGAAACCCGTTCCGTGTTATATGGCGTGGTCCCTTGATTTACCTAACTTTAAAACCAATATTAATAACTATTTTAGTTCTCACACCAGTCACATAACTGACCTGGAGTTTATTGTTTTAACCTAAACTCTGGGTGCCCCTATTTTCCGCACGGGCAGCTAGTAGTTTTGGTTTTGCAGATTTATATTCACAGGATCTTGGTTTACAGCTGGAATGATATCCGGAAAGCTCTGTATCCGTATATCACCTTCAGTTGTGCTTTGTATTATTTTCCGCTGCTATGTAATTTATTGTAATCTCTGATATTTATCGAATGTAATTTATTCATTTATACTCTGTATATTCTTGTATTCTGATGGAATTGTTGTAATAACAATGAAATGTTCTTCTGTTTGTGTTTTGATTTGTCATGTTCTCAAACAAACAGGGGTTTCGAACGGTCTAGATCGGTTTAACGACTGATTCAGATCGAGCGAAATTCCTTGTCGTTCCAGAAAGAGAAGTGGTCCAAACTAAGCTGAGCTATTCGCTCCTTGACTACCTTAGGAGGGGGCGGAAGAAAAGAGGCGGAAACAAAGTAGGTCAGACATAAGTCTGGTAAGCTCAGTTATTTAATAGCATGTAAACAAGTAAAAGACTATGACATGAATAAACTGAACTTAGAATAATACCATAAGAATAAGGTAATCCTAAGACGAGACAAAGCGGGATTTAACGGAATAGACTATCGCACCCACTTATATTTCCCTGCACCCACTAAGAACCGTTTAATTGGCATTGTGTGTTCATGATAAAGTGATCCCCTTCTTGTATTGATCGGCTCCTACTCACATTCATGTGTTTTCGGTGTCATGCGGCCCCACGTGATTTTTAGGTACTTATGCTTCGGTCCTTTCTTTGATTCCTATTGTTTTGGACAGCTAATCTAGGTCTTACTAGGTTCTGTTATCGAGCGTTACCTAGATCCGACTAGGGTTTAATCTTCAGACGCTTTCTCGTTTCGACCAGGGTTTATGCTACCCAGGGCCACTGGGTTTTACGCTACCTATCGAACAATGCCCTCTAGTCTAGGACACACTACCCAGAGCGGTATATGTTCCTAGAATTTCCCCCACGTATGTGTCGTAAATTGTTCTCGCTGTTTAGTTGCACATGTCCTCTATATGTGCATCCCGAGTCCCGTGGCAGGGCTAATCAAGAAACACGGAACTCGGTCGGGGGCTTTAAGTTATATGCCGAGGCAGATGCTAAGGTTTGCTTTTATCTGTGTGTGGCTATGGTCCCACTTGACCCCTCCCTCAACTAATGAAAGGCACCCAAGAAAATCAAGAATGAGAACTGTACGCAGGCCCCTCTATGCCCCCACAAACCTATGGGCCAACCTCACCCATAACTAGATAGCAAGTATATGGTCTGTTGGAGTTCTCCGCCTTTCCGCTTCACGTGCTCGATTGACTCACGATGGTAGGTAGACGACGACATGCTATCACAGGGTTAATCTAGATATCGCCGTCTCACGCTGGTCCATCCTAGTCTTTAGGTTGCCTTATATTGCAACCAAGGCTTACTCTTGGTTCTTCTAACACATACCTTAACCTCTGTGAGCCCAGGAGGATCATCTGCAACCTCACAGAGGGATACCAAGAGTACCCTCACGTCCCCTCGAAGCCGCGTGCTTCGTAACCCAGACCGTTGGAGCCTTCTTCCTGATCAGACGGACGTTCGCTCCTTCTCGTGTTCTACGTGGTTTTATTGACTAAGGTTTACTACTTAGTTCTCTTAGCTAAGGTTTACTACTTAGTTTCCTGAATCGTTCGTTTTCTTAACTAAGGTTTACTACTTAGTTTCCTGAATCGTTCGTTTTCTTAACTAAGGTTTACTACTTAGTTTCCTGAATCGTTCGTTTTCTTAACTAAGGTTTACAACTTAGTCCTCTTAACTAAGGTTTACTACTTAGTTCTCTTTCTCATCATGCTGGATTGGTTAAGTGTCATCAGTTAATTCAAGTTAACTTAATCGATTCACTTGTCATGTTGAATTGGTTAAGTGTTATCCAGCAGTTTACGTTGACTTAACCTACCCATATATCAAGTCAAATTGGTTAAGTGTTAACTAGCGGTTCACATTGACTTAACCCACCCATATATCAAGTTAAATTGGTTAAGTGTTCCTTAACCTTACTCGTTTATCAGGTTATATTGGTTAAGTGTTTCTCATTTACTTAACCCTATTCATGCTATAATGGTTAAGTGTTCTAAGTGTACTTAACCCCCTCTTCTGGTTTGGTTAACATGTTAGATCGGTTAAGTGTTCTAAATTTACTTAACCCCACCTTCTAGTCTAGTTAATATGTTATAACGGTTAAACATTTACTTAACCTTACCCACTTGTCTAGTTAACATGTTATGATGGTTAAGTGTTTTCTTAGTTACTTAACCCCCACAAATATTGTCTTGTTAACATGTTAAGTTGGTTAAGTGTTTCCTTAATTACTCAACCTTACTATTCTAGCTTGATTTTTCATGAGCTTTAATTAATTAAAGCACCAACCACTCACATTAGACAAATATTGTTGTGGTTACTGGATGTGCCGGTCGGTTCCGGGCAGGTTTACACCACAACTCAGTCTAACCTCTGGTCTTTCTGGGCTTGATGCACTAACCACCCACATTAGACAGGTATTGTTGTGATCACTAGATGTGCCGGTCGGTTCCGGGCAGTTTTACACCACAACTCAGTCTAACCTCGGGTCAGGCATATTCGTCTTTTACTAAATTTACGTATTTGTCATTATGTCAAGTATATATGTAAATTTTTCTTCAAGTTTTCAAGTCACATATTTTAATTATGTCCAAGCCTAATGGTATATAAATTATACCAATTCATGGCCATAACCATTTACATGGTTATGGGCCCACATACATCATTAAGATGTTATAATTTAATGTCTATCCCAACATTACCCCCATTTACGTTCGCATCAATTACAATAAGTTATTAGGCCCGCAAGTTGGCCTAATTTATAATCAAGAGGTAAAAGAAAGGAACATGCATAATACAAACACATGTCATGTAGACTTGGCATAGAACATTAATCATTTCAATTAACATGTCACATGAACTTGCATAAATAATAATAAGCCTAAACATGTTAATATGCAGATCTAGGCATGTGTGAATATAACTTTATTTATAAACTAGCATATGACATAATCATGACATGTCCATTACCAAAGTATGTAATTTTTTATTTATTTTAACATGTAGGTGTGAACTAGATCTAACAATAATGAACATGTGAACTTGCATGAATCCACTTTATAAACATGCATATAAATATAGATCTAGTTTTGGATCTAACAAGTAACTTGCATATGAACATATGTATATAAATCTTGATTTGGACCTAACATAAAATATATAACTTGCATTAATCATATGAACATATATATATATATATATATATATATATATATATATATATATATAGAGAGAGAGAGAGAGAGAGATCTTGACTTAGATCTAATTAGCATGGATCTAAGCACATAAAGTTTTTTAGATCTAAACATGTAGTCATATAGATCTAAATATTTAGGCATATATAAATATTAATTAGCCTAAAAACTAGCATGTAACATATCATCAAAGGATAAACTTGCATATGGTATGATAGTTTCATTCCCAAATCATAATAGATCCAACACCAATTTCAACATAATATGATAAATCCGATAAACCACAATCATTCCAAGACATTCATGACAAAATCATCACAAGAAATAGCATCGTCGTTATTATACAACATGGTACAATTCCATATTTCATTTTATTTCAAATCACGTTTTAAATTTGTTCACATCTAAAAGATAACTAAACTTACAACCAAAAGACGATCTTGATTTCTGGAATCTGTATTCTGAAGTTGAAATGCTTGCCTTTGATGTAGACAATCGTAGTTTTAGTTTAATTTTGATTTGATTTGGTTTGTCTCTTTTAATTTGCTTCAAGTTGAACGGCGGCTACTCGAGGTTGTCCAATGGCAGCATGAAGGCTATTGGTTTGATTTTTAATATGATTTAGGGTTGAGGTATTAGGTTTCTTTTATAGAGATTTAGTTTAATATAGGCCATTGGATCACACAGGAGCAATCAGAACCGTCTAGACTATATAGAGTTATCCCAGTGACTCAGCACCAGGTCAGGAATGACTCAGCAACAGGTTAGGAATGACTCAGCAAATGTATTAATAACCTTCTACTTTAACGTTAATGTACCAAATGTTCATCTTTTATTCTTTATTGTCAATTAACATAACTGACAAATTATCATATTCCTTAAATTATCATATTCTCTTTAATGTTAATTGACATAAGTGACAAATAAGTATTCATACAAATTAAGATTAATTACATTATCATCAAATAAACATAAATGACAATCAATCGAACATAAATGCCTACTTAATATATATTTTTTCTTTTTTTAATTATTATCAATTAACACGAATGAAAAATTAGCACAAACACATATACAAACCAAGGTCAATCACATATTTTCCAAATCAATGCCATATTAACACACATCTACAAATTAGTTTTACATATTCTCCCTTTACTGTATACATTAATTACCCATATATATAAATATCTATTTATACATGCATAAATCTTTCTTACCTTTAATTTGTCACAAATCCTATCAAAGAAGGTCACGGAAAAAAAACAATCCTTGACAATCAAAAATGCGCCACGTACGTCACATGATGCGTACACGTCATATATATATATATATATATTTATCTATCTTCCCAATTAACCATTTTCACACTAAACCACTTTTTGAGCTGCGTTCACAATAATCATTTTTTAGCCATTCCCTTAAAACAAAAATATGGCGCTGGCGGGGATCGAACTCTATACCCCTTGTATGCAAGTCACATGTTCCAACCAAATGAGCTACTAAATCTTTTGCTTACAACCCTTAGAATAAAGCTAAATTTTTTTTCTCATTCCTCATTTTCATGTTTTGCTGCAATATTTAATTTAAAGATATCTTCTTCATACGGAGTCCATTTTCGCAAACTCGGACTCTATCTCAAGAAGAATTCCGAGACGAACGCAATGGCGCAACCCATTTTACCTAATTCTTTTTTCAAATTAATTATTCTTTCATTTGTTATTTTTATGCTCACAGAAAATATGGGGTGTTACAGTAATATAATAGTACAACAACATTAAATTAAACAATGAACCTTAACATTTATCAAAGACAGGTTACGTCCATGGTTCAATATTCGCTATTGTCAAAGACTGCATATGCACTTTTAAATCTTCTCAAAGCAAACTGGATATATATATATATGTATGTATATGTATATAGGGAAAGGCTATTTAGACACAAATTAGTGGACACACAATCTTCACGGTTAGATCATTATTGTACAACTGTAATGTAAAATATTGGAAAAAAGAAAGTTTAAACATTGAATGATTTGTTTATTTGGAATATGAAGCTGGTTGCTAAAACCTAAAATTATGTACCTTAGTTTTCTTGAATGAGAGCTTTCGGTCATAATCAACCATGTACATATGCCAGTTAAAAGTATTCATAAACAGTGGGGATCTGCCACTAAACCTCAAGTGGAGACTGCATATTAGAAACAAAGACATATAATATTCAAAATTCACCTTTTTCATTAATTCTGTTACACTATTACAATATAAATACAGCGGCTTACATACCTTTTCGTCAAATCCTAACGTCTTTGCAGAGAACTCAGTCCAATATTGAGTTGTTGAAACGAAGGTTGCATAATTATGCATATGCTACAGAAAAAGGAAAAAGAGGATGTTATTTTCAGAATTGCACCTAGATGAAACAACATCTAGCATGCTCCACTTGTTAGCAAACTCTAGTGTAAAGGTGAGTTTAGTAGACATGATTTTAGTGATTAAATCTAGTTTGCCATCAAGAGGATTTTGGCTGATAAATCCAAACATAAAAATATGCACATGCCTTTGTTTAAAAAAAGGGCTTTTATGGCAACAGTAGAGTTAATATGTTATGCGCTAAAAGATACAAGTCAACTATTACAATCTTGTAAATGAAGCATGTTATGAGTCATAAGAAAGATTTATAAGTTTGCAGGCTAGTAGTACATCACACATGTGCATACATCAATTTCCTATCAATTTCCTAAAATAGTGGATACATTAATTTCCTATCAATTTCCTATGAAGCATGTATATTTCATCACGCATGTGCATTTTATTTTTATCTCTTAAGAAAGATTTATAAGTTTGCAGGCTAGTAGTACTCCTAACAAAATATGTTAGTTCAAATATTTTGAATTTACTGGAGTTTTTCTTTTATACATTCTTATATATTGGTATAAACTATAAAGTATAAACTATGAAATACTCGGACGTGCAAAATAAAGGAGGGCAGACTTGATGTAATATGGGGTCTCTCAATTCAAGGAGAAATAGAGAAATAATTTTGATGGATCCAAGGAAAGTAGTACAATAGGTGCTAAGGTGTGAATATACGGAGAATTACATACGATGAAACTATGAAATCGATATTTAACACCAAACAACTTACATATTGCATTTTAGTAGAAGATGGCGTGTATACAATAGCCAAATAAAGAACAAATCCTAAGTAGGAGCACAAATTAAAACTATTTTTCTTGCAAACTTAAGTAGTTATTTCTATAACTAGAAAAATATCATATATATTATTCATATGATTGAATACTAGGGTCTTACTTGAATACTATATTATCATTCTCATTTCCGATGTTAGTACTAATTTGGATGATTCGATTTTTAACCACATCAATCGGAAATCACATATAACTTAAATTTTCGACATGGTTTTAGTTTAAATTTTTCAGCCATAAACTTTCCATTCCCATTCTACACATCAGGAAATTACTCATGCTACTAGAGAAAAAATAAAATTAAGAGATAAAACAGATATATAAAACTGAAATCATACCTTGCAAGAATCATAATTTCGAGCATCCTCCCAAACAACATCCAAAACATAATCAATCATATTCGAACCCCTCCTCTTCTCCCCCTCCCTCCATAAGCATGCCACTGGCAGGTACTTGCTTGAACAGGCTTTGTCATAGCAAAACTACCTATAGGACAATTCGGAATGCAACGAATTCGTTCACTGTAAGTGGATTAAGGTTCGGTGTTGGATTCAAAGCTAAGGGAGAGGAGAGCGGAGCGTAAGGATTAGAGGGCAGGGAGAGGAATATTATTCAGCTTGATTTCGATTATGTTTATGAAGAAATGGATTTAACGTTTTGCTGAAAGAGACGTAAATGGAGAAATGCGAAATCGAGTTAGGGCTAGAAAAGGGGGAAAGTAAAATGGTGAAACATGGTACTGGAGGGAAACGAGAATTGCTATGCCGCCAAGTATACGCCAGAGGGAAAAGTAAAATAGTGAAACATGACAAAGGAGGAGGGAAACGAGAATTGGTACCCCGCCAAGTATACACTAGGGGCCGAATGAAATAAAAGAGGAGAAATAAAAGAAACCGCATGCTTTAGATGCATTTAATTTATAAACGCAACTAATATAAGCATCTAAAAGTAGTTTTTGTTGAAGTGTATAAAATAAATATGTACTCGAGTTGAGTAAGTGAATTGATTTTTCAAACAAAATCAGATATTTATTATTGAATAGAATTAACTGAGTAAAAGAATAATTAGTTAAATCGAGTTTTTGATCAATTTGACTTTGGATAAGTAAATTGGATTTTGTGAATTCATATTTGAAATCGAATATGAAACTTGAATTAAAAAGGGAATTCAATTAGCTTTAAAAAAATAAAAAAAATATTTGAACATGTTATGTTCAAATCAAACATAAAATAGGCAAAAGAGCTAATTGGAGAATGAATTAGCAAATTGAGTTAAAAATGATTAGGTTGAGTTGGAATAAATTGGGAATGGTTACATATATGTTAAGCAGGTTTGGGATGAAGTGAATGAAGGTATAAATTAAATGCTCGACAAAAGAGGTACGTATTTCAATTTAATATGAGATTTTATGAGCCTATTTGGCAAGCCGCTTGGCTTTTTGATTTTCTTTTTGAATGGAAAATGCCCAGGGAAGCGATTTGTAGTTGTACCGAGTGGCCTGTACAAAGGAGACGCTGGAAAAAAATTGGAAATTTAAGGAGATAGAAAAATTTAAAGAAAATCGATAACTAGAAATCGAATTATCAAATAGAATTTCATAAGAGAGTAAACATATAATGGAATTTTATAAGAAAATAAAGGAAATTTATAAAATTAAATCTTGAGGGGTTGGAAGAAGAAACATATACACGTTTTAAAGTGATTGAGGGTTTAAAAGCAAATGTTTTGCAGATTGAAATGATTTTGTTGATAAGAAGTTAAGAAGTCGGGTTAAAAAAATTAGAAACTAACTGGAGTTTTGTTGAGTTGAACGGCTTCTTGAGTGTCGATCTGATGTTCTTTTCGTCCTTCGGGGTTGATACTTAGAGAGTTGTTCTCTTGCTAGTTTACGGTTAGGGATTGATGAATGTGGAAGAATAGTGATTTGCGAATATATGGAAATGTTTTTCGATGTTAAAAAGAGATATTTTCTAAAATATAGAAATAAATAGTTATGCTAAATGGAAATGTTTTTCCAAGAATCGTGAGAGGCTAAACGATTTAGAGAAATATTTGGGTAAAGATATTGAAGAGAAAATTGGAAAATAATAATTTTAATTAATGAAATATTAATTAAGGGCACTAGTGATTGTTTGATGCTTTGGATGAATATTTGTTTTTCTTCAATAGTTAAATTACCGACTATCGAAGTGTTGCCAATATCGTTGTCAATATGGAGAGACCGGTTGGATTATTATGCAAGAACCACTCCGTATTGGCAGTAATGTTGTTAATCAGATTATACGAAGACAATCGAAGACGGAGTAAAGTGTAAGGCCTTTTTCTGTTAATCCTAGGTGGAAATTGCCTAAGATGGATTAATGGAAAATTGTGTCTTCGGTTTCGTTTGGTCCTAGAATGAACCTGTATGACGAATGTTTGACAGAGTATTTCCAATGATCACATATGTTGATGTGTACAAATATAACTACAAGAAAAAACCCATATAGCAGTGGAAGAATCCGCTTCTAATCCATCGCTAAACAGGCCTTAGCGACGGATTTCCTACATAACGGTGTGGTCGGTAAAAACCTTGACAGTATCTGCGTCAGATTTTGCGATGGAATTTAGCTTGAGTTTTCCGATATTTTTACTAATTTTATAATAAAAACAAAATTTTATTGTTAATTTAAATTTAATTTATTTACCGAAGATAACTAATTTATAATAAAACATTATTTATAAAAGGTGTTGGTAAATCATTACTAATTACCAGGGGATTAGCGACGAAAATTAAATTACATGCGTGCTCATCACACATAACTTGTGTTCTATTCAGTACACAATCCTAATTTAAATACAGAACAATTAATTTCAACACACACATCTCATAATCAATGTATTATATTAATCACTCATCTCATAATCAACATTCAACATTACATAATAGACATACTAAACATTCTTACATCAAAAATACATAATACATCCATAATATTTAATAAACAAGTGTTTTATCTTCATAATACATCAATAATACATAATACACCCATAATACATACTGTTTTGCTCTATGTTTTCAGCTTTAATATCCAGTCAATATGCTACTCATATCATACACAAGCATTTTGTCTTCATGAGCCACGGAAAATTGAAATTAGGATAAAATTCATCATCATGCTTCTCATATATTCAAACCAATTATACAACATGGAGCAAAGCCTTAAAACAATGACTTAAGCATTTGGTAAAATTATATAGACTATACATAATACTTACACGTTCTGATGTTTGTGTCTACTTTCGATTCATGTTCTTTAATTATTATTACTCGATTTCTACTATTTTTCTGTTTCTTCAAACCAAATTTTCTCAGTATAATATGTCGCTGTTGAATCCTTTCTCAATTTCCTTCCATTTTCTCTCAAGGAAATCATTGATGAACACAACATGACCACGATCGGTTCCGTAAAGAAGTGGAGTCTGAGGCAATGAAAGAGGAAGCTGCGTTAGTAAGTGCTTCATTATTCAAAATAGAAAGGAAACTCGAACTAGCATAAAAAGAAGATGAAGCAAAAAGCCAATAGAAGCTCAAGCAATGAAAAGAATTTTACCTTAAAAAAAGTGTATGCATCACTTCCCTTCATTATACAAAAGCAAATAATATTGTTCATAAAAAATTCACAAGGTCAACATTCGATTTATTGGTTAGAATAGGAAGTAATAAAAATGAGAAATAAATATCTTTTGATGAATGTATGCTTAATTGGCATAAATGTCTTACCTAATTTGAGGTTATGCTTGAATCCACACTACATATCATTTGTATCGACTTCAAATTACAATACATATCCAGTAGTCTTTTCCCAAATTCACCTCCTTTGCATTAGTGTAAAAATACAAATTATATTCGTCAGCCCATCACGCATCTAATATTTGGTAAATCAACCTTCTTGTTCAAAAGAGCCATCTATTGTCTATATAAACTTTAAAACATCATCAACAATCTAACAATGGGAAGGAAAAAACCAGTTAGAGAAATAATAACCCAATTTATCTTCAAATTATCAAAAAGGAAAAGAGCAGCTTGTTGACGTCAAAAGTTGGTCACTTGTGATGATCAACCCCCAATCGTGTGGAGAGCACACAAATAATGATTATGTAATGCGGTAAAAGCAAATAAGACAAGGAACATGCACAACTTTTTATAGTGGTTTGGCAAAAGACGGTGCTTACGTCCACTTTATATGTATTGATTTCCTTTTGATTACAAGTACAAAGCTTTTTATGTTTTAAGGAAGAAGAGGAGATGGATATTTTTAGTTAGCCGTGAGGTTCAGGAGAAGTCCCTTTCCTCTTTGAGATTTGAGGTATTTATAGGGGAAATAATGGGCTGAGCGAGCCGCCACATGGCCTTCCTCTTTTTCAAATCTCGGACACGTGGAGCTTGATCATTGGTAGCAATTGCGGCGGTAGGCCCCATTCCACTGCTCATTAATAGTATCCTCAAAAATAGTGGCACTCGAGATGAGGTGTGTCAAAAGTAGAGCTTTGCCTGGGTATGGTTGACCGCCTTTATTGCCTTGAAAGTCAGGCTGTGCATTTGAATGACTCAGTTGGATATTTCCATGTAGATCCGAGATACTTGGTCGATGCACCTTTCATGGGAGTGATTTTCTTGGTTAAATATGTTATACTCCGAAGCTAAGGTTAACCAATGCTCTAATACCACGTTTTGTGAACAACCCAAACCCCCGAGCCACGGAAGTTGGGATAATCATTGGAATATAACACATTAATCACATCAGCAGCTTCTAGATAATAGCATAACACATGAAATCATTAAATAGTATACATCATCATAACAGCGAAATCATAAATGTCATCATCATCAGAGTTACACAGATACAGGATACTACTTAGTGCATAACAGGTTCCATCAGGTAGGTAATAAATCTACTACATAATCAAATACAGCATACATAAGGTAATGCCTAAAAGTCCAAAATAAGCGATAAGTGATAGTCTTCGTCTTCAGCCAAAAGAGCACCTCATGCTATGGTGCATATCCAAAATAAAGCCAGTTACCTGTTTACTTGGCTGCCCATGTAAAAATAAGGGCACCTGAGTTTGCAAGTGAAAAACAAACTACGAGTCAGTCATAGGACTAGTATGAGAAATCTTACTTAACCTATTTAATAATAAGGGTAATCACAGTACAACGCCGCTAACGCAGAACAGGTTTACTCCATTGGATTGTCAGTGCATGAAATAAAGTAAATCATTTAAACAATGCAATGCTTTTTAGATAAATGAAGCCATTATAAGACCCAGGTCCCATCACACAATACAACGCAAGCCGGAGGATAGAGTTTTACCTTATAATGGCCAAATTTGCTTGATAATATAAAACAAAAATCATTTGATTTATTATTAGTGTCTAGTCAATTTAAAACACTTTCAGTATAAATGTATCAATCCCAGACGACATAGCTACCATATACTATGTCGCCATACATGTTTACAATCAAATTCGTAATGTCGTATTGGAAATTGGATTTTCATCATGAGTCAAGGCTTGGGATGGCTCCTTATGATTCAAGACACTCTAGAAAATGCCTCAGGATCCCCCGTAGTGAACCCTTGGATGTGGTAGGGTCGGTCCACACTTACTTTAGTGGATTAATTATTCTTGAATACATGTTTCCTAGTCCTATCTTACCTATCACTTGACCAGCAGTGAGCAATATCTGAGACTCCTCGCAATCCATCATCCACATAAGTAAAAATGTCTGGGCTCCATACCATGACACCACTTCTAGCTAGAAAGAAACGTCTTGCACTCCCTACGGTCATGATCCCGTTTCTGACTCATACCGGGATGTAAGGCTCGCGAATTAACAATATACACAAAGCTATGCTAATTAAAGCTGTGCTTTGACCATCATCCACAAGACTCTCCTTCTCAACAAAAGCCTTGTTCATTTGCATCTTTGCATGCCACATTGACAATCCACGACATGTAACTGATGTCTATCAACACATAACTCTAGCTCGTACGTCTCAGAGAAGAGTGTTAAGTAGTAGAATAAATTCTCCACCACCAAATAGATATATATTTAATAGAAATCGGTCAACACAGAATGAAATCTAATGTCAGACACACATCCATTTACAAGTTCGTTCTGGGTCTGAATGAAACTGGAGGCACCTTATTCCTTGTTCCATATGTCCAATACCAGAGAGAGGTCCTCGCATGCCCAGACAATCAACAAATACGTCCAGACCACTACCACTGTAACCTCTTCAAGGGAGCTACCCATATTGAAGGCATCAGTAGTAATCCATTCGATGTGAAGATTACCTTGCACCGTCTTCATTTTCTTTGACTTTTAGTCATCGTTCAATTTTTTGAAATAAGATTTAACTTGGCCTTTTCAAATATTTCTCGTTTATATATAATTCAAATCAATTGTTTCCTTGGTTAAATTAGTTGACATTCACGATTCAATTACTTGTTATAGATTAATGTCAAATAAACCTAATTGTCAATATTACTTTATAAACCAAGTGAAATTGGTTTACTTCCATTCCAAATCTTATAATATTTTAAAACGATTTATCGCTATTTTTTTGTTTATATAAAAATAGCCCATTTAATTCGAACGACGTTTTAGGTCATTACGCGGTACTGGCGCTATTTTCATTCAGATTTGAATTACACATTTCTCAAAATATAACCGTTGGATCTTAACAACTTTAATATCGTTGGAAAGATCTTTCCAAAGCGAACCCAACGGTTTCGTATAATCGTTTAAAATTACGATTCCGAAACGTAAACTATCGCTATGCGATTCGTTTTATTTTAATTTATGTTATATATAAATTATATAATTTATTCGATGAATTCAAAACCATTTAATTCTTCAAATAATTGGATAACTCCTTTAAATTTTGGAAAATTTCGCCATAATCTCCTTTATTTGGGAAGCATTTGAAAATTTTATTGGGTCGTATTAGGCACCCAATAAATCAAGAAAAAGCATACACATGTTTTGTGACCTATTTGTGTACAAGAGAGAACGCGTAAAAGTCAAAATCTCAGACCTTGCCCTAGTGTTGGAAATAAAATAATCCGTGTGTCGTATCTAAAATCAAGAAAGACGTGAATTATTGTTATCTCTAGACCCGTATTGGGATTTTACTAAATCCATCCCTGAGCACCGTTACATGTATTCCTTAATTATGTCCATAATCAATCTTCTGTTCAACCTGTAATACAGTCATCGCCATACGAGCATCTAGCCCGTATGGTAATCCCAACCTCGTCATATAAGCACCAATTGCTTATATGGAATATGATATGATATGCTGTCTTCATGTACTATGCCATGCGGTGTAGTTAATAATTTATTTGTTGCTATTCTATGGTATACTTTATAATCTCACACAGAACAACCATCACAGCGCATCCAATTTCATTCACAGGAGTTTATATAATAATAAAATTGCACGTCCATCTCATTAAGGTGCACCTTTTTCTCAAGCACACAATATATTTCTCTACTCAACAGTATATCCTTAGCCTGTTCAACATGTGTACATATATATATGCAGATCTATCTAATAATTATTTCAATATGACAATTTTATATATTTCATATATAAACTAAAAATAATATTTTTAGCAAACAAATATTTATTTCAACACATGACAATTTTATTCACTTCATATGCATGTTAAAAATAATATTTTTACCAATCTGATATTTATTTCAACACATAACTATTTTATATAGTTCATATATATACGTTAAAAATAATATTTTTAACGATCAAATATTTATTTCAGCACATGACAATTTTATTCACTTCATATACATGTTTAAAATAATATATTTACCAATCCAATATTTATTTCAACACATAACTATTTTGTATAGTTCATATATACATACTTTTAGTGATCAAATATTTATTTCAACACATGACAATTTTATTCACTTCATTTACATGTTAAAATAATATTTTTACCAATCCAATATTTATTTCAACACATGACTATTTTATTCACTTCATTTACATGTTAAAAATAATATTTTTACCAATCCAATATTTATTTCAACACATGACTATTTTATATAGTTCATAAATACGTTAAAAATAATATTTTTAGCGATCAAATATTTATTTCAACAGATGACAATTTTATTCACTTCATTTTCAGAAAATTTCTCCATTATGACGGCGCGATATGTAGAATCGAGAAAATAATTTCTAGCATTATCCCTCTCCTGATATTGGCTCGCGCCATACAAAACCATTTCATCCAGTCAAATCAATCATAAGGTTGGCAAACCCATATTTAACCAATTTTTCCACAACACAATCAATTTTGTCGCATTTTCAATTTTATACAACGCCTGTATATTTTATTTAACGCATATACATTCCATATACAATGCATATATATATATATATATATTATACCACGCATATATATTTTTACAACGCATATATATATTTTGAATTTATAAATCCCAAATTTGGTTCCTTTTCTCCTTAATTAATAGTTAGCCCTAAAATTCTTCCAATCACTTCTAGGATGTAGTATACGCTGTCACGGTCGCAACGGTTCCTGTTTCATTGGATTTCGACACCATATGAGAAAGTTACGATTTTATAAAGGTTAATGACTTTTTAAAGTAATTAATATAGTAATTAATTAAATTAAAATAACCTTCTTCCTCAAATTAACTCCAGGTCGCGTTTAACGGTTTCGATTTTACACAAAATCTGTGAAGCTTGGTAACGATCGGACTGCACCATGTTGAAGAGCCCCGAGAGCCGCACCTCCACCTCCAACGGTGATGAACTCGGTGGTCTCTCAGGCGCGAAAATGAAGGGCAAGCGGTGCGAGTTTGGAGTGACGGTTCGAGCGACATACACAACTCCAAATGCCAACACCCATATGGATTTGAAGAGGGTGGCGAATACTACAATATTGCTATAAGAATTTCTCGAATTCATTGTGTGGATCAAAGTTACTGAGGGAAGAAGTCTGGAGCTTTTTCCGCGTTGGATTTTGAAGGTGGCAGGTTTCTTTCTGAAATGAATTATGGCCTGGCAAATTTCCATTGGCCCCATTCAATTTATATTTAAATTAATTAATTCTTTTAATTCCAAAAATGTTTGTTTTCACGTCCGAACTCCAAATCAATCCCAATGACTATTGCCCCTAGCTAAATACCCCCATTCCGGATACAATGGAATATGTTTCGTAATTCCGTTCGACTGTTTCAATCAGTTTTTTTCAAAATTAATATATATAATGTTCAATATTGAATTTGAACGTACATTTTAATTTATCGGTGCCACGTACTAACTCCAAAAATTACCGAAAAATAAATCTAGCTATGTTTTACTGATACAGTCCTAACAAAATTAATTTCGTCGAATTTGGAGACCGTTTGAAAAATGGACTTTTAACTGGTCGATCCAATTTAGTTGAATTTACCAAACGCGTTTTAATTTACCACGCACACATAGTAATTACAAATATTATGGAATTTTAGACCAAGCAATAATTTGACATCCCGGATCCAACAAAAGTGGTTTCGTCGAAATCGGAGGTCATTTGCAAAATGGTTGTTTTTAAGGGCTATATTCTAATTTAAAAATAGGATTTTTAAATTCTAACTCAATTTCTGACGAAATTACCTTAAAATAATTTTTAAATTGGTTCTGAATTTTCGGGTTGTTATAATCTCCCCTACTTAAAACTTTTCATCTCCGAAAAGGAAACAATAGTAAAGTAGGAAACAAAACCAAAATAAAATATATTGTAAATGTACCTTTCACAAGAGCTAATCAGAGATATCCACGTTGCACTTGGGATAAACCTACTTAATGCTATCTTCTATTTCCCATGTACAGTTTCTAGGATCTCCGCTCCACAGCACTTAAATTAAATGCACCCTCTTCTTTCTGAGAGCTTTGGTTTCTTTGCCAATAATTTTCACAGGCTCTCTCCACACTGCTAGACTCGGAGCAATATCCAAATCTTGTTACTATGCTTCTTCCATGACCAAGTATGGATCATGCACATGTTTTCGAAGTTGAAAAACGTGAAACACATCATGCATTCCGGGCAACTAGTTTGGCAATTGAACCCTGTAAGCAAGAGTTTCTATCCTCTCGAGTATAAGGAAACGGACCAATAAATCTAGGTGCCAACTTTCCTGCCTTCCCGAATTGGACCACTCCTCTCGTCAGAGAAACTCTTAAATATACATAATCACCAACAGGAAATGGCCATATCTCTTCTTCTAGAATTTGCATAACTCTTCTGTCTACTTTGAGCTGCTTGTAATCGCTTCTTGATGAAATCAACTTTATTTGAAGCTGCTCGAACCATGTCAGGACCCAACACAAGTCGATTTCTTGGCTTTACCCAACATGTAGGAGATCTACATGGTCTACCATACAATGCTTCAAATGGAGATAATTTCAAGCTCGCATATAGCTGTTATTATATGAGAATTCAACCAAATGTAGGTGATCTTCCTAAGATCAGCCAAAATCAAGAATTCAAGCCTGCAACAAATCTTCTAATATACAATTCACCCTCTCAGTTTGGCCATCTGTTTGAGGATGATATGTGGTGCTAAGATTCAGCTTTGTTCCCAACTCTTCCTGAAATGCTTCCCAGAACTTACCAGCGAAAATCAGATCTCTATCACTGACAATACTGCTGGGCATTCCATGTAGTCTAACAATTTCTTTAAAGTATATTTGCGCCAGACTTTGAGTTGTTCTAGTTGACTTCACAAGAATAAAATGGGCGGTCTTCGTGAAACGATCTACGATCACCCATATATTGTCATTTCCTTTCTTGGTTCGAGGAAAACCATCAATGAAATCCATGGAAATTTGATCCCACTTCTAATCTGGAACCTCTAATGGTAGCAATAATCCTGTGAATTTCTATTGATCACTCTTGACCTGTTGGCAAGTAGAACACCTGCTAACATATATGGAAATGTCTCTTTTCATCAACTTCCACTAGAATGTATGCTTAAGATCATGATACATCTTACTCACCCCTAGATGAATACTAAGCTTGGATTTGTGACATTCATCCATTACTTCTCTTCTGAGCTCAGGAATATTCGGAACACAAATTCGGCCTAATAACCTCAGAATTCCCTTGTTATCAATCTGGAAACAAGAGGGTTCGCCTTCCTGAACTCTCTTGCTAATCCTCTGAATAAATTCATCATCTTTTTGAAGAACAGAGATCTTATCAATCAATGAAGGCATAATAATGAGATTGGCAATGATGGCATTCTTCCTGCTAAGTGCATTAGCTGCAACATTGGCTTTCCTTGGAGTATACAAAATATCTAGATCGTATGCTGCAAGAAATTCTAACCAACGCTGCTATCTTAGATTTAAGTCTTTCTAGGTGAACAAATACTTCAATGACTTATGATCTATATATAATTCGAACTTCTCACCCAAATGATAGTGCCTCCATATTTTCAAAGAAAACACGAAGGCTAACAACTCAAGATCATGAGTAACATATCTCTTCTCATGCGGCTTCAACTGACGGCTAGCATAAGCAACTACTTGGCCTCTCTGCATTAATACCGCCCCAACTCCTTCAAGAGAAGCATCTGTATAGACTGTCAGATCTTGACTGCCATCAGTAATAGTTAACACTGGAGCAGTAGTCAACCTTAATTTCGGTTCTTGGAAAGCTGTCTCACAATTAGTCGTCCAACTAAATCTTGTATGCTTCTTGGTAAGCTTCGTTAATGGACTAGATAGCTTCGAAAAATCTTTAACGAATTTCCGATAATAGCCAGCCAATCCCAGAAAAAAATCTAACTTCTGTGGGCATGCTAGGTTGCTTCCAATCTCGAATGGTTGTGATCTTACGTGGATCTACTAAAATTCCCTCCTTCAATATTACATGACCGAGCAACTTCACTTCTTCTTTCTAGAATAAACATTTAGAAAATTTGACATTTATACTTTCTTTCTCAAAATTTCCAAAACTTCTTCCAAATGCTTCGTATTCTCGCTAGTTGACTTAGAGAAGATTAAAATGTTGTCAATGAAAATTAGCATAAATTTATTCAACAACGTGAAATACTCTGTTCATTAGATCAACAAAATAAGCTGGAGCGTTACATAAGCCGAAAGGCATTACTAACCACTCATAAAATAAGTCTGGACCTCTGAAAGCTGTCAAAGGAACACATACTTCGGCAATTCGCAGTTGATGGAAACCTATAGCTAGGTCCATTCTCGAAAACACTTGAGCGTCATTCAAGCGATCTAATAAATCAGCAATACGCGGTAATGGTTATTTATTCTTCAATGTTTTCTTATTTAAATCACGGTTATCCACGCACAACTGAAGAGTGTCGTTTGACTTAGGAACAAATACCACGGCTACTCCCCAACACGAGAATTTGGGCCTGATTAGACCCTTCCATAGCAAATGTCGAGTTTGATCGGCCAATTCTTCCTTCTCTTTCAATGTCATTCTCCGAATTGCATGAACTATTGGCCTTGCATTCGGAATTAAATCGATTCTGAAATCAATTTCTCTTCGCGGAGGTAAGCTATCAACTTCTTCAAACACATCCGTATAATCTCTGACTACAAGAATATTTTCAACATAAGTAGGAGAAATTTCAAGAGCATACTAAAATTCTTTTCTATCTGTATCCGAGCCTTGGCATGGTATAAATATATCTCCGAGCTTCGTTTTAACCTTAAAAACTCTTTCGGCGCATTTAACTTTGACTTCATATTTTGTTAACCATTCCAGCCCCAAAATAACATCAAATTCAGAAAAAACCATGACAACCAAATTAATAGGAAACTGATAACGAGAATAAGAGATCGGCACTCTACAATATAAACCGAGAATAAGAGAACCTCCTATCGGATAATAAACACTAATTGATTCTTTAAGATCCCTTGGTTTCAACTTTAACTTTTTTACTGTGTTACTAGAAATGAAACTTCGTGATGCACCAGTGTCAAATAATACTGTAACAGGAATACTTTTAATAGTAAAGGTACCTCCCTAAACATCTGGTTTACATGCTTCTACAGAAGAAGCTGGCGCACTCGCCCCATCATAAGCATGAGCCACTTCGGACTATCTTAGCAATGGACAGTTTGGCCTGATGTGCCCCTTCTTATCGTAATTATGGCATTTCCTATTATCGTGAGGCCTCTGGCTAGAATTAGATTCATTTTTCTTTGGCCTCTTTGGAGCATTGCATTCACTAGAGTGATGTCCATATTGGTGACAATTGTAACATTTACCCTTCGGTTTCCTATCCTCCTGAGGCTTATTTGTTTCAGTGTTGCTCGCTTCAGGCTTCTTACCAGAATACTTCCTTTTATTACTAGCTTGATTTTTCTCTCAATCTTCTTGGGAATTCCTCTTGTCGATACCCACATACCTGCAAGCCATTTCAACTACCTTGGTAGATGGAAGCTCGATGAGTACAGTCACTCGACTATGACACCTTCATAGAAGACCCTCTATGAATCGCTTGTTCTTCTGAAGCGGTTCCTGAATCAGTTCGGGTGCATAGCGCGAGAGTTCTTCAAATTTATTCACATATTCACGAATGGTTTGATCCCCTTGCTGGAGATTAGCAAACTCATCGTGCAAGCGCTTAACTTCTTGTCGAGGGACAAACCTTTCATTAAAAATTTCTTTGAACTTTGCCTATGTCATGTCAACTTCAAGATTGCCAATAGTTACTGCATCCCACCATATCAAAGCCTCGTCCTTAAGTAGCCAAGAAGCCATAAACCTCTTCCTGTGATCTTCCAATTCTAGGCCCGCGAAGATCTGTTCACACGACCTTAACCAAGCTTGAGCCTCGGTTACTGTTCCACTGCCAGTGAATGACATGCCACCCAAATTCTTGTACTTCTTAGCAACCCTATCATGACCAAACTGTGGTTGTGGGGGTTGCTGTTGAATTACAGGCTCATTAACAGAGGGAATGTTATCCCCTCCTCCACCCCGACCACTCCTAATCCTGCCTCTGCCTCTACCACTCATTTTCTGTCAGTTCTGCAAATATTTAGAAAAGAGCCAGGCCAACAGAAAAGATATCTTAAGGGATGATAAAAGCATAAAGGCATATGCAAAAACAATGATGTAACGATCAGGTTATGCTATTCTGCTTCACTCATTCTTCGATATTACTAATCCTATCTCTAATGAGTTACTCGTCCTAGAATACTGCTGATTCTATTTTTGACGAGTCATTTAAATATGTTATACTCTGGAGCTAAGGTTAACCAATGCTCTGATACCACGTTTTGTGAACAATCCAAACCCCTGAGCCACGGAAGCAAGGATAACCAATGAATGTAACACATTAATCACATCAGCAGATTATAGATAATAGCATAACACATGAAATCATAGAATAATATACATCATCATAACAGCGGAATCGTAAACGTCATCATCATCAGAGTTACATAGATACATAATACTACTTTGTACATAACAGGTTCCATCAGGTAGATAATAAGTCTACTGCATAATCAAATACAACATACATAAGGTAATGCCTAAAAGTTCAAAATAAGCGATAAACGATAATCTTCGTCTTTAGCCAAAAGAGCACCACACGCTATGGTGCATATCCAAAATAAAGCCTGTTACCTGTTTACTTAGCTGTCCGTGTAAAAATAAGGGCACTCGAGTTTGCAAGTGAAAAACAAACTACGAGTCAGTCATGGGACTGGTATGAGAAATCTTACTTAACTTATTTAATAATAAGGCTAATCATAGGACCATGCTGCTAACGCAGAACAGGTTTACTCCATTGGATTGCCAGTGCATGAAATAAAGTAAATCATTTAAACAACGCAATGCGTTTTAGAAAAATGAAGCCATTATAAGACTTAGGTCCCATCACACAATGCAACGCAATCCGAAGGATAGAGTTTTACCTTATAATGGCCAAATTTGCTTGATATGTATAAAAAAATCATTTGATATTATTATTAGTGTCTAGTCATTTAAAACACTTTCAATATAAATGTATCAATCTTAGACGGCATAACTACTATATACTATGTCGCCATATATGTTTACAATCAAATCCGTAATGTCGTATTGGAAATTGGATTTCCATCATGAGCCAAGGCTAGGGATGGCTCCTTCCGATTCGAGACACTCTACCAAATGCCTTTGGATCCCCCGCAGTGAATCCTCGGACGCGGTAGGGCCGGTCCACACTTACTTTAGTGGATTAATTATTCCTAAACATACGTTTCCAGTCCTATCAGACCTATCACTTGGCCAGTAGTGACCAATATCCGAGGTGTATCGCAGTCCGTCATCCACATAAGTAAAAATGTTTGGGCTCCATACCATGATACCACTTCTAGCTAAAAAGAAGCGTCGTGCACTCCCTATGGTCAAGATCCCGTTTTTGACTCATACCAGGGTGTCAGGCTCACGAATTAACGATATACACAAAGCTATGCTGTTTAAAGTAGTGCTCTGATTATCAGCCACAAGACTCTAATTCTAAACAAAAGCCTTGTTCATTTGCTTCATTGCATGCCACGTTGACAATCCATGCCATGCAACATATGTCGATAAACATATAACCTCTAAGCTCGTCTGTCTCAAAGAAGGGTGTTAAGAAAGAGAATAAATTCTTCGCCACCAAACAGATATATATTTAATGGAAATCGATCAACATAGAATAAATACGTCCGGACCACTACCACTATAACCTCTTCAAGGGAGCTACCCATACTGAAAGCGTGAGTAGTAGTCCATTCGATGTAAAGATTACGGGTCTTGCACCATCTTCATTTTCTTTGGCTTTTAGTCATCGTTCAATTATTTGAAATGAGATTGAACTCGGCCTTTTCAAATAATTCTCGTTTATATATAATTCAAATCAACTCTTTCCTTAGTTAAAGTAGTTGACATTCACGATTCAATTCCTTGCTATAGATTAATGTCAAGTAAATCTAACTGTCAATATTACTTTATAAACCAAGTGAAATTGGTTTACTTCCATTCCAAATCTTATAATATTTTAAAAGGATTTATCACTATTTTTTATTTATATAAAAATAGCTCATTTAATTTGAATGACGTTTCAGGTCATTACGCAACACTGACGCTTTTTTCATTCAGATTTGAATTACACATTTCTCAAAATCTAACCCCAAGATTTTAACGAATTTAATATCGTTGGAAAGATCTTTCCAAAGCAAACCCGACGGTTCCAGTTTCGGGAAAATCCGATGGTCGGATCTCCCAGTATAATCGTTTAAAATTACGATTCCAAAACGCGAACTGTCGCTGCGCGATTCGTTTTATTTTAATTTATATTATATACAAATTATATAATTTATTCGATGACTTTGAAACAATTTAATTCTTCAAATAATTGGATAACGCCTTTAAATTATGGAAAATTTTGTTGTAACCTCCTTTGTTCGGGAATCGTTTGAAAATTTTATTGGGTGCGTATTTAGCACCCAATAAATCAAGAAAAAGCATACACATGTTTTGTGACCTATTTACATACAAGGGAGAACGTGTAAAAACCAAAATCTCAGACCTTGCCCCAGTGTTGGAAATAAAATAATCCATATGCCATATCTAAAATCAAGAGAGATGTGAATTATTGTCATCTCCAGACCCATGTGGAGTTTTTACTAAATCCAGCCCTGAGCACCATTTACATGTATTCCTTAATTATGTCCATAATCTGTCTTCTGTTCAACCTGTAATACAGTCATCGCCATATGAACATCTCGCTCGTATGGTAATCCCAACCTCGTTATATAAGCACCGATTGCTTATATGAAATATGATATGATATGTTGTCTTCATGTAGTATGTCATGTGGTGTAGTTCATAATTTATTTGTTGCTATCATATGGCGTGGTTTATAATCTCACATATAACAACCATCACAGCGCATCCAATTTCATTCACAGGAGTTTACATAATAATAAAATTGCACATCAAACTCATTAACGTGCACCTTTTTGTCGGGCATGCAATATATTTCTCTACTCAATAGTATATCCTTAACCTGTTCAACATGTGTACATATATATGAAGATCTATCAAATAATCATTTCAATACATGACAATTTTATATATCTCACATATAAGCTAAAAAAATATTTTTAGCAAACAAATATTTATTTCAACACATAATAATTTTATTCACTTCATATACATGTTAAAAATAATATTTTTACCAATCCAATATTTATTTCAACACATGACTATTTTATATAGTTCATATATATATTAAAAATAATATTTTTAATGATCAAATATTTATTTTAGCACATGAAAATTTTATTCACTTCATATACATGTTAAAGATAATATTTTTACTAATCCAATATTTATTTCAACACATGACTATTTTATATAGTTCATACATACATACATACATATATATATATATATATATATATATATATATATATATATGTTAAAAATAATATTTTTAGCGATCAAATATTTATTTTCAATACGTGACAATTTAATTCACTTCATTTACATGTTAAAAATAATATTTTTACCAATCCAATATTTGTTTCAACACATGACTCTTTTATTCACTTCATTTACATGTTAAAAATAATATTTTTACCAATCCAATATTTATTTCAACACATAGCTATTGTTCATATATGTGTTAAAAATAATATTATTAGCGATAAAATATTTATTTCAACACATGACAATTTTATTCACTTCATTTTCATAAAATTTCGCCATTATAACGACGCGATACGTAGAACCGGGAAAATAATGTCTAGCATTATCCCTCTCCTGATACGGGCTCATGCCATACATAACCATTTCATTCAATCAAATCAATCATAGGGTTACCAAACCCATGTTCAACCAATTTTTCCACAACACAATCAATTTTGTTGCATTTGCAACTTTATACAATGCATGTATATTTTATTTAACGGATATACATTCCATATACAACGCATATATATATTATACCATGCATATATATATATATATATATATATATATATATATATATATATATATATATATCTTTACAATGCATATATATATATATTGAATTTAGAAATATCACATTGGGTTCCACTCCTCCTTAATTGGTATCTAGCTCTAAAATTCCTCCGGTCACTTCTAGAATGTAGTATAAGCTGTCACGGTCCCAACGGTTCCTGTTTCATTGGATTTCGACACCGTATGAGAAAGTTACGATTTTATAACGGTTAATGACTTTTCAAAGTAAATAATATAGTAATTAATTAAATTAAAATAACCTTATTCCTCAAATTAACTCCAGGTCGTGTTCAACACTTTCAGTTCAAAACTAGTTTTGATTTTGCACAAAATCCGTGAAGCTTGGTAACGATCGGACTGCACCACGTTAAAGAGCTCAGAGAGCCACACCTCCACCTCCAATAGTGATGAACTCGGTGGTCTCTCAGGCGCAGAAATAAAGGGTGAGTGGCTCGAGTTTGGAGCGATGGTTCGAGCTAAATACACAACTCCAGATGTTAACACCCGTATGGATTTGAAGAGGGTGGCAATTACTACAATATCGCTCAAGAATTTCTCGAATATATTGTGTGGATCGAAAGTTATTGAGGGAGGAAGCATGGAGATTTTTCTACGTTGGATTTTGAAGGCGGCGGGTTTCTTTCTGAAATGAATTAGGGCTTGGCGAATTTCCATTGGCCCATTCAACTTATATTTAAATTATTTAATTCTTTTAATTCCAAAAATGCTTGTTTTCACATCCGAACTCCAAATCAATCCCAACAACTATTGCCCCTAGCTAAATACCCTCATTCCAGACACAATGGAATATGTTTTGTAGGCCCATTTGACTGTTTCAATCAGCTTTTCTCAAAATTAAAATATATAATGTTCAATATTGAATTTGAACATACATTTTAATTTTCTGGGGCCGCATACTGACTCCAAAAATTACCGAAAAATAAATCTAGCTATGTTTGATGATATAGTCCTAATAAAATTAATTTCATTGAATTTGGAGACTGTTTAAAAAATGGCTTTTTAAATGGTCGATCCAATTCAATTGAATTTACCAAACGCGTTTTAATTTACTACGCTCACATATTAATTTCAAAAATTACAGAATTTTAAACCTAGCAATAATTTGACATCCTGGATTCAACAAAAGTGGTTTCGTCCAAAACGGAGGTCGTTTGCAAAATGGTTATTTTTAAGGGCTATATTCTAATTTAAAAATCGAATTTTTAAATTCTGACTCAATTTCTGATAAAATTACCTTAAAATAATTTTTGAATTGGTTTTGAATTCCCCAATTGTTACCTATGGTACTAGTAGGGATGAGAAAAAGCATTCATCCCTTACCCAAGAGAAATACGAGCAATTTTGCAATATTGAATGACAGAGAACTTAAAACGAAAGCAGGATAAAATGCCAAATCTAGAAATAGAAACCCGGGATTGCATAATCATGGTTCCATAACATAGTGGTGAGAAAAAGAGCTAATTCAAGACTCACCGATATGAACTCTCATATACATATGCTAATTCAAGACTGCCGAGATAGGGATCTTGGCTCACCGATTCCTCAAAAATGTCTTCAGAACAAAAGAGCTCTTTGTGTGCTGGACAATACAAATGCTAATCTCCGGTGTCATACTTGGGTCCATCTTCTTTGATCAAAAACCTCCCATCCGACATAGGTCACCGAAACTTCAGTTACCTGTTGCAATTTCATCCAAACGCAATGAATATTTTCACAAAAAATAAAAAGGAACTGGAAAAGGGTCGATGGAAGGGAAGCGATTTGATGTTTTATTTAGATCTAAATTTGAAATAATGAGGAATTTTTCTTTAATATGTGGAATAATAAACGGAGAATGATAAATTAGGGATCTCGAGGAAATGGGGAAGTACTGTGTTTTTATTATGCAAATGAAGGTGGGTGGAGGTAAAATAATATGTGTTGGAGCCAAACTTTTGGGATGGTGGCGATAGAATTGATGGGTTGGAGCCAAAATTTTGGGATGGCAGTGATAGAATTGGTGGGTTGGAGCCAAAATGTAGCAGCCAAAGTTTGTTATTTAAAGTCAGCAAAAGTTTCATTACTAAAAATATAGTACGAAAACATTAATTATGAAAAAATAATTGTTAAATAATTATTCTTCATGTTTATTTTATAATAGTTCATTTATTATTACTCGTTGCTTCTTCGTTATTGTAACACCCCGCGAATTCTATAACTGTGAAATTCACAAATTAAAGTATAATTAATTTCAAATCAAAGAACTAAGGGAAACGGGATATGCCATTGCGTTCGTCTCGGAAAAATACGCGAAATAGAGTCCGAGTTTTCGAAAAACGGATATCGTATGAAGAAGTTATGGACGAACGAAGTTGGGCGAAAAACCGGAGAAGGGTCAGAATGCACTGGCGCACTTGGGAAGTGCGCCAGAACAAAAATGAACTGGCGCACTTGTGAAGTGCGCCAGTACATTTTTGACCTGGCGCACCTGCCAAGTGCGCCCAGGTCAAAAATGACCTGCTAGCCAGGTCTGATCTAGTCCTAGCTGGCCAGGTCTGTGTTTGGCCGATTTTCAGAAGCTTGCTTTGTCATTAGGGCTAGGTGGCAGGCTCTAATTGGTCTCTCTTTCGAATGAATGGCTACGATCAATCCAAGCAACATCAATGGTCCTAATCAGTTCATAAACCCTATAAAAATGACCCTAGACTCACCCTAATCTATTCATTCAAAAATAAGAACAAAGCCGTCATGTTGCTGAGGAACGACTAAGAGTAGCCGCCAATTGGAGAGAGGATTAGGAGGCAAATTCTAAAGCATAAAGCAACCTAAACAAATCAAATCAACAAGGAATCGCATCTCCAAATCCCTAAATTGGAGAATTCGCCACACCATTGTAAGTAGAGTATTATTTTGGTATGAACAAATAATTGTGTTGGTTTGTATACTTAAATTGTGGCGATAAAGTAATTCATATTTGTGCATTACTATGATTCTTATCGATTTGGAATATTGTATACGTTTGGATATTCTCGAATTATGTTATTCATTATAAAAAACTACATGCGGTAGTTTTATGCAAGTATACGTTTGGAATATTCGCAAATTATGTAATCCATGTTGAAGCTACATGTATGTAGTTGTTTAATTGAAACTCATGCAAGTTTGGGGTTTTGCTACTATGCCATCATGATGTATATTTTTGTACATAAATCATTTTGTACGTAATTGGAACAAATTTGGTTGTTATAGTTCATATGAAACTATGTTGAAATTTTGGCACCATGATCTATGTATTAAGCCATGCTTTTGTACTAGAAAACCTAATTGCAAACTTATGAATATGACTAGGCTATGATTGATATTTTGCATAATTGAAATCCATATTGTTAACAAGAATTATATGATGACATATGTGGTACACAGCTAGGTTAGATTCAAAAATCCCTTTTGCCAGTTTGCATGACTAAAGTAAAAATCATGATTTCATGTTAGAAATATTTATGCCATGGTTATGTGAATAGATTTAAAATCATGATTAAGTTGAACTATACTTTTGTGTTAGTAACAAAAGTAAGCACCTTTGTAAACATGTAGTAATCTTATGAACATGATTTGCTTATGTTTGATATTATGCCTAAATAAAATATGGGTTTATGTTGTAGTTAAGCCTATGTGTGTCAATAGTGATATTCTTAACTTAACTACAAGTTTACATGGTTTGATTCATGTCACTTATGCTTTATGACCAAAGTATATGTCACTACTATGCAAGTACACCAGTTTCTATTTTGTATTTCCAACGTCATATTGCAAGTTCATGCGTTCACATTCCCCTTTTTGTGTATGTACTCACGCTTTAAGCCTCCCCTTTTTCTCATGGCTAAGTTGGGCTTAAAAACCTAAGCCCAACATGTATTATGATAGACGAACGTATTAAACGGGGGAAAATAACGTTGGGTTAAATTTATTAATAAATGAAAATATAAAGTAGAAGGGCCCAAATTCAAGTATGGGTTGGGCCCATGATTGGTGTAACCTTTACACCATTAACTTAATAATGGGCCGCAAATATTTACATATAAGAAAATAAAGAAGAAAGACAAAATATGTAAATGTAGAACATACGATGTGTTTAACCCGAGGTTGGATTGAGTTGTGATGTAAACCTGCCCGGAACCGCCCGGTTGTCCAGTAGTCACAACAATACCTATCCAATGTGGGAGGTTAAACATGGAGCCCAATAAGGACCCGAGGTTAGACTGAGTTGTGGCGTAAGACTGCCCGGAACCAACCGGCAACAGGCAGCCACAACAATACCTGTCTAATGTGAGAGGTCAAGGCTTTAATAAGACAATTAAGGCTGAGTCAGGATTGTTAGGATTAAGTGAACTAAAGACTTAATCAAAATGGAACATGCTAAACTAAACGGACTGGTGGGGGTTAGGTTAGAAAACACTTAACCAACTTAGCATGTTGGCTAGAGATAGAAAACCTAGTAACGGGGGACCCTTTTCAGCAGTAACCCTAGAAGGTGTATCATGATACCCTGAAACTAGGCAGGGTGGGGCACGATTACTGGGCTGATTGTAAGAGGTCAAATCGACGGCGGTGGTGTAGCAGTGTAGGTTCTAACGGGGTGCGGGCGTGCACACACTCCGGCGCAGAAAAATAAGGCACTGGACACTAGTAGCATACCTGTGCATTCTAAGGTTGTGTCGGGCCGCTGCCATGGGACTTGATACACCCCATGGTGGAACCAGCATAGGTAACTACAACATCGGGGGTCGTAAGACACATGTAACTATGCGAGTAGGAGCCGATCATCATAGAATGGATCACTTCACCCTGATTTTGGGGTGCCAGTTGGAAACTAGTTTATATGGGTTCAGAGATTAACATGGGGTACAATAGTATATTCGACCCTAGACAACTTAACCAAGTTATAGTGCTTTTCCACTTCTTGTTTATACTTATCATACCCGGTTCTTTATTCATAGACAAAATAGTACTAGACTTACTCAGGCTTTATGTCTGACTCTACTTTTCTTTCGTCTTCTTTTCTTCCGTTCCCCCCCCCCCCCAGGTCCACAGGGAGGGAACACAGCAGCTTGACCAGCCTTAACATCCAGCTTGAAGAAGAGAAATGTATTGCTTGGACTTTTTCGTTTTGAACTATGGCTTTGGACAACCACTAAGGGGCTTTTGCAGTTTATCTATGTTTTATTTATGCTTCTTTAAATAATGTAATCAAGGCATATTATGAAAGTGTTATGTTATGTTTTTGGAAAAGATGTAAGACAATTATGGTGATGTTGTTGTAACACGTATTTGCTTTTATGAAATAAAAGTTGTTGTTTTTCCACTGTTTACAAATATGTGTTCTTATATCTGTCTTGTATATCTGTGACTTATACTTATAAACCTCCACCAAAATTATGGCATTCCCTTTGAGAGTGACCCTAACGGAGGTGGGGTGTTTCACTTGGTATCAGAGCATAGGTTTACCAGATAAGATAAAAAGTTTTGAAAATTTATTTTCAAAAAGGAAATTTAAAGAAGCATTTTTTTAAAAAAAAAAAGATAAGAATATTATTTTATTTTAAAAGGCAAAGTCCACTCCCCAAAGCCATAGGTACTATCTCTTATCCTTCGTTTTGAATCTACCCTTTCTGTTTCAGCATGTCTGGAGACCTTACTCCCCAGCTGCTGACGCTTTCACTTCTCCTCCTCCACGTGAACCATCAAGCGGAAGAGTCCCAGAGTAGGAAGGCGAATAATAGTCAAACAAGAAAGGATCGTAACAGTAATAATAAGAAACGAGAGAAAAGGAAATGCAATTTTTGTGGTACGGAAGGGCACATAGCCAAGGATTGTAGAAAGAGGAAAAGAAAGCAAGGAGAATGTTTTCATTGTGGGGAGACTGGACACATCAGCAAAGACTGCCCTGAGAAGACAGACTTTGAGAAGGGCGGGAAAGACAACAAGTCCCGAGAGAAGAGGAAGTGTAAATTCTGTGGCAAAGCGGGGCATTTAGTGAAAGATTGCTGGAAAAAGAAGGCCAAGATGAATGGTGGGTGTTTTTCTTGCGGTGAGACAGGCCACATGGCTAAGGACTGCCCAAAGAAATGAGGTATAAATACTTCTGTAGAAAGTGTAGTATGATCACCCCGTTCGCACTTTATCTGACTATGGCGCATCACACTCCTTTATCTCGTCTGCTTTAGTAGAATCTCTGCACCTAAAATCTAGTATGGTAGAGGACCCCTTAATTGTTTCAAACCCAATTGGGGGCCCAGCTCATTTATCTATGATCTGTTTGGGATTGAAAATTTCTATTCTAAGTGTAGAATTTCAATGTAGTGCCTTTGTTTTGGGCTTTTCGGGTTATGGTTTGATTTTGGGTATGGATTGGCTATCCAGTAATGGGGCCATCCTTGATTGTGAGAAAAGGGTTGTTAGGCTCCTAACCCAGCTCGGTAATACTTTGGAAATTTCTTGTAATCCCTCATACGCGGTTATGCTTAGTTACCTTGAATCGCTAGATGCCTCTGTTGAAAATTTTCAATCAGTTAGAGTGGTCCGGGAATATCCGGATGTCTTCGAAGAGGTGAAGGGCTTGCCTCCGAAGCGGGAAATAGACTTCCGCATATATCTTGTGGATAATGCAAAGCCCGTTGCGTTACCCGTTAGACACATGGCTCCACGAGAAAGGAAAGAGCTCAGTAAACAGATTAAAGAGCTTCTAGAAAAGGGGTTCATTAGGAGGAGCATTTCTGAATGGGGCGCTCCAGTAGTGTTCGCTACAAAGGCGGATGGTTCACTCCGTCTATGTGTTGACTATAGGGAGCTCAACAAGCTAACGAAAAAGAATAGGCACCCTCTCCCTAGAATTGACGATTTGTTTAACCAGCTTGTAGGAGCGTCTGTTTTCTCCCAACTCGATTTAGCGACCGGTTTTCATCAGCTAAGGGTGGTTGAAGATAGCATCGATAAAACGACATTCAGAATCCCAGACGGCTTCTTTGAATGGCTTGTCATGCCTTTCGGCTTGACAAATGCACCTGCTTACTTCGTGGACCTGATGAGTAGGGTATTTAGAGATTTCCTCAACAAATTCGTAGTGGTCTTCGTAGATGATATCCTTATCTTTTCAAAGAATGAAGAGGAACATGCTCTGCACTTAAGGGCAATCATGGAAACTTTGCGAGTCCATCAACTAAAAGCCAAATTCTCCAAATGCCACTTTTGGAGAGAAGACGTGAGGTTCCTTGGGCACATAGTATCCAAACAAGGGTTAGCAGTGGACCCTGCTAAGGTAGTGGCAGTACAGGATTGGAAGACACCAAGGAATGCAACTGAGGTCCAAAGCTTTCTAGGACTAGCAGGTTTCTATCGAAAGTTTATAAGGGATTTTGCGAAAATCTCAGCTCCGCTCACGAAATTGACCAAGAAGAATCTAGTGTTCAATTGGGACTTGGATTGCGAGTTTGCTTTCCAACGACTGAAAAGGGCTCTCACAACAGCCCCAGTTTTGACGCTGCCAGATGGGAGCAAGATGTTCACTGTTTATACGGATGCATGTGGGACAGGGCTAGGCGCCGTCTTAATGCAAGAAGGAAGGGTAGTAGCTTATGGCGGGAGGCAGTTGAAAGTGCACGAAAAGAACTACCCAACCCACGATCTTGAGTTAGCCGCCATCGTCTTTGCACTCAAGTCTTGGCGACACTATCTCCTAGGTGAGAAGTTCGAACTTTACATTGACCATAAATCGTTGAAATATCTTTTCTCGCAGAAGGATCTTAACTTGAGGCAACAGAGATGGATGGAGTTTCTTGCCTCGTACGATTTCGAAATCTCCTACACTCTGGGCAAAGGCAACGTAGTGGCAGACGCGTTGAGCCGAAAGAAATTGACCCGAAGCCTGTTGTTTGTTGAAAGACAAAGCCTAGAGTTTATAGCCAGCTTCGACTTTAGGCCTTCCTCCGATTTCGTACCAGGCTTGCTAGCATCTCTCGAAGTGCGCCCAATTTTAGTGGATTCAGTAGGGACAGCACAACGCGAAGACCCTCAGCTTGTGGAAACAATTGATAGGCTAATTAGGGGTGAGACTTCAAGTCACCTCAACAGATACTCCATCGACGATAAGGGTTTGCTAAGGCGAGACGGAAGACTATGCGTCCCACAGACAAAAGATTTAATAAAGAAGGTTCTCGAGGAAGCACATCACTCCAAGATGACGATACACCCAGGCGGAGATAAAATGTACAAAGATATAAAAAGGACTTTCTTCTGGAACGGCATGAAAAAGGACGTGGTAGAATTCGTTTTTAAGTGCATGGTGTGCCAACAGGTTAAGGAGGAACAGAAAAAGCCTGGCGGACTGCTACATCCTCTGGAGGTCCCGCAGTGGAAGTGGGATAACATCTCAATGGACTTCATCGATGGGCTGCCTAGGTCTAGGAGAGGCAACACTAGCATTTGGGTAATAGTGGATAGGCTTACTAAAAGCGCCCACTTTTTACCTGTCAAAAGTAAAAGAACTGCCTCATCCCTAGCATCACTTTACCTCAAGGAAATCGTTCGACTCCATGGAATACCATCTAGCATTGTTAGTGACCGAGACCCCATCTTCACCAGTGAGTTTTGGCGGAGTCTGCAAGAAGCAGTAGGAACGCAGTTATGCTTGAGCACAGCCTATCATCCCCAAACCAACGGCCAAACAGAGAGAGTGAACAGAGTTTTGGAAGACCTTTTAAGACTGTGCGTCCTTGACTTCGGAGGGACATGGGAAGACCACCTTCCTTTGGTGGAATTTGCCTACAACAACAGCTATCAAGCAACCATCGGAATGGCGCCCTTCGAAGCTTTATATGGAAGACCGTGCCGATCGCCCACTTGTTGGTGGGAATCTACTGATAAGCTCATACTTGGACCAGATATGATCCGAGAGACTTCAGAGAAAGTAGACTTAATACGAAGAAGGATGAAGACGGCCCAAGACAGACAAAAGTCCTACGCCGACAAGAGGAGAACCGACCTTGAATTTGAGGTTGGGGACAGAGTTTTTCTTAAGGTATCTCCACTAAGGAACGTTGTTCGTTTTGGAACCACAGGAAGGCCAGCGCCAAGGTTCGTAGGGCCATTCCCTATCATCGAGAAAATTGGGAAAATGGCCTATAGATTAGAGCTACCCGAGAAACTGGCCGGAGTCCACAACGTTTTTCACGTTTCACATCTCCGAAAATGTCTACATGAGTCTGCTGAAGTGGTAGAGCCAAATATCCTCGAAGAGGCCGAAGTGGAACGCGAAGCAACCATAAGAAAAGTTCCAACCTGCATATTAGGAACGGAAGTGAAGAAGCTACGCAACCGCGAAGTCAAGCTCGTCAAAGTTCAGTGGAGCGACGCCGAGGGAGACGCGACTTGGGAAACTGAAGCTAGAATACGCACTGCCTACCCTTTTCTTTTCGAGGGTACATCCTTGATCTTTCTTTTTCCTTAAGTTGCGCTTTTATCTATCTTTTTAGGCATATTTCCTCGACCTTATCTTTTAGGTAGAAACCCTTTGGATGAAAACATGTAATTGAAACATGTTATGGATGATGGTTGCAAGTGGTTGCAAGTGATTGCTAGTGGTTGCTCGTGGTTGCATATACACACACAATCTAGGTTTTAGATCGGCTCAGTCACTTCATATTGCATATGCATATATGTTTGCATTCGTATATGGTTGAACTTTAATGTGTCGTCATATGGATGTTGCATTTGTATGAATGATTGTGCACTCATGTAGAATCATGAATAGGGAAAATTTGCATACATAATGGATTCATGGCACTTACATAATTCGCGCATTAAGGAGGTCAACTGAATCAGTAGACCGCCTGATTTTGCATTAGATAAGTACATGTACACACACACTTCGCATATGATCATAAGGCATTAGAAGTCTTTTAAGGACAATGGATGCTCATGTTTGATGGATGAGTAGATGGATGATTGGATGTTAGGATATATAATCTCCTAAACTTGAAGATTTCGGGGACGAAATCCTTTTAAGTGGGGGAGAATGTAACACCCCGCGAATTCTATAACTGTGAAATTCACAAATTAAAGTATAATTAATTTCAAATCAAAGAACTAAGGGAAACGGGATACGCCATTGCGTTCGTCTCGGAAAAATACGCGAAATAGAGTCCGAGTTTTCGAAAAACGGATATCGTATGAAGAAGTTATGGACGAACGAAGTTGGGCGAAAAACCGGAGAAGGGTCAGAATGCACTGGCGCACTTGGGAAGTGCGCCAGAACAAAAATGAACTGGCGCACTTGTGAAGTGCGCCAGTACATTTTTGACCTGGCGCACCTGCCAAGTGCGCCCAGGTCAAAAATGACCTGCTGGCCAGGTCTGGTCTAGTCCTGGCTGGCCAGGTCTGTGTTTGGCCGATTTTCAGAAGCTTGCTTTGTCATTAGGGCTAGGTGGCAGGCTCTAATTGGTCTCTCTTTCGAATGAATGGCTACGATCAATCCAAGCAACATCAATGGTCCTAATCAGTTCATAAACCCTATAAAAATGACCCTAGACTCACCCTAATCTATTCATTCAAAAATAAGAACAAACCCGTCATGTTGCTGAGGAACGACTAAGAGTAGCCGCCAATTGGAGAGAGGATTAGGAGGCAAATTCTAAAGCATAAAGCAACCTAAACAAATCAAATCAACAAGGAATCGCATCTCCAAATCCCTAAATTGGAGAATTCGCCACACCATTGTAAGTAGAGTATTATTTTGGTATGAAAAAATAATTGTGTTGGTTTGTATACTTAAATTGTGGCGATAAAGTAATTCATATTTGTGCATTACTATGATTCTTATCGATTTGGAATATTGTATACGTTTGGATATTCTCGAATTATGTTATTCATTATAAAAAACTACATGCGGTAGTTTTATGCAAGTATACGTTTGGAATATTCGCAAATTATGTAATCCATGTTGAAGCTACATGTATGTAGTTGTTTAATTGAAACTCATGCAAGTTTGGGGTTTTGCTACTATGCCATCATGATGTATATTTTTGTACATAAATCATTTTATACGTAATTGGAACAAATTTGGTTGTTATAGTTCATATGAAACTATGTTGAAATTTTGGCACCATGATCTATGTATTAAGCCATGCTTTTGTACTAGAAAACCTAATTGCAAACTTATGAATATGACTAGGCTATGATTGATATTTTGCATAATTGAAATCCATATTGTTAACAAGAATTATATGATGACATATGTGGTACATAGCTAGGTTAGATTCAAAAATCCCTTTTGCCAGTTTGCATGACTAAAGTAAAAATCATGATTTCATGTTAGAAATACTTATGCCATGGTTATGTGAATAGATTTAAAATCATGATTAAGTTGAACTATACTTTTGTGTTAGTAACAAAAGTAAGCACCTTTGTAAACATGTAGTAATCTTATGAACATGATTTGCTTATGTTTGATATTATGCCTAAATAAAATATGGGTTTATGTTGTAGTTAAGCCTATGTGTGTCAATAGTGATATTCTTAACTTAACTACAAGTTTACATGGTTTGATTCATGTCACTTATGCTTTATGACCAAAGTATATGTCACTACTATGCAAGTACACCAGTTTCTATTTTGTATTTCCAACGTCATATTGCAAGTTCATGCGTTCACATTCCCCTTTTTGTGTATGTACTCACGCTTTAAGCCTCCCCTTTTTCTCATGGCTAAGTTGGGCTTAAAAGCCTAAGCCCAACATGTATTATGATAGACGAACGTATTAAACGGGGGAAAATAACGTTGGGTTAAATTTATTAATAAATGAAAATATAAAGTAGAAGGGCCCAAATTCAAGTATGGGTTGGGCCCATGATTGGTGTAACCTTTACACCATTAACTTAATAATGGGCCGCAAATATTTACATATAAGAAAATAAAGAAGAAAGACAAAATATATAAATGTAGAACATACGATGTGTTTAACCCGAGGTTGGATTGAGTTGTGATGTAAACCTGCCCGGAACCGCCCGGCTGTCCAGTAGTCACAACAATACCTATCCAATGTGGGAGGTTAAACATGGAGCCCAATAAGGACCCGAGGTTAGACTGAGTTGTGGTGTAAGACTGCCCGGAACCAACCGGCAACAGGCAGCCACAACAATACCTGTCTAATGTGAGAGGTCAAGGCTTTAATAAGACAGTTAAGGCTGAGTCAGGATTGTTAGGATTAAGTGAACTAAAGACTTAATCAAAATGGAACATGCTAAACTAAACGGACTGGTGGGGGTTAGGTTAGAAAACACTTAACCAACTTAGCATGTTGGCTAGAGATAGAAAACCTAGTAACGGGGGACCCTTTTCAGCAGTAACCCTAGAAGGTGTATCATGATACCCTGAAACTAGGCAGGGTGGGGCACGATTACTGGGCTGATTGTAAGAGGTCAAATCGACGGCGGTGGTGTAGCAGTGTAGGTTCTAACGGGGTGCGGGCGTGCACACACTCCGGCGCAGAAAAATAAGGCACTGGACACCAGTAGCATACCTGTGCATTCTAAGGTTGTGTCGGGCCGCTGCCATGGGACTTGATACACCCCATGGTGGGACCAGCATAGGTAACTACAACATCGGGGGCCGTAAGACACATGTAACTATGCGAGTAGGAGCCGATCATCATAGAATGGATCACTTCACCCTGATTTTGGGGTGCCAGTTGGAAACTAGTTTATATGGGTTCAGAGATTAACATGGGGTACAATAGTATATTCGACCCTAGACAACTTAACCAAGTTATAGTGCTTTTCCACTTCTTGTTTATACTTATCATACCCAGTTCTTTATTCATAGACAAAATAGTACTAGACTTACTCAGGCTTTATGTCTGACTCTACTTTTCTTTCGTCTTCTTTTCTTCCGTTTCCCCCCCCCCCCCCCAGGTCCACAGGGAGGGAACACAGCAGCTTGACCAGCCTTAACATCCAGCTTGAAGAAGAGAAATGTATTGCTTGGACTTTTTCGTTTTGAACTTTGGCTTTGGACAACCACTAAGGGGCTTTTGCAGTTTATCTATGTTTTATTTATGCTTCTTTAAATAATGTAATCAAGACAGATTATGAAAGTGTTATGTTATGTTTTTGGAAAAGATGTAAGACAATTATGGTGATGTTGTTATAACACGTATTTGCTTTTATGAAATAAAAGTTGTTGTTTTTCCGCTATTTACAAATATGTGTTCTTATATCTGTCTTGTATATCTGTGACTTATACTTATAAACCTCCACCAAAATTAGGGCATTCCCTTTGAGAGTGACCCTAACGGAGGTGGGGTGTTTCAGTTATGGTGCAGTGTCAACTATTAAATGTTTAGTATTATATACATACATATATATATCATTAGTTATTACTATTAATTGTAATTATATATTATCATATAACTAACATCAATTATTAAACATTAAAATGTTTGCTATGTGCATACGCTAAGATCAGTCATTTATGTGGTACCTGCGGATCGGAGTAGGTGCACTAGAGGGGTTTTACGACTCCGGACAGTTTTCTCCTAAACAAATTCAAAAAAAAATCATCAATTAATAAATATTAGTTAAAAAAAAATTAATTATAAATTATCAAATATTAATTATTTAGCGTTAAATAACTAACACTATTTATCACTTACTATTTATTTTGAAATTAAATATTATTAATAATTAATTATTATATAACTAACATTAATCATTAGATATTAATTACTGAAAGTTAGTAATAAATTATCAAACATGAGGTACAAATAATAAGTTATTATTATTTATTTTGAAATTTTAAATTTTGTAAAAAAAAAAATTACTTAACAAATAGCTTTTTATTTTTGTATCTGATGAATATTTCAATTAAAAAAAATTAAAATATTAAAATTTTAATTATGAAATATTAAAATTTTAATTATGAAATATTAAACAATTCATATTGAATAACAAAATGTTTATAAAATATTGATAATAAATATTACGTCTTAATTATTAAATATTGTTTGCATTGGGTGTTCCATGACTTTTAGAAGAAGTAGACGTGTTTGGGTTAAGGAATGAAGCTGGTGAGAGAGAAGTTGGTGAAGTGGAAGAGAAACGACGGTTTTGAAGTGTACGGAGATAGAGACAGACAAACTAGAGCAGATTTAAGGTAAGATTGACTCACGACAATAATCTGATTACTAATTTTTTTTATTATAATGGTAATTTTAATGATTATATAGTTAAAATCAACTCCGGACCTTCGACTATTAAAATATGTTCAACAAAAATCAGTTTTTTAAAAATACATAACATTCTGTATGTAATTACTAACTAATTCAACATAAATGAAAACATATTCAACACTTATTATGTGTGAGAGAAGATAATTACATGTGAAAGCCTGTAAATGATGGAAATAATAATTAGTATGGTAATGTTTGTATTCTTTGAATTTCGAAACCCTTTAATCTTTATAAAGTTTCAAAATTTTAAATTTTGAATATTTTACAGTACTTTATATTTATTTCAAAATTATGAAAATTTAAAAGTGTATATTTAAATTTATATTTATTTTAGAAAATACGAAAGTTTTATTTTTTTGAATTAATACGTATCAAACGTAATTATCAATTATGATTATTGAATTATAAATACTAGATGATAAATTTTACTTCTTAATTATTAAAATTTACTTAATAATCATTCATTATTAAAGATTACTTATTAATCTATATTATTAATTATTATTTTCTCTTAATTATTAATTATTTAGTAACTATTAATTAATCAATACCAACTACTGAACTTTATTTACTATTAGTGGTAATTATTTATTTTATGTTATTAGTGTATTATTATTAACAATAACTATTTAAAATTTATTTTTACTTGTCAATTACTTAGTAAAAACATAAAAGTAAAACATTTTATAAATAATAATCATACCAGTCCCTTGCAAATCCCTTGAAAATCTACTGCAAAATAGCTTCAAAAAAATACAAGACTGTAAACTACCTCAATTTGCAATGGAAATCCGCGACAAAAATACGATGACACTAAAATATTGTAATTTGCTATAGTTTAGCGACGGAAATCGGAACTCGACGGTAATATTTTAGAACAAATTGAAATAAATAATCATAGATAATATCCCTTACAGATTCCACGAAAATCCGTCGCTAATTTAGCGATGGAATTTTCCGCTGCTAAAATATGCATGTAAACAGAATGTATTTGTTCAAATCAATTAATGATTAACGGATTTGATGATGTGGCATTCAAAGTGAATGAAGATGCGGCATGTAAATAAATAAGCGTGGCCTCAAGCCTCACAACGGGGAAATGGTATAAAATCGGGTAGGTCTCATGACTAAGTGGGTCGCACACAATTAGGGTGTTTTGGCACCTGATCTAGAGAAATTCCATTTGCTTTTTTATTCTTTCGATTTTGTCCCTTTCGAGGAACAGTTGCTGATCCCAACCGTTGGTGAAAATACATTCGGAACACTCAAGCGAAATGAGTGGACGATCATGTTTAACCTAGGTTGCAAGATGTTCTTGTTGAACCCGAAGTATTCCTCTCTTGAGATACACTGTCGGAAGGTGGTCTCATACCTTGCCAGTTGCAATCCGTTATCCAATAAGAGCCCGCGGTTTTGTTTGTATACCATGTATGTGAAGCGTGAGATGCAAGCGTTCTGCAAGATTGCTATTTATTTGATTTAGACACTACTATAATATAAAAATAGTATTGATTTTAAAGAAATGTTTTGGGTTATCATAAGGTAAAAACCATCTGTGTTTATGTGTGGGTCGATCTTACAATTATTCTTTCTTTTAAATAGAATTTTTAAAAGTTAAACCAAGTGGTTGGTGTTTACTCACACCAGTCCCATGACTGACCTAGAGTTTATTTTGTTTCGTTTTACCCTAAACTCTTGGGTGCCCAAATTTATACCAGAAGTCAAGTAGTTCAGGTGTTTACAGATATACTTGGAGGAGTTTGGAGAAGGAGGCATCAGTATTAGTTATCTAGTGTTAGTTTTCACTCTGTTGCATACGTAATGTACTCTGATAATGGTATGTATATACAGTTAAAATTTTGTATTCCAAAAGCTGTTATATATTATATTTTATTCCGCTACGATGTGATATTCTGTGTTGTTGTTTCTGTTCTTCTTCTATTGTTTTCTTCTATATTTAATAATGAGTCGTATTTTTGTGCAATTTGGTTTGGATGTGTGGTGTATTTAGTTAACTCAAAGGTACAAAAATTTGGGCCATTACAATTTATTACTATATTTAGTAAATCGTTAGGTTTTTTGAGTGGTTGGTGGTGTACTTTGCCTTTTATAACATGTGATGAATTCTTTTTGGTTTTGTTTCAAATAATTCCAGGTAGTTCACAACATTCATTATGTTTATGTTCATTTATTTTATAGTAAGCATAGTAAAGTTTTCCCTTATTTTGTTTTGGGTGACTTTTTATAGGATGGTCTGGAACAAGCCTTTCTTCTTTTTGATTTTGTAAAGATTTATTCTCGGTATTGAGTATCTTGTCCAAGCAGATGAGATAGTCAAAAGTAAAAAGTCTTACAATCCATTACATCCATGAAGATAGAGTTCTTTCTAGAATGGAATTTGTTCAATTAACCCTAATCAAACTGCCATTAGCTTTTCTCTATCTGTTGCATCCTTTGCTTTATATGATTCTGTGTGAGACCATTTAAGATAATAACTGAACAAATCCTATGGCTTATTCTTGAGGTTGGCTAACTAATAGGAATCGATTATACAATTTCCTAAATCATTATACAAGTTAATATAGCTCTCAAAAGAAGAGAGATGATCATCTAGGTTAGTCGTCCCTCCATACTCGAGTAAAAGTATTTTGGCATCAGCCAGAATCTTAAAACTCGTTATTTCTTTCGAGAAAGGGGTTCCTTGTAATGCATTTTTATTTTGCGTTTGAAGATCTTTTCTTTTTTAAGGATTTACATGCTTCTACTAATCGACTGCCCATGCTTAGACATGAAATTGAATTATCTAAATATTCTGCAGAGCTTCCTTCTTGACTTTCTCGGTCCTAACATGCTAAAAAAAAATTATCCCTTATAGGAGGTCTTGTCATATCTCCTTTATTTGTTAGCTCCATTATTTTAAAAAACTCTTGAGGCAAAGACTCTTCAATAAGTTCTCACATTACTACTAATTTTTGTGCAAGATTCTAACCCTCCGCTTGTCATTATCGATCTTTGTCAAAGTTGAAGGTTGCCCGACTTTTATATTTGCTTAATTGAAGTTTGAAACAATGTTATCTTCCATGGTACATGATAGTGTGTAGCTTCTTGATTAGCGTTCCTCCTTGATCTCATGATTTTTTTAAAACAAATGCTTTGCGTAATCAAATTAAGTAGGAGGACTAATAAGGGATTGGAAGACTAATAAATCAAACAATACCAACCCTGGGAGTGGCCGCTACCGATGAAACATCAAAAGTAACAACCAACTGCTTTGAGCGTGATACAAAGACACCTCTGAAAGGCCTAAAACGAAATGCTAGGAACACATCGTTACTAAGTTTCCGAATAATGGTAAGAGGGTCCATAGCCACCTCGTCAAAAACTGCCTTATTCCGCGAGAAATAGATGTGCCAACAAACCGGAGAAGGAATCAAATTAAGAAGGATCGATCGAAAAGATTTACCTGAGACGCTAGACCACCAGAATCTCAGTGAATCTTCAATCGAGGTGGAATTACCTCGGCAACCAATCAGGTTCCCAAAGTAATTCCAGACACCCCTGGCATAAGACCTAGAGAACAACAAATGAAATGAGGATTCGAAGCTTCCAGTGCTACAACACCTGCACCTGGACACGAAAGGGATATTGCTTCATTGAAGGTTCTCATTAATTGGAAAACCATCATGCAAGGTTTTCCACATAAACAGAGAGACCTTTAGGGAAATTTAGACATTCCAAATGAAAGAGAAAAGATGGAGATGTGGACCTAGAGTCTGCACTAAATTCCACATCGCCATAAGTGATAAGGGATTGTCGTCCTAAATGATACCTCCCCCATGTGCATCTGTTAAGGTCTCCTCATATTGCATCCATTTCCACGTATAACTAGCGTAGGACGGGAGACCAGTGTAATTAGTACCATCCAGCCTATGGTACTTGGCATGGTGGAACGTCGCCCAGAGGGAGTTGTTCGCTCCAAACCTCACCCAAAGCTTGCAATCAAAGGCCGAACAAATTTCCAAAGGTTTATGGAGGCCAATGCCTCCCTCATTTTTGGGACGACAATTGGAGTTCCAAGAAATCCAGTGGTGGCGAGAAGCGTTGTCCTTGGCTCCCCAGAAAAAGGAAGAAGCCAAGGAACCGTAAAAGCGGAAGAAGGAAGCAGTAGGAGTCATAGCAGCAAAGATATGAGATCCTATAGAGCCTAGAACAGACTTAAATAGAACCAGTCTGCCAGCCTGAGAGAGGAGGGTAGCATTCCACCGAATGATCTTACCCCTGAATTTGTCTGTAGGAGGATCAAAGATGGTGTTGAGTTTCCTACCTTGATATAATACAATACCGAGGTAAGGAAGCGAGGCCTCCTTGAAACATGTTGATGTCTCGATCCAGGAAGATATAATCGGAGACAGGTCTTTCGTGCGCACAGAGCAGCTTTTAGAAGAGTTAACGAGTTTCCCCGAGCTTCTCTCATACTGTAGAATAAGGTCCAACAGGCCATGAATAGACCGACGACTACCATCAGTAAAAATGATGAAATCGTCAGCAAAAGACATGGAAGAGATAAGAGGACATCCCCTAGGTATGTCGAAACTATGAATCTGCCCAACTATTGTTAGATGGTACAAACCTCGAATGAAAGCCTAGGCAGCAAGGATGAACAGGGATGGAGATATGGGGTCTTCCTAACGAAGTCCTCTCCCGAACCAGAAATAACAAGTGGTCGATCCGTTGATGAGAACAGAAAACCAACAGTTAGAGATAAGCCTCCAGACAACATCGATTAGGGGTTCCGGGAAGCTAAAAGCTCTCAAGACCTTAATGATGAAGAACCATGACATGCGGTCGTAAGCCTTAGTCATATCTAGATTTACGACCACATTAGAGCCTCATACCTTCTTATCAATCTGAGAAATCAACTCCTCAGCTAAAAGGACGTTATCAGGGATCAAACGTCCTTTTACAAACCCAGCCAATGAAGAAGATATAACACGCTCGAGAAATGGTGCTAGCCTAGAGGTTAGAACCTTAGAGATGACCTTGTTTGAGAAATTACACAAGCTGATCGGCCAGAAATCCTCACAAGAACTAGGATGGTCGCATTTTGGGATGAGGACCAAGTTGGTGGATGTCCACCCCATAGGGATATCTCCTCCTAAGAAGAAGGACAATTACAAGCATGGCCTATTTTAAAAGAAAACGAAAAAATGCTAAACAATATTGAGACCATAATTATATACATGAATTATCTTAATTCAACATAGAACCAAGATAGATATCTCACCTAAAAACTTATCTCCATCATCTAGAACACGCACACACCATACATCTTAGTAATAAATAAGATTCAAGCAATAAACTGATAAGTCAAGCCTCCATTGTAGATTTAATTGCACAAGAGATCAATAATGAAAACTTTCTACTAAGCTGAGTATCCATTGCATTATTGATCTCGAATGTTATTAAATCTGCATGAAAAATCTTTTGAAACTAATCCATGATGAAGTACATCTCTAGTCAGAATCTTATCAAGCATTATTCCCAAGCTTTAGGTGATGTAATCTATCTGCATACAGCTTCTACATACATAACAATCAATTGTTTGGTATTTAGAAATCTGAAACATTAATTAAGAACTAATTCCAAAGGATAACATGTACCACGCATTTCAATTTATATAGCCACCAATGATGGGAGATGTGAAAAAGAAAGAAAATTACGAAAGATATGTTCTGAACTTACCTAAAATCAAAGGTATGATAAGTTACTAAAGTACAACACATGTAAGCACATTTCATGCACATATTAATTCTTGAGTAGTGGCTTTATATTGGTCCACAAAATAATTCCAATCAAAGTACCGATGTTAATTTACAAAATCATCTAGCATTTAACAATGCACAAATGTTGCAATAGAATTCCGAACAGTATATAAATTGCGGAAGCATGGTCATGTATTTGTATACCTAATGGCACATGTAAAATAAGTAATTTTTAATAAAAACCATTTTTTATTCAATACTAACTGACAACAGATAGTAGAGTTGAAACCACTGAATAAAAACCAAAATCGGTGAGTAGCCAAACCAACAAGAAGAAGAATAATAAAAGAGTACAATTGCAGTAAGCACAATAGCCAGATTTCCCAACAATAAAACAACCGATAAAAATCACCAAATTTTTATCATAATTTCATTAAAAAAAGGCAAGAGAATTGGGGTTTACCTTACTATCGCATAAATTGGGGTTTCGCTGCCAAATCGTCGAGATTAAGGTTCGATTGGGTTTTGAGATAGAGAGATTATCGGGAGAGAGAAAGTGAAAAATAATAAGAATAAGTAGAGGAAAAATAAAAATGTAAGTGGGAAAGTAAAGTATAATATGGATCTGAATACGTAATATTTTCACAACCCCAACAAACAATAGAAATGATAAAACATAGAGGTGGAAAGGACTGAAAAGTCAATTTTTTGACTACTTCAAACAACAAATAAATATGGTATAAATACAAAATTAAAATATGAAAAGGAAAAGTTAAACTGTTGGCCAATTTTTGGAGGCAGAGCAAATTTCTTTAGAGCCAAATCTGAATTTTTTATAACTCTAATCAAACAACATAAAAGAATGGTCTGGAATCATATCTAAAATATGAGAGGTAAATAAAACATTGACTAACATTTTAGAGGGAAAACATTTTTATGAAGCCAAATCTACTTTTTTTATAACTGCAGAAAAACATATAAACTATTGTTTGAATGTCATGCATGAAATCTTCATAACATAATGATTTCATGGGCTTTGCTAGACAACAGATGATTTCTCCTTATGTTGTGCAAAAAAGTGGGATAACAACTAATCTATATTATGTTGTGATCGATGTTGTCTGATTCAATTTGTGGCGTAGTGTCTTGCTATTCAAGTGAGGCAATTGTAATCTATGGCGATATTAGCCAGAATAATAGGCAGGGACACAAGAGCTTGCTTTTGGATGAGGCAATGCATTTTCAAAGGCGATGGGCCCTCCTTAGTTGTTTCAAGACGAAATAGTTTTCAACCAGAAGTAAGGCGATAAAGTCTTGTGAAGAGTAGGAATGCACTTAATTGAACTTGTCTTTGAGCAAAGCATTGGTATATACTCTGTAACGTCCCGCCTTTTTGACTGCTTCAAATTGGCTATTGAACCAACTTAAAACGTCTAAATTGACAGACCGTTATTATCTTATAGAGTTTAAAAATAGAATAACACAGAAAATACATAATAAATTGATAATGCAGTATTGAACAGCAAAATAAAACTTTTATTTAGTAATAAGAATTTTTGAATACAAGATTTTTTTCTGATACAGCAGAATGTAAAAATACAATTTGAAGATAGAAAATATTTACTATAATAAATCTTCAGAGTGCGCCGTCTTTGGAATCCTCAGCTTTACCAATCTTCAAATCCTAAGCTGTAATCTTTAAAATCTGTAACACTCGGGTCTGACCCGAGCATTTCATGCAAAAACATAAAACGCTCGAGTCAGGATTAAATCATAGTTCAAGTAAATTAAATTCAACAGAAACGACATACAATGGTTAATCCTAACTTCAATATAAACAGTTGTGTAGTATCGGTATTTAACGATTTTGATGTTAGGGACCAGCGGTCATGAGAGCTTGCCTATCCACACGTGTATACACGTGTGGATGGCCTCAGCTTCCCAAACCAAACACTGGATAATAGCATAGCATCTTGGGACCAAACAAATTTGGATGGCATGTATATTTATGTATACATGTATGCCGATGATACGTATATACACATACGATAGTACATATATACACATATGCATCGACCACTGGATGTATACAAAAATCATGCTTCGGATAAACAAGAAATGCGCATAATGGGGTACGAGATAACAATGGTTCCAGTGAAAAAAAATAGATATAGCGAATTTCATTTCAGTAAATAGAGGGTCCAACATATTTCATTCAATGAATAAAGGTTTAGCATACTGCATTTCAATGGATAAAGGTTTAGCATATTGCATTTTAATGAATAAAGTATTAGCATATTGCATTTTAATGTATAAAGGTTCAGCAACTTCATTTTAGTAAGCAAATTCCAACATATGTCTACTTACTCCATAAATGTGGATAGGGGGTATCAGCCAACTATTTTTTTACCCAAACAGCATAACAAATGTTGAAGCATACAAATCAAAGCCATAAACTACAAAGGCCCACAGCAAGTCAGGTGCCAACAGAATAAATATGGGAGCACCCAATGGACAAAGACATGCGCATGATAATAGATGCAACAATAAGTGTGTGTGATAAAGAAAACATGTCATATAAAATTATATGCTAGCAGTAAGGAAATTGTGGCTAAAGTTATCATATACTAACAGTAAACATTGTGGCCAAGGTAAACATATACTAATAGTAAAGCAATTTTGGCCAAGGTAAACATATACTAACAGTAAAGCAAATGTGGCCAAGGTAAATATATACTAACAGTAAAGCAATTGTGGCCAAGGTAAACATATACTAAGAGGTGGAGTTAATTGTTTTCAATGGCAGACTTGCCAGTCAATGTTTTGAATGACTACTTACAGGAAAAGACATTGGGTATACAACAACATTTACAAATTAATCACTAACATATAACAATGGTTTCAAAAAGTTAAGGCTTAAATATAAAGTACCAATACTTAACCAAATCAATAGCGAGTACAAATAGGTTGTTAACTAATAATTAGTTGAATGATTAAAGGTTAGAACATCTAAGTTTGATCAAGGATTTTTACTGCACTTTTCCTTTTTAATTTGGTCATGCTTTATTTGCGCATAGATGTTAGACAGACACAATTTTCTCCACCATATATTGTAAGAATGATGGCAAAGGTTCATAAAATCAACGTTTCACATTCATGATCTTTGTTATTTAACTTTGTTGGCCTAATTTGCATAAAGTTCAAAACAATTTCATTTTCCAAAAGCTACCATAATATGACTATCATATTCACGATTATGTAAAATTTTCAGACCAAACAAATTTGGGAAATATAATAAATTATTTCCTTTTATAAATTCCTACAGTTCAGATATGATGAATTAACATAATGACGCAATAAACATATGCATTTACTAAAAACTTCGACCATTACAGTGGAAATGTACTATTTTTTCAAGCTTTGTCCTCCTCTTCCCCTATGAATATATTTAGACTTCTTAATAGTATGGTTCTTTCAAAGAAAGAACTATGTTTAATCCTTATATTATTTTATGTTAAACCTTTTATTTGTTTATTAAATTTGTGAATTTAAGCACTTTGAATAGAATATAACCGCTGGAACATTTCCACTTCTTGTGGAAGCCTACAACAGCTACCAAGCCTACAATGGCTAGAATATATGTATCTCGTTAGTTCTATCCTCAAAACAATAGCCAAAATAACTTCCCTATTTAAATTCTTTCCCCTTTTCATTAACGATTCAGGTTTAGCTATAGAACAATGCATTACTTACACTCAAAATGATGATGTCTAGGCTCAATTCAGTCTTATTCAAATGATCACGCAGTTCCAGTTTTATGTTGTCTAATACATTAAACCTCGGGTTAGTCTAACATATTATTGCTGAAAGTTTACAGTATGACTTTAACTAACGATATAATATGCAGCTTAGAATATATTTACACGATGACCATAGATTGTTCTAGTGGGTTAATTTAAGTTAACTTCAACATGCTTAATGCATTCAAATATTTCTTAAATTAGAACTAATTAAAAGTGGGTTCAGGAAATGCATGCACGTTGAACACATTTAAAATGAAATCAACACATGACTATATATGAAGTTCTGGTGGTTCTGTTACTATATGCCTATACAAACTGTACACAAGTGAGTGAATTACCATTTGTATATGTCTATGTCAAGATTCACAGCCAAGGCAGTATGATCCTAAGAAATTTTTAGCATAATTAAATTTCAAAGCAGGATATAAAACAAGGTAACACACATAATGTAACGGCCCACGGGATTTCTGACCCCGAAAATCGACACAAAAACACCATGTCGACTATTCAAGCATCGAAAACACTGGAACATTATTAGAAAGAAATTAGAGGATGAGATAAGAAAGAAAGAAATATTAGAATAGAAGAAGAAGAAACAACCAACACAGAGTCTCACATCACAGCGGAACAAAATATAATATAGAAATAAATATTTACTGAGAGCTTGAAAAATACTTACAATCATCAGAGTACATCAACACATCTGGACAGTTATAATAATCTATCCTCATATGCAACACACAGCAGAATAACAACTAAATATCATACATTTGGACATCTCCAGCTCGTCTCTGGACTGTGCAACATCCGATAGCCTAAACCTGAATAACCCGGTCTAACCCGAGCATTACAAATACCGGGCCAGTCTGATGAACCAGAGTGAGAAAAACACACTAAGTTTAAAAGTATAACCCAACTTGATTTTAGAGTCAAAATCTTTTCGAAAGAAAAGGATAGTCGTAAGACCAAATCCACATATAAATACAAACGGTTTTTTCCATATGATAACCCAAAACATTTTAAAAATCAATATCTTCTCTGATATTATAATAGTGTCTAAATACAAATAAATATCAATCTAGTAGAACGCTTGCATCTCACGCTCTACGTATATAGTATACAATCAAAACCACGGGTGGTTATTGGAGAATGGATTTCCTGGCAAGGTATGGGACCACCTTCCCGACAATGTACCTCTGGAGATGAATACATTAGGATTGAACAAGAACATCTTGCAACCTAGGCTAATCATGACCGACCCCTCACTTCGCTTGAGAGTACTGAATATATCATTACCACGGTTATGGGCCAACCAACCGAACTGATAGTATACATATAAAAATAAAGGAACAACCGAAGGCATTTGATTTCACCAGATCAGCTATTGATATACCCTTTTGATGGGTGCGACCCACATAGCCATGCGACCTACCCGATTTTATGCCATTTCCCGGTTGATGAGGCTAGAGGTTAAGCTTATCCTTCAGAACAACACATCTCCGTGTACTTTAAATGCCACATCATCAAATCCATCAAATCACTAATTGACATACACAAAAATACTCTGCAGCTGATAAAAGTACGTTTATACAAATCAATATACGTTATTCTTAAGAAATACTCTGTCAGACATTCGTCCATACAAGTCATCCAAGCACAGGATGAACCGAAGGCACCCTTCTACCACATCTTATATAGGTATCACCCCAAGGACCGATAGTGAGTAGTCCTTGTAATCCGAAGACTCCAACTACGATAGAATCACTGCCGAAATATCTCGGGGAGCTAACCAGAGAAATTCAACAAGTAGTTCTTCCGCTTATGAAGATCCACAGTCTTCAATGCTCCATCTTCAATTTGCATCTTCACGTATTTGCTGGTTCTGAATGGTTTTCGAATATAAATTCGATCACGGTCTTTCCATTCCAACAATCATATTTGGCTAGATTTGATAGTCGGTTATTTAACTATCAAATAAATAATCAAGTGAATGAAATGAAATTACTGATTCAGTCCTTGTCATTACTTAGCCTCGTTAATTAACATCTGTTAATTTTATTCCTTAAACCTTCCGATATTTGGAGTTTATCTTTTACATCTTATTATAAATAAGAATATTCTTAAAAATCGTTTCATTCGCTTATAACTTTTCGAACACGGCTTTTAATATTATTTACGGAAATCATAACATATGTTTCCCTCAATTTCACTCGTTTATAAACTAACACCATTCTTGGATAATCATGAAGTCGTTCAAGTTGGGGTATTTATTTACATCTCAGACCTTGACCAACAACATCTATATCTTTAGAATAGATAGAAGTTTATTAACCACACATTTCCTTTAAAAACCTTATTTGAATCTCAACAACGTTTATTTAATTAATTATTAAATAAACTATCACTTACTTCTCTATTAATCTTTGATAATCCTCTCTGATATTATACTCGAGTTTCAATTCCATTATAAATAGAATCATTTATAAAATTCCCTCAACATTTCTTTAATAATATTCTTCAACTTGTTTGCAACAACAATACTATATTGGTTTTAAATCATATATAACTATTATTAACAAATCTAAAATAAATATCTTTATAAATCTATATAAATATTTTTATAATCATACCTTTATATCTTTATACAATTCTCATAATGGCATCTCTTACGAATCCTTATGTTTATTTATATCCAAAAAATTTGACTTATCATCTGCAACAAACATTACAGATTTCATTTTAAAACCTTTTTAGTTTCCTTTATTTATACTCTTTTCAAATCATTGCGACAACTTATGCATTGTCTAAAATCCGATAGCGATCTCTTTAATGATCTTCAGTTTATAATTCAAATAGTTCAATTTATTATTTTTAACAATAGTTACAAATTCATTTTTCCAAAACTCTTACTTCATTTAAAAATCTCATTTATATATTATTATCAACGACTAATGTTTCGATTACATTTCAAAACTCTTTAATTTCCATTTAAAAAATCGTTTGTAAATCATTCATAACAACTTATATTTGATGTCATTTCCAAACCTTTTACTTAGCTTATATTCTCATCTTCGATTAACATTCCGAACTTTGGAATATCACATTCCGAACCTCGGAATAAATCTCATTTTGTTATTTCATACCATTTCCCACTTTCTGGATTTCCTTTTTCTAACTTCAAATATTAAGTAAATATTTGATTTAAGTTATTAGATTCGCTTAAAAATCACTTTTATAACTTTGTTATATAAACTCGGTTTTATATTAAAACCCATTCATAAATTACTTTCATTTTTTCAATTAGATACATTTCACTTTTATCACTTTTTGAATGATTTCAATTAAAAAGATAATCTCTTAAATTATTATTGAAATAATATGTAACGACCCATATTCTACGCATCATAGGGTTGTAGGATATTTATTTCTTTCACATACGAAGTCGTATGGTCATGTAACTTTGGGAGACGACTATTGTGGTCATTTCCCATGTTCATGATTTTTCCCGATTTTTAAATGACCATTTTACCCCTAGTTGGCACTGTTTTGGCCATAACTTTTGACTGGAAAGGAATTTTGACCTGAAACCACTTCCATTGGCTCCGGATGATGGTTTCTCTTTCCGTAGAGTGGTCACATTAGCCAAACGGACTCACCCTTTGGGAGATATGGCTGAAACAAGTTTCAGATGGTGAAAAACAGCTTAATTGGGCTTAACCGGGTAATTAGCAGCTAGGCCCAGAGGGGAATTTCGGGTTTAGAGGTATAGGAGGACCGATTAGGGTTAGGAAATCACTTTCATTTCAGTTTTGAACCGCCACAAACCTTCTTGAGACCCTAGTAATGGCTTCCATCCTCTAAAACCACTCCAAAACACATTTTTAGTGAAGATTAAGCCTAAACTACATCAAAACAAGGCCAAATAGCAACAGAGCAAGGTTGGAGCTGCTGCTATACATAGGAATTCGACCCAAACAGAGAGTATTTCAGATTTGGTGTTTTATTTTGTGGCCAAGGTGAGTGATTTGCATAGTTTTTGCACTAATTACGGCAATTAAGGGTAATTAGTGATGATTAGCGGATTTATACACTAATAAATTCTGGAAAAATGTTCAGAAATTCTTAAATAATATTTTATGCCTCTGGTAGGAATTTGGTTTAATTTGATTGAGTTTTGTTAATTCTATGATTAGTTTTATTTAATCATGCTTAAGGGGAAATAAGGGGATTTTGGGCACATTTGATCCCTTTTGACATGTAAATTCATTGTTGTGGTGTTTGTGGTTAGTTTGCTATGTTGTTATGACTATTTGACATGATTTGTGATTGATTAGAATAGTTAGATTTGTCAAAAACGTCGTCGAACGGCGTAAACAAGTTGCTGGAAAAAGTTGTAGAAAGTTGTGCAGGGCTTCGGATCGGATCGGATGAGGGCTCGGATCGGATATGTGAACTGGGCAAGAAAACCCGACCCGAACTGGAGTTTGGCACATAAGAGACTTGGCAAAAAGGAAGGCCGTTTACTTAGAGTTGGAGTGGACAAGGGGATCGGATCGGAAGAATAATGGAGGCCAGATCGGATCGACTCAAGAATGGAAGGCTACGACTGGAGTAAGGCGAAGGGATCGGATCGGATTAGAGTAGATGGAAAACGAGGGAGCTGATCGGAGAAGGAGCATGAACTGGAAGGAAGACAGCAACCCGACCCGACCCGGAGGAGGACACCGACCCGACCCGAAGTGAAGTACCTGACCCGATCCGAATGGAAAGATGACAAGGAAGGAGGACCGACCCGAACCGACGAGGGTAATGACTACCGAACCGAACCGAATTCTAGGGCTGCTACTGCACGACAACTCTTCTGAAGACCCACTCCAATTCGACCAAAACCGAGATGCAAAGGAAGTCCAAATGAGAAGCTAGAGCTCAAGATCCAGATGGGAATCAACGAGTTCGCTTCATGATTGGGCTTTGCTGCGGGACGCGTGTTAAGGGGTTATCGATGTCTATAGCTTTGGACCACTATGGTAGGAGGTACGAAGGCAGATTCAGGGCCACTATGGCATTGGTAGGACCAAGGGCTACGACCAAAGTGTTGGGTCATTGAAATGTGTGGTCATGACTCCATGTGTTTAGCTTGGTCACATCAGGGTTTCTACAAGTCGGGATTCGTCGTTACCTCAATTCGTCTAGTGTTCCAAAGTGGTAGATATCGTATGCTTTACGCACTGAGTGAGAGATGTGAGGATGGTTGCTATAGTTGATTTGTTTTCTATCATTATGACATGCACACCCCACCCCCGTATTCTTACACTCTTTATTATGGCACCTTAGAGTATTGTACGGTATGTGGTACTGACTCTTTGGTTGCAGGTCCAGGTTCAGGTATGGTTTAGTATACCTGTTATTGTTCTGTTTAGACGCTTATCGCTCATACCAGGCTTTATGTCTGACCCAGAGTTTTATGTCTCCTCTTATTACTCTGGGTGCTCACACGAGCAGACTAGAGACAGGTTAGCTGGTGATGCACGGGTAGATGATCCGGAGACGAGAAGGAGGCTTCCACGTAATATATGTAGTATTCTCTCTGTGTGGTTGAAGATCACTGCTTGGGCATTGGTGGTGCATCTTCTACTTTTGATTTCTTTTGTTAGAGACAGTAAATTTGAAAAGTTGTAATAAGCTGTATTTGGATTTCCGCTGCTTGATGTTGATTATTAGTTATCAGCTTATGCACTGTCTCACCTGTTTTATGTCAATTATGTTATTATTATATTTTATTCCATGCGCTGTGAGACATTCTACAGGTTCCTCGTTCAGTTAATTCCCTTCTTTCCTTTCTTCTGACGACCGTCCCGTGCTAGTCGGGCATGTGTACAGTGCACTCTCGGAGGAAATGCAGGCTGGTGCGGGGCGGGCCGTCACACTTGGTATCAGAGCTCTAGGTTGCGTAGTTAACCTAGGGAAGTTATCAGGGAGAGATAATATACGTATACGAGAGAGCGTATTTGTGATTACTTTGGTTTTTAAAAGCTATATATATATATATATACTATTACTAGTATAAGGATGAAGTCGTACTGCACTAGCACCACTATGGGGTCGTTAATCGTTTCCTTTTTCAGATTGACGATGAGCCGATATGTTAGTGGTACCGGTAGAGGGGCCAATAATGGGAATGATGCTGACATGAGGACGATGTTTACTGACCTCATGAGAGAGATGCTTAGAGATGTACAGAGGGCAGCTCCCAATGGTGGAAATGGTGGTGGTCCAATAATGCAGGCGCCAAGAGTCGATTTCGCCAAGCTGAATAAGGATTATACTAGCCTTGGTGGGAAGCCGTTCCACGGAACGGAGTCGGCCACGGATGTTCAGGATTGGTTGGATAGTTGCGAATGTATCTTCGAGGATTTGGGTATCGAGGATGCGATGAAGAGAAAGCTAGCGTCCCGTCAGCTGCAAGGGTGAGCAATGAATTGGTGGAATGCTATAAAGGCAGCTACTCCCGAAGATCAGATTACTTGGGAGCAGTTTAAGGCTCGCTTTGGCGAGAAGTTCATTCCAGCTGCTCAGAAGTCAGTGCTGTTTAAGAAATTCTTGGAGCTCAAGCAGAATGGCAGAGCTGTCTCGGAGTACATTGCTGAATTTGACACTTTGTCAAAATATGGGTTATCTCTTATTGATACTACCGAGAAAAAGAATGAGAAATTCGTAACTGGTTTGGATCAGTACTTGGGGGAAAGACTTATTAACCACATCGATGAGACGTTTGAATTGATTGTGGGGAAAGCATTAAGATCAGAAAGTCTCTACCCTAAGCCGAAGACTGAGGTTGCATCCGCAGATGAGCCAAAGCCACAAGCAAGTGGTGGAGGCAAGGGTGGTTCCCAGAATAAAAGAATGCAGAGTCAGACTAAGGATGGCCAGAAGAAAAAGAATAAGCAAGATGTTGAGTGCTTCAGCTGTGGTAAGAAGGGCCATTATGCTAGTAATTGTCGGGCCAAGCCAGCGGATAGGAAGTGCTTCAACTGTGGCCAAATGGGACACCACAAGGACAAGTGTCCACAGCCCCCTAAAGAAAAGCAAATGGTGAAAGCATATGCTCTCAATGCTATTCCTTCTTCGTCGAATGCCCCAACTGCGGCAGAGAAGGGAAAGAATGTCGTCATTCAAGGTATGCTTTCTGTTTATGATGTTCCTGTTAGAGTTTTGTTTGATACCGGAGCTTCCAATTCTTTCATATCTAGTGACCTGGTAGATAGGTTGGGATTGGAGCCCGAGATTGTCGATAGACCTTTAGTAGTGACGAACCCGATTGGTGGTTCGACTAGCCTTGGCATGATTTTTCGTAATGTGGTCCTATCGAGTCATGGATGCATGTTTGTTTGTGATTGCTTTGTTTTGGGCTTTACTGGGTTTGGCTTTATTTTGGGAGTAGATTGGCTCCAAAGATACGGGGTGGTGGTAGACTGTGAGGGCTTTTTAGTGACAGCTAGAGCGGATGATGGGCGGAGGATAATGTTTGGTGGTCTACCCAGTAAGGGGGTATTGGCTAGTTTTCTAAACTCCCTCGACATTCCGCATAGTGAGTTGTCAGGTTTGCCCGTGGTTGGCCAGTATCCGGATGTTTTCGAAGAAGTGACCGGACTTCCACCACACCGAGAGATTGAGTTTCGTATTGATTTGGTAAAGGATGCCAGGCCTATAGTGATGCCACTTCGTCATATGGCACCAAGGGAGCAGTGGGAGCTCGAGGTGCAAGTCAGTGATCTTTTGAAGAAGGGATTTATCAGAAGGACTATTTCTGAATGGGGAGCACCAGTTGTGTTTGCTACCAAGGCGGATGGTTCCCTTCATTTGCGTGTAGACTACCGCGAGTTGAATAAAGTAACGAGGAAGAACAAGTATCCTCTACCGCGTATAGATGATTTGTTCGATCAGTTGAGTGGCGCGAGAGTATTTTCTCAGTTGGATCTCGCGACAGGTTTTCATCAGCTTAGAGTGGAAGCTGAGAGTATAGCTAAAACGACATTTCGGACGCCGTCTGGATTTTATGAGTGGTTGGTCATGCCATTCGGGCTGACCAATGCCCCAGCATATTTTGTGGATCTTATGAATAGGGTATTTAGAGATCAGTTGAATAAGTTTGTCCGTGTGTTCGTTGATGATATTTTGGTATATTCGAGGACAGAGGAAGAACACAAGGGACACTTAAGAATAGTGATGGGGGTGTTGAGAAAACACCAATTGAAGGCAAAGTTTTCTAAGTGTCACTTTTGGAAGAGGGAAGTGAGGTTCTTGGGCCATGTTGTATCAGAGAATGATATTGCCGTGGACCCGGCGAAAGTGGCTACGGTACAGGATTAGACTACGCCCAAGAGTGCAACAGATGTAAGAAGTTTCTTGGGGTTAGCTGGATATTATCATAAGTTTATCCAAGGTTTCTCCAAGATAGCAGCACCATTGACCCAGTTGACCAAGAAGAATCAAGCTTTTGTCTGGGATGGAAGGTACGAGAATGCATTTTAGAGTCTGAATGACAAGTTGACAAGCGCACCAGTGTTAGTCATTCCTAAGGGGAATGAAGAAATGACAGTATACACGGATGCCTGCGGTACCGGACAGGGTGCTGTATTGATGCAAGGCGGTAGGGTTGTAGCTTATGCATGTCGGCAATTGAAACTGCACGAGAGAAGATACCCCACCCATGACTTGGAATTGGCAGCGATCGTGTTCACGTTAAAGATGTGGAGACACTATCTCTTGGGAGAAAGATTTGAGCTATTTACATATCATAAGTCGTTGAAGTATCTCTTCTCCCAGAAGGATCTAAATCTCCGGCAAAAAAGGGGGTTAGAGTTCTTGGCTTCCTATGATTTTGACATCGCATATACACCGGGAAAGGGCAATGCGGTGGCTGATGCATTGAGTAGAAGACATGCCAGCTTAGGGGCTATGTTCCTTGAATGGAAGCAACTGGAGTATATCGCGGAGTTTGATTTTAGACCAAAGTGCGAATTGGATCCAGAAATGTTAGCAAGTTTGACGATCAGACCCACTTTAATTGAGCGGATCGGCTCTAGTCAGAGGAACGATCCTAACCTATTGGAAATCATCTCTAAGTTAAAGATGGATATCGATGAGGAGATGAACAAGTATGGGCTTGATCGAGATGGATGGCTTAGAAAGAATGGAAAGCTTGTTGTACCCAATGTCAATGGATTGAGAGATGAAGTGCTTAGAGAATGTCATCACTCAAAGCTGACTATACACCCCGGTGGTAACAAGATGTATCGAGATATGAAGCAGACTTACTACTGGGAAGGGATGAAAAGAGACGTTGGGAAGTTTATATCCAAGTGCATGAATTGCCAGCTAGTTAAAGCCGAGCAAAAGAAGCCTAGTGGGTTGTTACAGCCCTTAGAAATTCCCGAATGGAAATGGGAGCAAGTCTCGATGGATTTCATTGATGGTTTACCAAGGACTAGATCGGGACATGATAGCATTTGGGTAGTTGTGGATCGACTGACTAAAAGTGCAAGATTTATACCAGTCAAATCGACTAGAACGGCAGCTAAGTTAGCAGAATTGTATATGAAGTGGGTAGTGAGATTTCATGGAGTACCTAAAAGCATTGTGAGTGACTGAGACCCATTGTTCACTAGTCGGTTTTGGAAGAGCTTACAAGAGGCTCTAGGGTCAGAGTTACATCTCAGTACCGCATATCATCCTCAGACCGACGGTCAGACGGAGAGGGTGAACCGTATTTTGGAAGATCTCTTGAGAGCATGTATATTGGATTTTGGTGGATCATGGGATGACCATTTGCATCTAGTAGAGTTTGCATATAATAATAGCTACCAATCCAGTATCGGTATGGCTCCGTTTGAAGCTTTGTACGAAAGACCGTGCAACTCACCATCATGTTGGATAGAGACTGGCGAGAAGTTTATGCTTGGACCAGATGTGGTGAGGGAAACTTCCGATAAGATCAAGATCATTCAACAACGAATGAAGGCTGCCCAAGATAGGCAGAAGAGTTATGCTGATAAGAGGAGAAGAGACCTAAAATTCTCCGTTGGTGACTTGGTGTTTGTCAAGATTTCTCCGTTGAAGAGCGTAATACGATTTGGCAGGAGAGGCAAGTTGGCACCAAGATTTGTTGGCCCATTCCCTGTTCTTGAACTAGTCGGGAATTTGGCATGCAGAATTGACTTACCGGAGAAGATGGCGGGAGTTCACGACGTATTTCATGTTTCCCAACTAAGGAAGTTCGTTCACAACTCAGATATGACTATTTCACCTGATCAGTTAGAGGACTTCGAAGTAGAACCCGATGCGGTTGGGAACCGCAAGCCGGCCCGTATTGTCAAGCAAGACATGAAGCAACTTCGAAGAAAGGCGGTGAAGCTAGTCAAGGTTCAGTGGGGCGAGGACGAGAATGATTGTACTTGGGAGACAGAGGAGAACATTAGGAAGACACACCCAGAACTCTTTGCCTGGTAAGATTTTGACTTCGATTTAGTTTTCCGCATGCTAGGATAGCTTTGTTTTACTTGTTTTGCATGTTTGATTGATGTATGTGGTTGTAAGGCATGCGGGATCCTTTGTATGTTTTGGGTTAAGGAATTTCGGGGACGAAATTTCTTAAGGGGGGGAGAGTGTAACGACCCGTATTCTACGCATCATAGGGTCGTAGGATATTTATTTCTTTCACATACGAAGTCGTATGGTCATGTAACTTTGGGAGACGACTATTATGGTCATTTCCCATGTTCATGATTTTTCCCGATTTTTAAATGACCATTTTACCCCTAGTTGGCACTGTTTTGGCCATAACTTTTGACTGGAAAGGAATTTTGACCTGAAACCACTTTCATTGGCTCCGGATGATGGTTTCTCTTTCCGTAGAGTGGTCACATTAGCCAAACGGACTCACCGTTTGGTAGATATGGCTGAAACAAGTTTCAGATGGTGAAAAACAGCTTAATTGGGCTTAACCGGGTAATTAGCAGCTAGGCCCAGAGGGGAATTTCGGGTTTAGAGGTATAGGAGGACTGACTAGGGTTAGGAAATCACTTTCATTTCAGTTTTGAGCCGCCACAAACCTTCTTGAGACCCTAGTAATGGCTTCCATCCTCTAAAACCACTCCAAAACACATTTTTAGTGAAGATTAAGCCTAAACTACATCAAAACAAGGCCAAATAGCAACAGAGCAAGGTTGGAGCTGCTGCTATACATAGGAATTCGACCCAAACAGAGAGTATTTCAGATTTGGTGTTTTATTTTGTGGCCAAGGTGAGTGATTTGCATAGTTTTTGCACTAATTACGGCAATTAAGGGTAATTAGTGAGGATTAGCGGATTTATACACTAATAAATTCTGGAAAAATATTTAGAAATTCTTAAGTAATATTTTATGCCTCTAGTAGGAATTTGGTTTAATTTGATTGAGTTTTGTTAATTCTATGATTAGTTTTATTTAATCATGCTTAAGGGAAAATAAGGGGATTTTGGGCACATTTGATCCCTTTTGACATGTAAATTCATTGTTGTGGTGTTTGTGGTTAGTTTGCTACGTTGTTATGACTATTTAACATGATTTGTGATTGATTAGAATAGTTAGATTTGTCAAAAACGTCGTCGAACGGCGTAAACAAGTTGCTGGAAAAAGTTGCAGAAAGTTGTGCAGGGCTTCGGATCGGATCGGATGAGGGCTCGGATCGGATTTGTGAACTGGGCAAGAAAACCCGACCCGAACTGGAGTTTGGCACATAAGAGACTTAGCAAAAAGGAAGGCCGTTTACTTAGAGTTGGAGTGGACAAGGAGATCGGATCGGAAGAATAATGGAGGCCAGATCGGATCGACTCAAGAATGGAAGGCTACGACTGGAGTAAGGCGAAGGGATCGGATCGGATCGGAGTAGATGGAAAACGAGGGAAATGATCGGAGAAGGAGCATGAACTGGAAGGAAGACAGCAACCCGACCCGACCCGGAGGAGGACACCGACCCGACCCGAAGTGAAGTACCCGACCCGAACCGAATGGAAAGATGACAAGGAAGGAGGACCGACCCGAACCGACGAGGGTAATGACTACCGAACTGAACCGAATTCTAGGGCTGCTACTGCACGACAACTCTTCTGAAGACCCACTCCAATTCGACCGAAACCGAGATGCAAAGGAAGTCCAAAGGAGAAGCTAGAGCTCAAGATCCAGATGGGAATCAACGAGTTCGCTTCATGATTGGGCTTTGCTGCGGTACGCGTGTTAAGGGGTTATCGATGTCTATAGCTTTGGACCACTATGGTAGGAGGTACGAAGGCGGATTCAGGGCCACTATGGCATTGGTAGGACCAAGGGCTACGACCAATGTGTTGGGTCATTGAAATGTTTGGTCATGACTCCATTTGTTTAGCTTGGTCACAGCAGGGTTTCTACAAGTCGGGATTCGTCGTTACCTCAATTCGTCTAGTGTTCCAAAGTGGTAGATATCGTATGCTTTACGCACTGAGTGAGAGATGTGAGGATGGTTGTTATGGTTGATTTGTTTGCTATCATTATGACATGCACACCCCACCCCCGTATTCTTACACTCTTTATTATGGCACCTTAGAGTATTGTACGGTATGTGGTACTGACTCTTTGGTTGCAGGTCCAGATTCAGGTATGGTTTAGTATACTTGTTATTGTTCTGTTTAGACGCTTATCGCTCATACCAGGCTTTATGTCTGACCCAGAGTTTTATGTCTCCTCTTATTACTCTGGGTGCTCACACGAGCAGACTAGAGACAGGTTAGCTGGTGATGCATGGGTAGATGATCCGGAGACGAGAAGGAGGCTTCCAGGTAATATATGTAGTATTCTCCCTGTGTGGTTGAAGATCACTGCTTGGGCATTGGTGGTGCATCTTCTACTTTAGCTTTCTTTTGATAGAGACAGTAAATTTGAAAAGTTGTAATAAGCTGTATTTGGATTTCCGTTGCTCTGATGTTGATGTTGATTATTAGTTATCAGCTTATGCACTGTCTCACCTGTTTTATGTCAAGTATGTTATTATTATATTTTATTCCATGCGCTGTGAGACATTCTACAGGTTCCTCGTTCAGTTAATTCCCTTCTTTCCTTTCTTCTGACGGTCGTCCCGTGCTAGTCGGGCATGTGTACAGTGCACTCTCAGAGGAAATGCAGGCTGGTGCGGGGCGGGCCGTCACATAATAATTTGCTTCGATCACTAGCTACTATAGCAGTAGTTAACTTCTTAATTGACTAAAATAAATAGTAAATTCTCTTTTAAAATCTTATTAAAATTAAAACAAATATTCGTTCAACTATTTTATTAAATTAATTCAAAATTAATTAATTTAATAATCAATCCCAGTGGTTCACTTAGTCAACTTAATACACAATTGATCCGTTAATCGATTCCAATTAGTTATCACTTTAAATTAATTAATAATATAATTAATTTAAATAATTCCATTTAACAATTACTTATAAATTTAAATAATAAATATTTATTTTCTTATAACAAACTTTAATTCAAAATAATAGATTTAAAAATCTATTTTTCAGTTATAAAATAAATTTTATAACTTCATTTTCGTCGATTGACAGGACGACAAATCCATATTTGAAAAACGATTGATTTATAGGCTATATACTGCCAATTACTTAACCAATACTTCTCATTGGTTTAAACAAAATAAATTATTGAATTTTAGTTCAATGGTCAATGATCAAATCAGTCGTCCAATCAGAACAGTTCATATAATGATAATATGAAAATAAATAACATTAAATATATTTGAGGAATCCCGTTGGATCCCTCCAACCTGTACTTCTCTACATTCAAATTGGTTATCTCAACATAAACTCATTCAATTCAATTTAACTGATATAACAGTAAACGACAACCATTTAACATCAACCAATTTATTTAATACTAACAAAACAATTCAAACAATCCAAACAATTAACACGTTTATTTTATAGATGTGACCAACAAGGTAAGCTGCCTTTATTGGGAGTAATCCTTAAAATAACGATTTGGTTTTTTACTAAAATTTAATAGCGTTTAATTTCAGAAACTCAATCAATATATGAATATAAAATTAATAAACAATCAACCATTAGCAACCATAGCACACAATTATAAAAATCCGACTTATATATAAAATATAAGTAGGATAACTGAGTGAGTTTAACTCATCTTGATTCCTTTTATTCCGAAACGGTTTGGTTACAGTTAAATTAAACAATTGTTTAATTTAACCGTAAATTCCTGTTGTCTCTATTTTTTTCCAAAACAGTTCCATGATGTAGATCTCCTCAAGACGATCGTAACGCGACTTGAGCTGTCCAATTCTGATAATATTTGTAAAAGTTATAATCAGGATAGCATTCATGACAAAATAACATGATTAAATTCCTAAACCTCCTAACTGATAACCTAATTTAAACTAAATAAAACCTAAGTCAATTATCATTTCAACTTTAGTTATGTTCTAGCTAAAAATACTACGACCGACCTCATGAATTCAATTCTTTGCCCTTTTCGGTTTGCTAAAGTATTACAATTTAAATATTTAACCCTTAACTAAGGATTTAGACACTAATCACGTTTCAATATTACTTATTTGGTAAAGCTAATTACATGGTTTAGGATTTAAATGGGCCGCCTAACTTCTGAATTACCAAACCACCTATTGTTAGACCCTAATTAAATTAAATTATTCGTTAATCAAATGGTTAGTCAAAACATAATTACTTTGTTAAATTTATGATACGGTCAACCCAATTTTTCCTTCCGCTACTGTTTGTTCTTCGTTTCCTATACGCTTCCATATGCCTTCGTATGAACTAGGGACGCGATATATGTTTCATCCAAAAATGAAATTCCTGCCGCGCCGGTCTTTGATGATCGGTGGTCGATCATTCGCCTCCAGGTGCTGCGCCTAGCCGCCATCAATCTCCACCCAAAATAACAACTTGCCTGGTGCCTCCCTCTGCTCAGAAACCCATCTCGAATGACCGGATCCAATGAATCTTGTTTCGTTAAATTTGGAGTTTGTTTGCCAGTCGTTTATTCATTAAAGGTTACCCCTGTCGAAATTGACCAAAATAATATAAGTGTTTAAGACGTTTATCACTGCCACGATTAAATGGTAAGTCCGATTGACACGAAATTAATTTTTCTTATAATAATTTATTAATACGAATCCAACTGCACTAGTTTCGTTGCATACCGAGACCGTTTCCCAGTATGCTATTTTTATACGCACCATAATGCTATTTTGGACACCAAATCACACGGTCTATGAAACGACACAAACTTCCCCTTTTGGGAAAGACCGGATTGATTTGAGAACAGAAACAATAGAACAATACATTACTATTACAACAATTACATCAAAGTACAAGAATTTTCCAGAGTATGAATCATTATTACGCATTAGAAATATAGTATCAGAGATTTAAAAATTACATAGCAGCGGAAAATAACAACTGACACAACTGAAAGAGATATACAGATATAAAGCTTTCCGAATATAGCTCCAGTTGTGATCCAGGATCCTGTGAAAGAAATATATGCAAAAACCAAAACTACTAGTTGTCCGTGTCGAAAATATGGGCATCCAGAGTTTAGGTAGAAACAATAAACTCTGAGTCATTCATGGAACTGCTATGAGAACTAAAAACAGTTATTTAAACTTTACTTTAAAATAAGGTAAATCAAGGGACTGCGCCATATAACACGGAACGAGTTTACCCCCAAGAATACCAGTGCCTAAAACAAACAGCGCAATGCTAATTAAAGAAAGATGAAGCTATTATAAGACTCAGGTCCCATCACACAATGCAACACAAGCAGGAGGATAGAGTTTTACCTTGTAATAGACAAATATGCTTAGTACGTTATTAAAACAAATCTTTTATTATTACTATAAGTGAAGAAATCAACTTCGAATATAAATGTATCAATCCTAGGCGGCGTAGGTACCATATGTTATGTCGCCATATATAGGTTTACAATTAAAACCACAAAATGTCATATTGGACATTTGAATTTCCATATTGATGGCTCCCGATTCGAAAGATCTATCGCTTAGTGCAATACACAATGGCTTACGTCCCAACTAGAGAAAACACTGTAATGCACATCCGCACTTTTTGGAAATCAAGTACCACTGCGGCTTACGTCCCGGCGAGAGAAAACACCACTTACTATATCCCTCTGGGAATCAGGGTGTGTGCCCTATCCCTCTAAGCTTGGATCGATCCACTGAGCTCATCTCGGTCGACCAAATCCATGGCACCTCTAAGGGTGTCTATCCTCATCTCGAAAGCATAATGACCTGACCATCAGTTCACCATCATATCGGGGTGTGAGGCTCGCGAATTAACGCTACACAAAGCTATGCTAATTAAATCTATGCTTTGATCATCATCCACAAGGCTTTGCTTTTCAACAAAAGCCTTGATCCATGCATCTTAGCATGTCACATTGTCAATCCATACCATACCATTGTTTTCTTCCAATACATAACCTCTAAGCTCGTACATCTCAGAGAAGGGTGTTAAGCAAGAGAATAAATTATCCACCACCAAACAGATATATATTTACCAGAGATCAATGAATACAGCATAAAGGAATACAACGTCATACATACCATCCATTTACAAGTCCGTTCTGGGTCTGAAAGAAATCGGAGTCACCTTATTCCTCGTCCCGTATGTCTAATACAGGAGAGAGGCCTCGTATATCCGAACAATCAACAAATGCGTCCGGACGGCTACCATTGTAGCCCCTTCAAGGTAGCTACTCCAATTATGGGCATCAGTAGCAACCCATCCATTCGATGTGAAGATCGTCGGTCTTGCACCATCTTCAATCTCTTCGACTGTTAATCGTCGTATTTGTTATTTAGAATGGGTTATACCTGGTCTTTCCGAATAAATTGCGTATTTTATAATCAAATGTTATAAAAACACATCATACGCCTCATTCCAATTCAGAATATTCTTTTAATAAAATATTCGCATTATTAGGGAAAGGTTCCCATTAATTTTATCAAGGATAAATTCCTTTAAATTTATTCTTTAATCTTCCTTTGTATATCAATTTCAAAAGATTTTATTAACTAGTCAGGATTATCGAGCCTTACTGCAATAATAATTTATTATTTCCAATCCCAACTTATTCATCCCATAAAGAAAAACTGGTAGCACTCCATATCTAACACCCACTGTGTTCTGGGTAAAATTAATTACCCTTTACGTTCAAATCTGATTAAAGATTTAACTATCTCCTAGAGTAAAACTGGTGGTACTCCATTCTCGATCATTTCAAGATTTCGATAAATTTAATTATCCCATTCCCATTTCAATCTAATTGAAAATTTATTAAAACACCAATTTGGTTTTAATATCAAAAATCATTACTTTATTATTATTAAAATTTAAGAAATTAATCTTATCTTTAAGTGGGTTAAAGAACTAATATCATTTAAAACGCATTTCACGATAAACCCAAAATCATCTTCCATCAAAATTGAATCTACACGGAAATCATAATAGTGTATAATCGATACAAATTCCCGTGTCAGACTAATAATATAAAGGAATAGTGGCAAAGCCTTTTTAATTCCATATATAGTAACGGTCTTCATTCACAGAAGCTCATCTCGATTATTACAAAATCGAATTCCATTCAATTCCAATGTAATATATTAAATTGGAAAAACTTTACTTTGGAAAATTTCCATTAAATCTAAATAAAAATATTTATAAATTCCAAATCATATCTTCATTGTTAATTGGGTTAAAGAAAAAATGTTATTTAAAACATTGTTTACGATAAACCTAAAAATCCAATTTCAGTTCAATTCTAATTTAATATTAATTAGTTTGTAAACTTCTCTAAATCTTAATTAAAAGATTTATTCATTTCTCAACTGGGTTTAAGAATAGTGTTATTAAAGACACCATTCATGGCAAACCCAAAATCCAATTCGAGGGTTTAAGAATAGTGTTATTAAAGACACCATTCATGGCAAACCCAAAATCCAATTCGAAATTAAATATAAGGTTCTGAATAGAAATTATATCGGCTTATATTCAATATCAAATTCTGAAACCAATGGATATCATATTGGGAATAACAATATATATATCTTCCAGATTCCTCACAATATCCATATAATCACGGAATCCAATATCGAAATATTCTGAACGTGATTTCCATTCAAATCCATTGCAATTTATTTATTGGAAAATTCTGGTTATTTTAAAACCATTTTCAAATCCAATTTATTTATTTCTAAAAATAATTGGATTATTATTCTAGTTATTAAACAGTTCATTTTGATAAAAATATATTTTTATCTTTTCAAATATGGAATTTTTCACCCAAAATCTATCCAAATTATTTATTATGATTTTACACAATTTTTCCATATTTTTAATAATTTTATTAAGGCCTTTATAGTCCGTTTCCAATAACGGCCACCGAACTGCATTCATAGCGACCTTTTCTAAAATTAATTTGGACATAATTCCAAATCCATTCGTTAGATTTCAAATCTCATATACTCATTGAAAAGCTCTTTTCAATATGAACCCAATGGTTCCGGTTTTTGGAGAATCCGACGGTCGGATCTCTCGTTACTCCAATTTGAAGTTAATGGTCGAAATTCGCGAACGATCGCTGCGCGATGCATTCTATTCATGCCACTATATTATATATATCGTATATATAATATATATTTCATCAATTTCCATTTATAACGTATTTTATAAATCGTTTATAAATTCGTTTTAAAACGATTCTAACTTCATATCCAATTTTAAATCAAAACTGAAAACTCCTTGCCATTATATTATTTAAATGATAATATTTTCAAAATGTCAGATTTTGAAATCATTTCCTTTTCGATATTCATTATAAAAATGAATAAAATCGATATAAATATCCTTCGCGTCAAAATGGAGCATATCTAATTAATACGGCTTCACATATTTTAATATTTTCGTGTCCATCCAAAATCAGACATTAAAATCAGATTTTAATCCTTTATTGAATATTATTTTAAAATATTCCTTATTTTAAAATATTCATTATTTTAAAATATTCGTTATTTTAAAATATTCGTTCTTTTCGAATTGGAATCAAACACAGTATAATAGCCCGCCATTTTGACCGCTCCAAATTGATGATTAACCAGTTCAAAGCTTTCAAAACGACGGGTTGTTATTGGCTTACAAGGTTTAAAGATGGAACATAATGCAGAATCACAGTACACAATATCTGCCACAAAATATTTTTATTAAAATATCAGAGTTTTACTTCATCTATACAGTGGAAAAAAAAGAAAAGAAATTATACATAAATTCCTTTTAATAAATACATTTTTTGTCGAGCGTTGCGCACACAGGCGTCTTTTTGTGTCTCTCCTCTTTAAGAGCTAAACTTTTGTATCTGTAACATTAAGGAACAACATATGCAAAATACTAAACCAACAGCCTAAAATATTGGTTTAAGGATTTACAAAAAAAAAAAAAAAAAAATCGCCAAAACAATCATAACGATGCCATAAGAAAAGACCGGTATGGCATACATGTAAATGAACTGGAACAATAGTATATGTTGTTATAAACTTATGAAATACATGGGGCGTGGTCTTTATATAATATAGCAACTCATAAACTGTTATGTAAACATGCAATTATGCGGTCCTTAAGTTTTCAATGTAAGTGATCACAGAAAAATAATGACAGTGCACCCCCACAAATCAATTACCATCATATTTTCAGTGTAGATTAGACATTGTAATTTGACTAAAGTAAATCGTGAGGTTACTCGCTGAACGTCCTAACACTGAAGTAAAATGGAGTGCTCAAATCAATTTCTGCTACTATCCAGGGATGCAACTCCTCTATGTCAAAGTTGATTGTATGTTCTTATAGTTTAGACTACTAATTATAGACAAAAGAAGGGAAAGACGAAAATAAATAATAAGCACTATTTCATACTTATCTCTCGCAATGCATGTTACTGTGCATGCATTTCAACTGCTGACTAGGCACGCAATTCCTGATTGTCCAACAATGGATGAATGTTTCTTCAAGCATGTTAGCCTTTTGGTCAGCATTATTTTGTAGTCCTGCGCCGAAGTCTCAACATTTCATCCCCTGAGAGCCTCCTCCAGATGCAAGTATATCAATCTGGAAAGAGCACCAGGACAGAGCTTTCACGGAAGCAGTTCAAGTACAGGGTACGATGCAAGGCAGAGCAGTATACATGCATTAAAGATCCGACGCATATACCATGTTCGTCGTGGTACATGCAACCATTAGTGTAATTAGAACCAGTGAATAAATAAAGAAGCATAGTATAAGTCCTTAATTTGTTACAGGAAGATGTCAAGTGACAAGTATAACAATTGTTCTAATTATCGTAATGTTCAACGAACAAAAGCATACATATATAAGTAAATGCAACGGCACTTAATAATAAAAAGAAACAATAACAAACCAGCAATTCATATGTGTAAACTTTTCGGTTTCAATAATTGGTTCAGCTATTGGTGAATTTATGAAAGTAAGCCCAAATCAAAATGTTAAGTGGTTCGAGCCTAATATTCACGAACTGCCAAAGAAAAAATTAACATCACAGAATATGCAAGACATCAATGTGTATTGGGAGACTGTACTGCATGCTTAGCAGGCAACATTTCAAAACAATGTTTCTTTCTTTTTACATGGTAAAATCCATGCCATATGCAAGTGGCACGTCAGAATGCTACAAATTATAACACACTGTATAAAAATATTGGATGCAGATTTTGTTCATGAAGAAAGCAATGAGAATACCAAGTTCAAAAACTGTGTTGAAACAGTTGAAAATGTCCAACTAAAATATAATTATGCAACATCAAAGAAGCTATAGCAGCGAGGAGTGTGTATATATCCGGTAGCAAGTTCAACAGTGGGTATACATAAATTTCCCTAACTATATGTAGAAACAGGGAGGAATCCACTATTTAAACAAGTAACAATACCAAGAACGGAAAAGTATGGTTTTAAAATTGTCTAGTATGCATCAATATAAGGCTAAGGGTCATGAAGACCAAACCGGGTTGATATGAAATGTTGTCAACATGCCAACATTAAATGTATATACTCAATTCATGGGGTGAATTTGTGCCAAAAGAATAGGTCGGCAAAGCGTAAAGAAATGCAAAGTGCCCACTCAAGAATGGACCCAGCACTCGCATTTCAAATCAAAAACACAGAAATTGGTCCAACTGAGAGGCAAGATTACACTTTGCGTATATATGTAACTTCAATACAAAGGCTACAAGAGAAAAGTTAAGATGACTATGGCTGTTAGACATCTGCATATCAAAATGTATTGACCTTCATGCAAATGAAATGCAAGTCACAGTTTCGCAAAATTTAAAACGAAAAATTGTTTATACAAAGAGACCCACGTTTGCTATCTATGGGATTAGCTTTCAAAACGGAAAAAAAAATGCAGCCTTCATTGCAGCCTTCATAACATAATATATAGTTTCTAATGAATTCAGAAAAGTAGAAGTTATTATGGGAAAGTATGTTTTGCAGCGCATACACAATCAGGTGGTATGCAAGAACTGGAACACTCCACAAAGCATGAAGGTATTAACTACTTTCCTACCGCAATTTTAGTATAGATGACGGTGAGGTGATTATGCCAACTAACCAAAAACTGGCAGTTTATAATGCAACAACAACATGTATATGAAGTGTGACAGTGCCACAAATATATATGACAACCCATGGGTGAACTGTTTTTGGCATGCAGGCGATTTTTATATTCTTCTAGATTATAAACCATTTCATACATGCATCATGGAACCGCATGTATATAAAGAAAACAACTTGCTAACGTTTGACACAATGGTTGTCTACAACTTGCTACTGTTTATATTTATGTCAAAATGGGCCAAAGTTAGGCGAGTCAACAACAGTATGTTCAGCAGCAAGGAGCGGATTGTATACCAAAACAAGACAGTCGAGCAAACAACAAAATGCAATAGCAAAAGTCCTTAAACCATTATACTTAGTGAATATGATGTAGCGAACTTGAAATACGTTTAATTTTAAGGTAAACTTACCTTACGACAGCGATAGAAATAGCGGAAACAGGCAAACCCCAGGTGGTGGTGTGTCAACGTTGCGGTCAAAGATGGGGCTCGCGAAGGAGGCTCAATGATGGTTCAGCTATGGGTCAGGCGGCTCCTGCGATGGGATGGCACGGATTTTGTGCTCGCAGCAGGCTCGAGCAAAGTTTGGTTGCGGTAGACGTTTGTGGTTGTTAATTCCATCGTAACCAAGATAACTCGCTAGCCAGTGGTTGAAAAAGGCACGCCAGTCCACTATGGTCGGAACCGGCGTCGACGACAGTGCTTCAACGATAATGGGCGGAGCTGAGGCTCGAATTTGGGGTGGCCACTTCAATTACATGCGAAGACGGAGGGACTACGACTGTCAGAGTACTTTGATAAAGAGAGATGAAAATCGATTCGGTGAAGAGGGAAAGGCGACGAAAAAAACTTGGTGGTAGCCATACTATTTGGGGATAAAAGGCGTTTGGATTTTAGGAAAAAGCGAAAATTCCCCCTTCCCAGGAGCAACGACTCTCCAATCTATTGAAGGGGTAAGGTCGGTGAAGATAAAATAACAGAGAACACCATAGAAAAATCTAGAACCAATTTACAGGTGGCACCCAATTTCAACTAGCTTTGGACAAGTGGCACACTAATTAAACAAATAATTCACAAGTATAATATACCCTTAATAAACCAATATTTTAAAAAATGAACATACATGAAATTATACATATTCAAATACAAGTTTTAAATCAATACAAATCAATTTCAAAAAATTTATCATATTAAAATTCATAAAATTAATTTATATTTTCAAATTTATAATCTCTCAATACTATATATATATATATATATACAAATTAGTTTAAAATATTAATACCATAAAAATCTAACAAAACAGATTTAAATTCACACTTACCAAATGATTCAGAATAAACTCAATTTCAAAATCCTAATCAAATATCAAATACAAACATTTAATTTCAACGATTAAATCTTAATTTAATTTATTTTTAAACGCCAACACTATCAGAGCTATTACAACCCCTTCTAAAAATCCGGGTGGTTACAGACTCCCCCCTTAATGAAATTGTGTCCTCGCAATTTACTTATTCAACATTATAAAAATTCCAACATTGCATCTTAATTTAAATCTCCAACATATATAAGTTGAAACTTCGATGATCTTCCCTATTTTATTTAGATCATAGTAGCATGCAATTTCAAACTTTGATTATTCAATTTTGTAACAATTTCAATTCTTACCTCAAGTAAGATGCGTATATTACGATACCTACTCCCCGTTTCCAATATAAAGGTGTTGTATATAAATCGATATGATTCCATAATTTTAGAAAATATGATGAAATTGGGTAGAATATCATGATAACGAATCAAGTCGGGGTATCATTTACAGATACTTATATCATCTATCATATATAAAACAATATGATAAAATGAATTAGGTCAGAGTGTCATTTTTAAATCAACCCGATACTCATAACAAATACAACCAAATGGTAAAAAAAAAACTATAACAAAGTAGTTTGTATAAATAAAACATTTCATGACATATATCATATATAAAGCAATATGATGAAATAAACCGAGCTAAAATATCACATATAAACAATATGATACTTATAATAAATCTAACCAGAGTATCACACCTAAATCAATGTGATGCTCTTAACAAATATCATATATAAATCAATATGATAAATTAAATCAAAATAGAGTATCGCATATAAATCAATGTGAAGCTCTCAAAAAAATCACACAAATTAATAGGATACTCATAATAATTAAGTTAGAGTATCATAAACTAACGAAATCCACATAACATTTATCATATATAAAAACAATATGATAAAATAACCCAAAACAGAGTACTATATATAAATCAATACGATACTCAAACAATAAATATCTTATGATAATTAATAACATCTTCATGGATTTTGTCATTTTATAATCAAATCAGAGTATGAATCAGTATAACAATTATCATATATAAATCAGTATGAAAATATAATCAAATTGGAGTACCATATATAAATCAATACGATACTCATAACAATTATCGTATATAAAAACAATATGATAATATAATCAAATCATAGTATCATATATAAATCAATACGATACTCGTAACAATTATCATATATAAATCAATATGATAATATAATCAAATCAGAGTACCATATATAAATCAATACGATATTCATAACAATTATCATATATAAAAACAATATGATAATATAATCAAATCAGAGTATCATATATAAATCAATACGATACTCATAACAATTATCATATAAAAAACAATATGATAATATAATCAATTATAATAATGTAGTAATAAAATGATAAAGGATTATGGGATAAATGTAACTTGACTCATAAATACCAAATAAACAGACGCTAGTATTGTAAAATCATGGTAATAGAGCTCGAGCGCGCATCGAGACATCCACACCGTAATTTACTCATAATGCCATAACGACACCTGGCGATCAACCCAGTATAACCAAGACGGTCTAAGGCGAAGGCCATATGCTACCCGTTCACGGCACTACACGTGGGATCCCCACGCCTCCATCTGATGTAGTCCGTGACCCGCCGATCGGGAATCCCGATCAATACAACAAAATTGTCCAATGTAGCAGACCGTTGACCTTTGGTGGTAGATGGGCGAAATTTAATACCATCGATTCAGGTAGCGATCCTGAATCAGGTCGGCCAAGATGGAGTTTTGGTCCATTGGTACAACAGAGTCCAATCTATCCCTATCCAAAAATGAAAAGTTTGTTTTTCAAATATTATTTTATAATATATATAAATGCCATGAAGATCAAAGTGTTTATAACATCAAAACACTTTATAAACTTAATCATGCTTTGAAAATATACATCACATTCAAAACAAAGCTGATATTAAATTTTATCATATATAAAAACGGTATCATAAAATAAATCAAGCCAGAGTATCATATATAAACCAATATGATACTCATAAGAAATATCATATGACAAAATAAACCAAATAATAATAGTTGTGAAAGAGAACAAAAAGTATCGTCATGAAAGCATGTCAACTTAGAAAACACTTCAATTCAGTAATTGAAGTATACTTTCAAACAGTAATCATTCAGTTATAATTCATGCTCTTATATCACATTATGTTACCGGTATATTTTAGAACCGAGAATACAAAAACAACCGAATATTCCATATGAAAAGTCAAGACAGTAACCAGAAAAGTATTATCAAATGTCCCATACCGCTTGGTATTACTAATTCGTTTACTCAAAATCCTCATCATACAGAATATCTCAATAGAAATTGCACTTGATTCAAACCATATATTTGTCAAAGAGAAATAACTAATTTATTTTTTGTTGTTTGTATTATTTATTATTACCGGTATTCTTACTTTACTTCAAATACTGATCCGAGCCAATTTCAAAACTGATTCAGTTCTTGTTTAACAACCATTTTTAAATCGGACATCGCTCGAATCCGATTTTGTCAAATTCGAAGTATTTATTTTTTTTATTTTTTTTATTTCTTTTCAAAACCCCAAATCGCGCTCTCTCGATAGTGATTCTATATCAATTCCTCTCTTTCTAGGGTATTTCCACCCTATCTATAATGAGTTTCAAACCCAATAAGCCAAGTTTTAGAAAAACCATAGCTTTGATACCAAATGTAACAGCCCGCCATTTTGACCGCTCCAAATTGGTGATTAACCAGTTCAAAGCGTTCAAAGCGACGGGTTGTTATTGGCTTACAGGGTTTAAAGATGGAACATAATGCAGAATCACAATACACAATATCTACCACAAAATATTTTTATTAAAATATCAGAGTTTTACTTCATCAATATAGTGGAAAAAAAAGAAATTGTACATAAATTCCTTTAAATAAATACATCTTTTTGTCGAGCATTGTGCACACAAGCGTCTTTTTGAATCTCTCCTCTTTAAGAGCTAAACTTTTGTATCTGTAACATTAGGGAACAACATATGCAAAATACTAAACCAATAGCCTAAAATATTGGTTTAAGGATTTACAAAAATAAAAATAAAAAAATCGTTAAAGCAATCATAACGTTGCCATAAGAAACGATCGGTATGGCATACATGTAAATGGACTGGAACAATAGTATATGTGGTTATAAACTTATGAAATACATGGGGCGTGGTCTTTATATAATATAGCAACTCATAAACTGTTATGTAAACATGCAAGTATGCAGTCTTTAAGTTTTCAATGTAAGTGTTCACAGAAAAATAATAACAGTGCACCCCACAAATCAATTACCATCATATTTTCAGTGTAGATTAGACATTGTAATTTGACTAAAGTAAATCGTGAGGTTACTCGCTGAACGTCCTAACACTAAAGTAAAATGGAGTGCTCAAATCAATTTCTACTACTATCCAGGGATACAACTCCTCTATGTCAAAGTTGATTGTATGTTCTTATAGTTTAGACTACTAAGTATAAACAAAAGAAGGGAAAGACGAAAATAAATAATAAGCACTATTTCATACTTATCTCTCGCAATGCATGTTAATGTGCATGCATTTCAACTGCTGACTAGGCACGCAATTCCTGATTGTCCAACAATGGATGAATGTTTCTTCAAGCATGTTAGCCTTTTGGTCAGCATTATTTTGTAGTCCTGCGCTGAAGTCTCAACATTTCATCCCCTAAGAGCCTCCTCCAGATGCAAGTATATCAGTCTGGAAAGAGCACCAGGCCAGAGCTTTCACGACAGCAGTTCAAGTACAGGGTACGATGCAAGACAGAGCAGTATACATGCATTAAAGACCCGGCGCATATACCATGTCCGTCGTGGTACATGCAACCATTAATGTAATTAGAATCGATGAATAAATAAAGAAGCATAGTATAAGTCCTTAATTTGTTACAGGAAGATGTCAAGTGACAAGTATAACAATTGTTCTAATTATCGTAATGTTCTACGCAGTTTCAATGAACAAAATCATACATATATAAGTAAATGCAACGACACTTAATAATAAAAAGAAAGAATAACAAACCAGCAATTCATATGTGTAAACTTTCCGGTTTCAATAATTGGTTCAGCTATTGGTGAATTTACGAAAGTAAGCCCAAATCAAAATGTTATGTGGTTCGAGCCTAATATTCATGAACTGCCAAAGCAAAAATTAACATCACAAAACATGCAAGACATCAATGTGTATTGGGAGACTGTACTGCATGCTTAGCAGGCAACAGTTCAAAACAATGTTTCTTTCTTTTTACATGGTAAAATCCATGCCATATGCAAGTGGCACGTCAGAATGCGACAAATTATAACACACTGTATAAAAATATTGGATGTAGATTTTGTTCATGAAGAAAGCAATGAGAATACCAAGTTCAAAAACTATGTTGAAACAGTTGAAAATGTCCAACTGAAATATAATTATGCAACATCAAAGAAGCTATAGCAGCGAGGAGTGTGTGTATATCCGGTAGCAAGTTCAACAGTGTGTATACATAAATTACCCTTACTATATGTAGAAACAGGGAGGAACCCACTATTTAAACAAGTAACAATACCAAGAACGGAGAAGTATGGTTTTAAAATTGTCTAGTATGCATCAATATAAGGCTTAGGGTCATGAAGACCAAACCGGGTTGATATGAAATGTTGTCAACATGCCAGCATTAAATGTATATACTCAATTCATGGGGTGAATTTGTGCCAAAAGAACAGGTCGGCAAAGCGTAAAGAAATGCAAAGTGCCCACTCAAGAATGGACCCAGCACTCGCATTTCAAATCAAAAACACATAAATTGGTCCAACCGAGAAGCAAGATTACACTTTACGTATATATGTAACTTCAATACAAAGGCTACAAGAGAAAAGTTAAGATGACTATGACTATTAGACATCTGCATATCAAAATGTATTGACCTTCATGCAAATGAAATGCAAGTCACAGTTTTGCAAAATTTAAAATGAAAAATTGTTTATATAAAGACACCCACGTTTGCTATCTATGGGATTAGCTTTCAAAAATGAAAAAAAATGCAACCTTCATTGCAGCCTTCATAACATAATATATAGTTTCTAATGAATTCAGAAAAGTAGAAGTTATTATGGGAAAGTATGTTTTGCGGCGCATACACAATCAGGTGGTATGCAAGAACTGGAACACTCCACAAAGCATGAAGGTATTAACTACTTTCCTACCGCAATTTTAGTATAGATGACGGTGAGGTGATTATGCCAGCTAACCAAAAACTGCCGGTTTATAATGCAACAACAACATGTATATGAAGTGTGACAGTGCCACAAATATATATGACAACCCATGGGTGAACTGTTTTTGGCATGTAGGCAACTTTTATATTCTTCTAGATTATAAACCATTTCATGCATGCATCATGGAATCACATGTATATAAAGAAAACAACTTGCTAACGTTTGACACAATGGTTGTCTACAACTTGCTACTGTTTATATTTATGTCAAAATGGGCCAAAGTTAGGCAAGTCAACAACAGTATGTTCAGCTGCAAGGAGCGGATTGCATACCCCAACAAGACAGTCGAGCAAACAACAAAATGCAATAGCAAAAGTCCTTAAACCATTATACTTAGTGAATATGATGTAGCGAACTTGAAATACGTTTAATCGTAAGGTAAACTTACCTTACGACAGCAATGGAAAGAGCGGAAACAAGCAAACCCAGGTGGTGTTGTGTCAACGATGCGGTCAAAGATGGGGCTCGCGAAGGAGGCTCAACGATGGTTCGGCTATGGGTCAGGCGGCTCCTGCGACGGGGTGGCATGGATTTTGTGCTCGCAGCAGGCTCGAGCAAAATTTGGTTGCGGTAGAAGTTTGCGGTTGTTGATTCCGTCGTAACCAAGATAACTCGCTAGCCAGTGGTTGAAAAAGGCACGCCAGTCCACTATGGCCGGAACCGGTGTCGACGACTGTGCTTCAGCGATAATGGGCAGAGCTGAGGCTCGAATTTGAGGTGGCCATTTCAATTACATGCGAAGCCGGAGGGACTACGGCTATCAGAGTTCTTTGATAAAGAGAGATGAAAACCGATTCGGTGAAGAGGGAGAGGCGACGACAAAAACTTGGTGGCAGCCATACTATTTGGGGATAAAAGGCGTTTGGATTTTGGGAAAAAGCGAAAATTCCCCCTTCCTAGGAGCAACTGACTCTCCAATCTATTGAAGGGGTAAGGTCGGTGAAGATAAAATAACAGATAACACCATAGAAAAATCTAGAACCAGTTTACAGGTGGCACCCAGTTTCAGCTAGATTTGGACAAGTGGCACACTAATTAAACAAATAATTCGCAAGTATAATATACCCTTAATAAACCAATATTTTGAAAAATGAACATACATGAAATTATACATATTCAAATACAAGTTTTAAATCAATACAAATCAATTTCAAAAAAATTATCAAATTAAAATTCATAAAACTAGTTTATATTTTCAAATTTATAATCTCTCAATACTATATATATATATATACATATATATATATATACAAATTAGTTTAAAATATTAATACCGTAAAAATCAAACAAAACAGATTTAAATTCACATTACCAAATGATTCAGAATAAACTCAATTTCAAAATCATAATCAAATATCAAATACAAACATTTAATTTCAACGATTAAATCTTAATTTAATTTATTTTTAAACCCCAACACTATTAGAGCTATTACAACCCCTTCTAAAAATCCGGATTGTTACACACAGTCAATTAACATATATTGTTATTTATATGGATTTCATACATCATATGTATACAACAACAATGATAAACAATCAAGCACCATCCAAAGTGCACTACACAACTGCATAAGCATTAAATATAAATAATTAACGCTTACAACAGTCTGTCAACCTATCGATTGATATACAACTAAACAATTGGGATTAATGTACGTCAAACTTCATCGCAATACCCATATGGGGTTTCAACCATCAAATAATAATAATTATTTGTGCACGTGGGTGATGTGTAAAAATTATAGTCCTAATAGATTGAAGCGACCCGAACTTCCCCGGTCTCCAAAGAGATGAGAAAGAACGAATTGCTGTGAGGACAGGACAAATCAGAACGCAGACGAAAGAACATTTCATTGTTATTACAACAATTCCATCAGATACAAGAATATACAGAGTATAAATGAATAAATTACACTCAACAAATATCAGAGATTTAAATTACATTGCAGCAGAAAAACAATATAAAACACAACTGAAAATAATACAAGGATACAGAGCTTTCCGAGCATCGTTCCAGCTGTAAATCAGGATCCTGTGAATATAAATCTGCAAAACCAAAACTACTAGCTGCCCGTGTCAAAATAAAGGCACCCAGAGTTTAGGTTGAAACAATAAACTCCAGGTCAGTCATAAGACTGGTGCGAGAACTAAAATAGTTATTTATCTTTATTTTCAAAGTAAGGTAAATCAAAGGACCACGCCGTATAACACGGAACGGGTTTCCTCCCAAGAATACCAGTGCATATAACAAAACAGCGCAATGCTTTTTGGAAAAAATGAAGCTATTATAAGACCCAGGTCCTATCACACAATGCAACGCAAGCCGGGGGATAGGGTTTTCCCTTATAATAGCCAAACATGCTTAGTACGTTTAAAACAAATCATTTGATACTACTATAAGTGCATAGTGTATAAAACAACTTCAAATCATAAGTATCAATCATAGATGGCATGGGTACCATATATCATGTCGCCATACTAGTTCTACAATTAAAACCGCAATATTGCGTATTGGAAATTGAATTTCCGTCATGGTGGCTCCTGATTCGAAAGATCGATCGCGTAATGCAATTCCCCATGGCTTACATCCCAACAAGAGAAAACACCGTCTGCACATCCGCACTTTTGGGACCAGAGTATCACCGCGGCTTACTTCCCAGCGAGAGAAAACACCGCTTACTCTATATATCCCTGAGCACTAAGCTCATCTTGGTCGACCGAATCCACGACACCACTAAGGTGCCCATCCAATAAAAAGCATACAGATCAAACCATCAGTTTACCACCATACCGATGTGTGAGGCTTGCGAATCAACGCTATACACAAAGCCATGCTATATCAAAGCTGCGCTTTGATCATCATCCACCAAACTTTTCTTTTCAACAAAAGTCTGGATCACTGCATCTCAGCATGCCACACTATCAATCCATATCGTACCACTGATTTCTACCAATATATAACCTTTGAGCTCGTATGTCTCAGAGAAGGGCGTTAAGCAAGAGAATAAATTCCCCGCCGCCAAACAGATATATATTTAGCAGAGATCAACGAATACAATATAAAGGAATACAACGTCAGATACACCATCCATTTACAAGTCCGTTCTAGGTCTGAACGAAACCGGAGGCACTTTCCTCGCATATCCGTCGATCTACAAGTACGTCTGGACGATCACCAACTGATTCCCTCATCTTGGGTGTACAACCCAATCAAGATCATCAGTAATCACCCAAACGATGTGAAGACTTTCGGTCTTCGACCACCGTCATCATCTTCGACTTATCGTCGAATCGGTTATTCAGAATGGGTATAAACCCGGCCTTTCCGAACAACCCGCGTATATAGTAAACAAATGTTACCCAAACACAACATACGCCTCATTCCAATTCATCAGTCACTAATCGTAAATTAGCAAGGGAACAATTCCCCAAATATTAACCCCGAAGGCCTAAACCAACATCAGATCAATACCCAGGAAACCATTCTTCTTAGCTAACCTACAGTTAGTTTCTAAATTTCACGTTCTTAGGGAAAGGTTCCCATTAATTTTATCAAAGATAAATTCTTTAAAATTTATTCTTTAATCTTCCTCTGGATATCATTTCAAACCAAATTATGGTTTTCCAAACTAGTCGGGATTAGCGAACCACACCGAAGTAATTATTTATTTTATTTCCCAATCCCAACCTATTAATCCCATGAAGCAAAACTGGTAATACTCCATATCTAATACCACGGTGTTATCAGTAAAATTAATTACCCTTCCACGTCCAAATCTAATTAAAGATTTAACTATTGCTTTGGAGCAAAACTGGTAATACTCCATTCTCGATCTTTTCAATCTAATTAAAGATTCATTGAAACTCCACTTAGTTTTAATCTTTAACTGGGTTAAAGAATCAGTGTCATTTAAAACACGGTTCACTATAAACCCAAAATCACATTACATTTCAATCAGACCCTAGCCATAAATTAGCAAGTGAGCAATTCCCTAAGTATTAACCCCAAAGGCCGAAACCAACATCAGATCAATACCCTAGAAACCATTCAACTTAACTAATCTCCAGCTAGTTTCTGATTTTCTTAACTCCTTTGGATCTAAGAACAGTATTATTGAAGATACCGTTCACGACAACCCAAAATCACATTCAATTAATTATCGGGTTAAAGAACAAGTGTTATTTAAAACACTATTCATGATAAACCCAAAAATCAATACTAATTCAATTCCAATTAAATATTATTTAATTGGTACACTTCATTAAATCTAAATAAAAGATTTAATCTTTTTCCTCAACTGGGTTTAAGAACAGCGTTAATGAAGATGCCATTCACGACAAACCCAAAATCCCATTTGATATTAAATACAAAGCTCTGAATAGAAAATATATCGGCTTATATTCAATATCAAATTCTACGACCAACAAATATTGTATTGGAAATAACGATATAAATATATCTTTCAAATTTCCCATAATAATACCTGTATAATCACAAAATCCCACATCGAAATATTCCGAAGACAATTTTGATTCAAATCCATTTCCAATCTATATATTGGAAATCATGGTTATTTTCAAAACCATTTCAAATCCACTTTATTTATTTTAAAAATAAATAAATTATTATTCTAGTTCAAAACTAGTTCATTTCGATAAAAATCTATTTTAATCCTTTCAAATATGGAGTTTTTCATCCCAATTCCTCACAAATCATTTCTTATGATTTTACACAAATTATTATTATTTTTAATAATTTTATCAAGGCCTGTACAGTCGATTTCCATCAACGGCCATCGAACTGCACTTACAGCGACCTTTTCCAAATTTGATTTGGACATAATTCCAAATCCAACCGTTAGATTTCAAATTTCTAATATTCGTTAGAAAGCTCTTTTCGATACGAACCCAACGGTTCCGGTTTTAGGAGAATCCGATGGTCGGATCTCCTGCAATGTCCGTTCGAAGTCAATGGTCGAAATTCACGAACTACCGCGGCGCGGCGCGTTCTATTCAGGCCATTATATATATAATATATATATATATTATATATTTCGTCGATTTCCTTTTTAAAACGAATTTTATAAATCATTTCAAACTTGTTTCAAAAACAATTTCAACCTTTATTTCAAATTCAAGTCAAAATTGAATTTTCCCTTATCAATTCTTCTTACATTCACTTCTATTTTATTTCAATTCAAATCGATTTCAATTCTATTTCAATTCGTTTTCAATTGAATTCAATTCAATTCAGATTTGTTTTCTATTCGATTCAATTCAAATTCGTTTTCTATTAAATTCAATTCAAATTCATTTTCTATTCAATTCAATTCGAATTTGTTTTCTATTCAATTTAATTCAATTCAATTCACTTTAGATATTCATTATAAAATGAATAAAATCGATATTCATTATAAAATGAATAAAATCGATATAAATATCGTTCACGTCAAAATGGCGTCAATCTAATCAACACGGCTTCATATATTTCTGTTTTCAAATATTCTATTTCAAATATTTCTTTTTCCAATATTTCTATTTCAAATATTTTTTTCAAATATTTCTATTCAGATATTTCTATTTCAAATATTGAATGAAGCCCAATCAATTACCATATAATGTTAATTATATGGATTTTCTACAACACAAGTATAAAATAACAACGATGAATAATCAACCATCATCCAAAGTGCACTCTACACTGTATAAGAATCGAATATAAATATTTAACGCTTATAACAGTCTGTCAATCAATCGATCGACATACAACTAAACAATCGGGATTAGTGTACGTCAAATATCATCCCAATACCCGTGTGGGGTTTTCAAACAATCAAACTCAGATTTTATTTGTGCAGTTGGGCGATGTGTAAAATTTATCGTCCCAATCAATATCAGTCAAATGTGTGTATATAAACAAATCGTCCGATTTGTTTATTTTCATTTCATTTCATATACACGTTAAAAATTCTATTTTTAACTATAAAATATTTTCCACTATAAAATATTTTATTTCAACTATATAAATGTTTTATTTCATTTCACATCACACAATCAACTACACATCAAAATCAAACAAACAAGCATACAAGCCGTCCATGGTCTGTGGACGACGGGTGTCGGGTGCTACTAAACACCGTCTGCATCCTAGTATATATTTTAACTAGAAATGAAAAAAGTGAGAAGTTCTCACCCTTTCGCTAAACTGAATGACGCAATTCTTCATGGGTAGGAAATCTTCACCGTGCTTTTCTTTTGTCTATTTCGTTGCCCGTATTCACTACATATATAAAAATCACATTTTTACTTCGCTATTCAATATATAAAAATCGAATTTTTACTTCGCTATTCAATATATAAAAATCGAATTTTTACTTCGCTATTCAATATATAAAAATCGAATTTTTTACTTCGCTATTCAATATATAAAAATCGAATTTTTACTTCGCTATTCAATATATAAAAATCAGATTTTTACTTCGCTATTCAATATATAAAAATCGAATTTTTACTTCGCTATTCGATATATAAAAATCAGATTTTTACTTCGCTAGTCAATATATAAAAATCAGATTTTTTACTTTGCTATTCAATATATAAAAATCGAATTTTTACTTCGCTATTCAATGTATAAAAATCGAATTTTTACTTCGCTATTCAATATATAAAAATCAGATTTTTACTTCGCTATTTAATATATAAAAATCGAATTTTTACTTTGCTATTCAATATATAAAAATCGAATTTTTACTTCGCTATTCAATATATAAAAATCAGATTTTTATTTCGCTATAAATCTCATCCTTCTCTAATTAAAAATATCATTTTTACATGTAAAAAAATGAAGTCTTTTTCTAATTAAAACTGAAATCTTTTTCATGTTAAACATCGTATCTTTGCAAAGTTAAAAATCGTTCCTTTACGATGTTAAAAATCCTTTCTTTTTCATTAAAAAAAATGTCCTCTTCATTTAGAAAACTGAAATTAAACAAGGGATTTATAGTTTAAAAACTGAGATCAAACAAGGTTTAAATCTCTACATTAACCACACAATAAGAAAATAAAATAAATAAATGAACTAAAAAGACTTACAGCGTTTTTTTTTTATTAAGAAGGAGGCAGAAGGACGGAGGTCATCGACGGCATGAGGAGGCGCAGCTAGGTCAGGCGGGTTCACCGGTCTTCGCGAGGCGCATGGATGGCCGGAGCGAGGAGGGGGGAGGGTCCTACTGCTGGCGGATCTGCTCGCGTTGGGGCTTAGCGCTGCGGTGGTTTAGGGAAGAGAGGGAGTGAGTGGAGGAGGAGTTCGACGAGGGGAAGGGGGCCAAGCCCTGACGGCGCGCGGTGGCGGAAGAAGAGGGGGCGGGGCAGGATCGAGATCGGCGGCGGCTTTCTTCTTTCTTTTTTTTTCTTTTTTTATCACTGAACGAATGAAAAGGAGGGGGAGAAAGGAAGATATATAATAATATATTTTTTATTTTATTTTATTTTAATTTTAAAAAGTAACTTTTTCATTCGAACTCGAAACGAGACCCACCGCCTGTCGTCCATAGCTAATTACCCCCATTCCGAACACGATGGGATATACATCGCAAGCTGATTCGATCGTTTCGATCAGTTTTCATCAAAATTAAAATATAACTCTATATACTGAATTTGAGCGTGTATTTCAATTTACCAGGGCCACATACTGACTTGAAAAATTCCAGAAAAATATTTTCTAGCTTCGTATTGACGATTCGGTTCTAACAAAACTAGTTTCTTTGAATTTTGAGACCGTTTGAAAAATGGCCATTTTCCAGTCGATTAAAATCAACTGAAACTGGTCAAATGCATTTTCCTTTGCCACGTTCACATATTGATTCGAAAAATTACGAAAATTGAAATCTAGCAATAACTTTATATCACGGATCCAACAAAAGTGGTTTCGTCGAAATCCGAGGTCGTTTGCAAAATTTCCATTTTAAAGGGCCTGAATTCCATAGCGACTATTCAGAATTTTCAACTGGACATATCTTTTGATTCCCGCTATGAAATTTCAATTTTTCGGATTCGTTGGAAGGATATTCTCAAATAGATTCTAATATTTTTGGTTTCACTAAAATCCGGTTTATTTTGCACTCGATACATTCATTTGAAGTTTGAAATCGAATTATCGAACTACCGCGCCATTTTCAATTCCTTTTATATATATAAATAATTATTTATATTCTAACGACGATCTATATAATATATACGTTCGAATTCTATTCAAAATAAAATTTTCGTTGTTTTTATTTAAAATAGTTCATTTTAAATAATCAAAATTTGCTAAAATTGCCAAAATAAAAATTTTAAATTGGCCCAGATTTCCGAGTTATTACAATCTCCCCCACTTAAAACTTTTCGTCCCCAAAAAGGAACGAAGCCGAAAGTTGTTTTAAATACCAACTCAACTTTCATTATTTTAATTATGGCTTAAGTTCTTCAACTTTTCAGTTTCTAAGAACTTTTCAAAAATTTCATAAATTTGGCTAACACCCTAAATTTTCGAAAAATTTCGCCATAACCTCCCCTACACCGGGAGCACGGGAAAATCCCGAAATTGCCATACAGGCCCTCTGATCTCAAAAAGAAAAAGAAAAAGCCAAGCGGCTAGCCAATCGGCTCATAAAATCATCATAACTCAAACAAAACAGTAAATTATGGTAAACATGTACCTATTTGTCGGGCAAACAAATTTTATTCTTCTGCTCTAGCCTCCTTGCTATGACCTGTTCAATGTAAGTACATGTATATGCATGCAATTTCAATCAAATTTCAAAACAGTCTAATATGCGGTGCTAAATTCGCCTTAGTTCAACATTCTTCTTACACTAGCTATATTATACAATATCGATACACTTTTAAAACAAAAGCATACTTACGTTCATACAAGCATCATACATAAACATACGTATACCCAAAATACTAGTTCATTACATTAAAACCTAACTTTCTAGGAAGTCGTGCCTCCTCCTTGCATAATTTCCAAAGTAGATATCTCCTTGCCTTTGGATTTCTTATCACCCTTCTTTAACGGGCAATTTGAGGCTAGATGCCCTACTTCTTTGCATCAGAAGCACTTCTTTTCTTTTCCTAATTTTCTGGATTTTTTCTTTACGTTTGGACACTTATCCACAAAATGTCCCGTTTCTTTGCACTTAAAACAAATTATGTCCATTCTTATCTCTTTCTCCTTGCTTTTCTTTCTCTCAGGGCACCGAACCGCATAATGCCCTTCTTCTCTGCATATACGACAATAAACACCCACGTATGTTCCTAAGTTCAACTCCCTTTCTTTTTCTGTTTTCTGGTGGGCTCTCCTTGTTTGTTTCGGAGTCATACAGAAGTCAGCATTAGATAAGCCATAGAGAACCATCTCCTACATTATATTTGAGGATTTTATCAAGAGAGTTTCATTACTTTTCACTTAACAAATATCTTGATTTATGCTTTATATATCATTCTAGTATTTCTATTAGTTGAATTAATAATCATCACAGCTAGCAATCAATGTGTTGGTTAACTTTCAAACGTATAAATTTTTTATACATATACTAAAAATCATGTTTTTGATGCCAAATCACAACAATAAACTTATCTAGTTTGGTTCTCACACCAGTCGATTGGAAATATATAAATATCCCACTTTTGAAACTCGAACATAAACATTGATGATGAGATCTCAATCATCAGTATCATCTCCGGGCGACTAGAGTGTGATTCTATATCTATTCAATATATTAAAGTTCGAATACACGTTTGCAAGGCGTATATGCAAAATCTTTATATATTGGATTGTCCAAATTCAATATAAAACAAAAATTAAAATACGTATAAAATGGTTTAAACTTTCAAAACAAAGTTTGTTTAAATGTTTATTTTAAAAATAACACTCTTTCGACTCGTTCTAGGATACTACTGATCCCATCTCTAACGAGTCATTCTTATTGGATATTACTAATCCAATCTCTGATGAATTCTTTTGTTTGGTTCTAACGTGTCTTGTTCTCGAGCTTTGTAAACAAAAGCTCTGATACCAAATGAAGCGACCCGAACTTCCTCGTCTCTGAAGAGATGAGAAAGAACGAATTACTGTGAGGACAGGACAAATCAGAACGCAGACAAAAGAACATTTCATTGTTATTGCAACAATTCCATCAGATACAAGAATATACAGAGTATAAATGAATAAATTACACTCAACAAATATCTGAGATTTAAATTACATTACAGCGGAAAAACAATATAAAACACAACTGAAAATAATACAAGGATACAGAGCTTTCCGAGCATCGTTCCAGCTGTAAATCAGGATCCTGTGAATATAAATCTGCAAAACCAAAACTACTAGCTTCCCATGTCAAAATAAGGGCACCCAGAGTTTAGGTTGAAATAATAAACTCCAGGTCAGTCATATGACTGGTGTGAGAACTATAATAGTTATTTATCTTTATTTTCAAAGTTAGGTAAATCAAGGGACCACGCCGTATAACACGGAACGTATTTCCTCCCAAGAATACCAGTGCATATAACAAAACAGCGCAATGCTTTTTGGAAAAAATGAAGCTATTATAAGACCCAGGTCCTATCACACAATGAAACGCAAGCCGGAGGATAGGGTTTTCCCTTATAATAGCCAAACATGCTTAGTACGTTTAAAACAAATCATTTGATACTACTATTAGTGCATAGTGTATAAAACAACTTCAAATCATAAGTATCAATCATAGACGGCATGGGTACCATATATCATGTCGCCATACTAGTTCTACAATTAAAACCGCAATATTGCGTATTGGAAATTGAATTTTCGTCATGGTGGCTCCTGATTCGAAAGATCGATCGCGTAATGCAATTCCCCCCGGCTTACCTCCCAACAAGAGAAAACACCGTCTGCACATCTGCACTTTTGGGACCAGAGTATCACCGCGGCTTACATCCCAGCGAGAGAAAACACCGCTTACTCTATATATCCCTGACCACTAAGCTCATCTCGGTCGACCGAATCCACGACACCACTAAGGTTCCCATCCACTAAAAAGCATACTGATCAAACCATTAGTTTACCACCATACCGATGTGTGAGGCTCGCGAATCAACGCTATACACAAAGCCATGCTATATCAAAGCTGTGCTATGATCATCATCCACCAAACTTTGCTTTTCAACAAAAGTCTGGATCACTGCATCTCAGCATGCCACACTATCAATCCATATCGTACCACTGATTTCTGCCAATATATAACCTCTGAGCTCGTATGTCTCAGAGAAGGGCGTCAAGCAAGAGAATAAATTCTCCGCCGCCAAACAGATATATATTTAGCAGAGATCAACGAATACATTATAAAGGAATACATTGTCAGAAACACCATCCATTTACAATTTCGTTCTAGGTCTGAACGAAACCGGAGGCACTTTCCTCGCATATCCATCGATCTCCAAGTACGTCTGGACGACCACCAACTGATTCCCTCATCTTGGGTGTACAGCCAAATCAAGATCATCAGTAATCACCCAAATGATGTGAAGACTTTCGGTCTTCGACCACCGTCATCATCTTCGACTTATCGTCGAATCGGTTATTCAGAATGGGTATAAACCCGGCCTTTCCGAACAGCCCGCGTATATAGTAAACAAATGTTACCCAAACACAACATACGCCTCATTCCAATTCATCAGTCACTAATCGTAAATTAGCAAGGGTACAATTCCCCAAATATTAACCCCGAAGGCCGAAACCAACATCAGATCAATACCCAGGAAACCATTCTTCTTAGCTAACCTACAGTTAGTTTATAAATTTCACGTTCTTAGGGAAAGGTTCCCATTAATTTTATCAAAGATAAATTCTTTAAAATTTATTCTTTAATCTTCCTCTGGATATCATTCCAAACCAAATTATGGTTTTCCAAACTAGACGGGATTAGCGAACCACACCGAAGTAATTTTTTATTTTATTTTCCAATCCCAACCTATTCATCCCATGAAGCAAAACTGGTAATACTCCATATCTAATACCACGGTGTTATCAGTAAAATTAATTACCCTTCCACGTCCAAATCTAATTAAAGATTTAACTATCGCTTTGGAGCAAAACTGGCAATACTCCATTCTCGATCTTTTCAATCTAATTAAAGATTCATTAAAACTCCACTTAGTTTTAATCTTTAACTGGGTTAAAGAATCAGTGTCATTTAAAACACGGTTCACTATAAACCCAAAATCACATTATATTTCAATCAGACCCTAGCCATAAATTAGCAAGTGAGCAATTCCCTAAGTATTAACCCCAAAGGCCGAAACCAACATCAGATCAATAACCCAGAAACCATTCAACTTAACTAATCTCCAGTTAGTTTCTGATTTTCTTAACTCCTTTGGATCTAAGAACAGTATTATTGAAGATACCGTTCACGACAACCCAAAATCACATTCTATTAATTATCGGGTTAAAGAACAAGTGTTATTTAAAACACTATTCACGATAAACCCAAAAATCAATACCAATTCAATTCCAATTAAATATTATTTAATTGGTACACTTCATTAAATCTAAATAAAAGATTTAATCTTTTTCCTCAATTGGGTTTAAGAACAGCGTTAATGAAGATGCCATTCACGACAAACCCAAAATCCCATTTGATATTAAATACAAGGCTTTGAATAGAAAATATATCGGCTTATATTCAATATCAAATTCTACGACCAACAAATATCGTATTGGAAATAACGATATAAATATATCTTTCAAATTTCCCATAATAATACCTGTATAATCACAAAATCCCACATCGAAATATTCCAAAGACAATTTCGATTCAAATCCATTTCCAATCTATATATTGGAAATCCTGGTTATTTTCAAAACCATTTCAAATCCACTTCATTTATTTTAAAAATAAATAAATTATTATTCTAGTTCAAAACTAGTTCATTTCGATAAAAATCTATTTTTATCCTTTCAAATATGGAGTTTTTCATCCCAATTCTTCACAAATCATTTCTTATGATTTTGAACAAATTATTATTATTTTTAATAATTTTATCAAGGCCTGTACAGTCGATTTCCATCAACGGCCATCGAACTGCACTTACAGCGACCTTTTCCAAATTTGATTTGGACATAATTCCAAATCCAACCGTTAGATTTCAAATTTCTAATATTCGTTAGAAAGCACTTTTCGATACGAACCCAACGGTTCCAGTTTTAGGAGAATCCGACAGTCGGATCTCCCGCAATGTCCGTTCGAAGTCAATGGTCGAAATTCACGAACTACCGCGGCGCGACGCGTTCTATTCAGGCCATCATATATAATATATATATATATATATTATATATATTTCGTCGATTTCCTTTTTAAAACGAATTTTATAAATAATTTCAAATTTGTTTCAAAAACAATTTCAACCTTTATTTCAAATTCAAATCAAAATTGAATTTTCCCTTATAAATTCTTTTTACATTCACTTCTATTTTATTTCAATTCAAATCGATTTCAATTCGTTTTCAATTGAATTCAATTCAATTCAGATTTGTTTTCTATTCGATTCAATTCAAATTCGTTTTCTATTAAATTCAATTCAAATTCGTTTTCTATTCAATTCGAATTCGTTTTCTATTCAATTTAATTCATTCAATTCAATTCGAATTCGTTTTCTATTCAATTTAATTCAATTCAATTCACTTTAGATATTCAATATAAAATGAATAAAATCGATATTCATTATAAAATGAATAAAATCGATATAAATATCGTTCACGTCAAAATGGCGTCAATCTAATCAACACGGCTTCATATATTTCTTTTTTCAAATATTCTATTTTAAATATTTCTTTTTCCAATATTTCTATTTCAAATATTTCTTTTTCAAATATTTCTATTCGGATATTTCTATTTCAAATATTGAATGAAGCCCAATCAATTACCATATAATGTTAATTATATGGATTTTCTACAACACATGTATACAATAACAACGATGAATAATCAACCATCATCCAAAGTGCACTCTACACTGTATAAGCATCGAATATAAATATTTAACGCTTATAACAGTCTGTCAATCAATCAATCGACATACAACTAAACAATCGGGATTAGTGTACGTCAAATATCATCCCAATACCCGTGTGGGGTTTTCAAACAATCAAACTCAGATTTTATTTGTGCAGTTGGGCGATGTGTAAAATTTATCGTCCCAATCAATATCAGTCAAATGTGTGTATATAAAAAATCGTCCGATTTGTTTATTTTCATTTCATTTCATATACACGTTAAAAATTCTATTTTTAACTATAAAATATTTTCCACTATAAAATATTTTATTTCAACTATATAAATGTTTTATTTCATTTCACATCACATCACACAATCAACTACACATCAAAATCAAACAAACAAGCATACAAGCCGTCCATGGTCTGTGGACGACGGGTGTCGGGTGCTACTAAATACCGTCTGCATCCTAGTATATATTTTAAATAGAAATGAAAATTCAAAGTGAGAAGTTCTCACCCTTTCGCTAAACTGAATGACGCAATTCTTCATGGGTAGGAAATCTTCACCGTGCTTTTCTTTTGTCTATTTCGTTGCCCGTATTCACTACATATATAAAAATCACATTTTTACTTCGCTATTCAATATATAAAAATCGAATTTTTACTTCGCTATTCAATATATAAAAATCGAATTTTTACTTCGCTATTCAATATATAAAAATCGAATTTTTACTTCGCTATTCAATATATAAAAATCGAATTTTTACTTCGCTATTCAATATATAAAAATCAGATTTTTACTTCGCTATTCAATATATAAAAATCGAATTTTTACTTCGCTATTCGATATATAAAAATCAGATTTTTACTTCGCTATTCAATATATAAAAATCAGATTTTTCACTTCGCTATTCAATATATAAAAATCAAATTTTTACTTCGCTATTCAATGTATAAAAATCGAATTTTTACTTCGCTATTCAATATATAAAAATCAGATTTTTACTTCGCTATTTAATATATAAAAATCGAATTTTTACTTCGCTATTCAATATATAAAAATCGAATTTTTACTTCGCTATTCAATATATAAAAATCAGATTTTTATTTCGCTATAAATCTCATCCTTCTCTAATTAAAAATATCATTTTTACATGTAAAAAAACTGAAGTCTTTTTCTAATTAAAACTGAAATCTTTTTCATGTTAAACATCGTATCTTTGCAAAGTTAAAAATTGTTCCTTTACGATGTTAAAAATCCTTTCTTTTTCATAAAAAAAATGTCCTCTTCATTTAGAAAACTGAAATTAAAAAAGGGATTTATAGTTTAAAAACTGAGATCAAACAAGGTTTAATCTCTACATTAACCACACAATAAGAAAATAAAATAAATAAATGAACTAAAAAGACTTACAGCGTTTTTTTTTATTAAGAAGGAGGCAGAAGGACGGAGGTCATCGACGGCATGTGTAACACCCCGCAAATTCTATAACTGTAAAATTAACAAATAATTAATTTGAAATCAAAGAACTAAGGGAAACGGGATACGCCATTGCGTTCGTCTCGGAAAAATACGCGAAATAGAGTCCGAGTTTTCGAAAAACGGAGTCCGTATGAAGAAGATATGGCCTTCGGAAGTTTGAGAATCAAGTTTAAATTCAAACAGAATAAAATAATTAAAAATCGGGCCCCATGGGCCAGGGCGGATAAACACCCGCCTAGGCCACCCAGGTCGACTGGGCTGTCGACCTGGGCTACCCATGTCGACAGGGCTGTCGACAGCCCTGTCGACAGGGGTGTCGACCTGGTCGAGCCCAGCCAACCTGGCTGGCCAGGTCTGTGTTTGGCCGATTTTCTGTGGTCCGCTTTGTCACTAGGGCTAGGTGGCAAGTTTTAATTGGTCTCTCCTTAGAATGAATGGCTATGATCAATCCAAGCAACATCAATGGTCCTAATCAGTTCCTAACCTCTATATAAACAACCCTAGACTAAACCCTAATCTATTCATTCAAAAATAAGAACATAGCCGCCATGTTGCTGAGGAACGACTAGGAGTAGCCACCAAATTGGAGAGAGGATTAGGAGGAAGATTCTAAAGCTTAAAGCAACCTAAACAAATCAATTCAACAAAGGAATTTGCGTCTTCAATCCCTAAACTAGAGAATTCATCACACCATTGTAAGTAGAGTATTACTTTGTTATGAATAAACAATTGTGTTGGTTTGTATGCTTGAATTGTGGCAATAAAGTTATTCATATTTGTGCGTTCTTATCAATTTGAAATGTTATATACGTTTGGATATTCTTGAATTATGTTATTCATGTTATAAAGAACTACATGCGGTAGTTCTATGCAAGTATACGTTTGGAATATTTCGCAAATTATGTAATCCATGTTGAAGCTACATGTATGTAGTTGATTTAAATTCATGCAAGTTTGGGGTTTGCTTCTATGCCACCATGATGTATATTTTTGTGCATAAATCATGTTGTAAGTAATTGGAACAAGTTTGGTTATTATCCATATGAAATTATGTTGAGAATTTGGCATCATGTATTAAGCCATGCTTTTGTACTAGAAAACCTATTTGAAAACTTATGAATATGGCTAGGCTATGAATAATATTTGGCATAATTAAAATCCATGATTTAGTCTATCTTGTTTACAAGAATTATATGATGACATATGTGGTACATAGTTAGGATTAGATTCAAAATCCCTTTTTGCAAGTTTACATGACTAAAGTAAGAATCATGATTTCATGTTAGAGATATTTATGCCATGCTTATGTTTGACATTATGCCATGCTTATGTTAGAAATATTTATGCCATGCTTATGTTTGACATTATGCATAAATAAAAGTATAGGTTCATGTTGTAGTTATGACTATGTGTCAATAATGATACCCAATTTAGACTCTTATCTCAACTACAAGTTCACATGCTTTGATTCATGTCACCTATGCTTTATGACCAAAGTATATGTCACTACTATGCAAGTACACCAGTTTCTATTTTGTATTCCCAACGTCATATTGCAAGTTCATACGCTCACCTTCCCCTTTTTGTGTATGTAATCACGCTTCAAGCCTCCCCTTTTCATGGCTAAATTGGGCTTTAAAAGGCTAAGCCCAATATATATATATATACGGACGTGTAAAACGGGGGAAAATAACGTTGGGTTAAAATTAATTAATGAATGAAAATATAAAATAGAAGGGCCCAAGTTCAAGTATGGGTTGGGCCCATGGTTGGTGTAACCTTTACACCATTAACTTAATAATGGGCCGCAAATATTTACATATAAGAAATAAAGAGGAATGACAAAATATGTAAATGTAGAACATACGATGTGTTTAACCCGAGGTTGGATTGAGTTGTGATGTAAACCTGCCCGGAACCGCCCGGCTGTCCAGTAGTCACAACAATACCTATCCAATGTGGGAGGTTAAACATGGAGCCCAATAAGGACCCGAGGTTAGACTGATTTGTGGCGTAAGACTGCCCGGAACCAACCGGCAACAGGCAGCCACAACAATACCTGTCTAATGTGAGAGGTCAGGGCCTTAATAAGACAATTAAGGCTGAGTCAGGATTGTTAGGATTAAGTGAACTAAAGACTTAATCAAAATGGAACATGCTAAACTAAACGGACTGGTGGGGGTTAGGTTAGAAAACACTTAACTAACTTAGCATGTTGGCTAGAGATAGAAAACCTAGTAACGGGGGACCCTTTTCAGCAGTAACCCTAGAAGGTGTATCAGGATACCCTGAAACTAGGCAGGGTGGGGCACGATTACTGGGCTGATTGTAAGAGGTCAAAGCGACGGCGGTGGTGTAGCAGTGTAGGTTCTAACGGAGTGCGGGCGTGCACACACTCCGGCGTAGAAAAATAAGGCACTGGACACCAGTAGCATACCTGTGCACTCTAAGGTTGTGTCGGGTTGCCACTATGGGACTTGATACACCCCATGGTGGGACCAGCATAGGTAACTACAACATCGGGGGCCGTAAGACACATGTAACTATGCGAGTAGGAGCTGATCATCATAGAATGGATCACATCACCCTGATTATGGGGTGCCAGTTGGAAACTAGTTTATATGGGTTCAGAGATCAACATGGGGTACGATAGTATATTCGACCCTAGACAACTTAACCAAGTTTTTAGTGCATGCCCACTTCTTGTTTATACTTATCATACCCAGTTCTTTATTCATAGACAAAATAGTACTAGACTTACTCAGGCTTTATGTCTGACTCTACTTTTCTTTCGTCTTCTTTCTTCCGTTTCCCCCCCCCCCCCAGGTCCTCAGGGAGGGAACACAGCAGCTTGACCAACCTCAACATCCAGCTTGAAGAAGAGAAATGTATTGCTTGGACTTTCCTGTTTTGAACTATGGCTTTGGACAATCCACTATGGGGCTTTTGCAGTTTATCTATGTTTTATTTATGCTTCTTTAAATAATGTACTCAAGACAGATTATGAAAGTGTTATGTTATGTTTTTGGAAAGGATGTTGTTGTAACACGTATTTGACTTTATGAAATAAAGTTTGTTGTTCTTCCGCTGTTTACAAATATGTGTTCTTATATCTGTCTTGTATATCTGTGACTTGTACTTATAAACCTCCACCAAAATTAGGGCATTCCCTTTGAGAGTGACCCTAACGGAGGTGGGGTGTTTCACTTGGTATCAGAGCATAGGTTTACCAGATAAGATAAAAAGTTTTGAAAAATTATTTTCAAAAAGGAAATTTAAAGAAGCATTTTTAAAAGAAAAATATTATTTTATTTTAAAAAGGCAAAGTCCACCCCCCAAAGCCATAGGAACTATCTCTTATCCTTCGTTTTGAATCTATCCTTTTTGTTTCAGCATGTCCTAAGAACTTAACTTGCCGGAAGGGGTGCCAATACCTGGTTGGTTTAGACGGTTCTTAGAAGCAAGGGCCACTCAGCCAGGTCCTACCATTCCTCCTCCCCCAGCTGAAGGAAATCATCCAGCCGCAGCGGCACCTTTTCCTCCACCTCCTCCTCGGGGAAACACGTTTGCTAAGATATGTAAAGATTTTAAAGCTATGGGAGGAAGGGATTTCCATGGAACTGAGTCCTTCGTAGCAGCTAGAAATTGGCTGAAAGAAACTGAGGACCTATTCATCATCTTTGAGGTAGAGGATAGACAAAAAGTACAATTGGCAGTGTGGCTGTTGAAGGGCGAGGCTTCCTACTGGTGGGAAGTCACTAATGTTGAAAGACCAGTGGAGACATGGGAGGACTTTAGGGCAAGGTTTGAGACTAAATTTCTCTCAGATGCGGAAAGAAGTTTGCAGTTGGAAAAATTCTTATTTCTTAAACAAGGGGACAAGACTGTCAGAGAATATGTGAATCAGTTCGATGAGCTGGCTAGGTTTGGGCTTGACCTAGTCAACACCCCGCACAAGAAGGCTCTCCGTTTCGTCAAAGGGTTGAATGAGCCATTACACAGTTTGGCCATGACCCATATACCCATGGGAGCCACGTATGAAAGATTAGTGCAAATGGCATTGCTGAATGAAGAGGATAAGGGCAAGAAGAAAGACGGTTTGCAGCCCAAGAAGACAGACTTTAAGAAGGGCGGGAAAGGCAACAAAGAGAAGAGGAAGTGCAATTTCTGTGGCAAAGTGGGGCACTTAGTAAAGGACTGCCGGAAAAAGAAGGCCAAGGAGAATGGTGGGTGCTTTTCTTGCGGTGAGACAGGCCATAGGGCTAAGGACTGCCCAAAGAAACGAGGATAGGGGCAGACGGCTGGATCCACCCCAGGGGCACAGGTCCATGTGCTAGAAGCGCCACCTCTGCAACAGCGAGGTATAAATACTTCTGTAGAAAGTGTAGTTTATCTTTATGATCACCCCGTTCGCACTTTATTTGATTCTGGCGCATCACACTCCTTTATCTCGTCTGCTTTAGTAGAATCTCTGCACCTAAAAACTAGTATGGTAGAGGACCCCTTAATTGTTTCAAATCCAATTGGGGGCCCAGCTCATTTGTCTATGATCTGTGTGGGATTGAAAATTTCTATTCTAAGTGTAGAATTTCAATGTAGTGCCTTTGTTTTGGGCTTTTCGGGTTATGGTTTGATTTTGGGTATGGATTGGCTATCCAGTAATGGGGCCATTCTTGATTGTGAGAAAAGGGTTGTTAGGCTCCTAACCCAGCTCGGTAATACTTTGGAAATTTCTTGTAATCCCTCGTATGCGGTTATGCTTAGTTATCTTGAATCGCTAGATGCCTCTGTTGAAAATTTGAAATCAGTTAGAGTGGTCCGGGAATATCCGGATGTCTTCGAAGAGGTGAAGGGCTTGCCTCCGAAGCGGGAAATAGACTTCCGCATATATCTTGTAGATAATGCAAAGCCCGTTGCGTTGCCCGTTAGACATATGGCTCCACGAGAAAGGAAAGAGCTCAGTAAACAGATTAAAGAGCTTCTAGAAAAGGGGTTCATTAGGAGGAGCATTTCAGAATGGGGCGCTCCAGTGGTGTTCGCTACAAAGGCGGATGGTTCACTCCGTCTATGTGTTGACTATAGGGAGCTCAACAAGCTAACGAAAAAGAATAGGCACCCTCTCCCTAGAATTGACGATTTATTTGACCAGCTTGTAGGAGCGTCTGTTTTCTCCCAACTCGATTTAGCAACCGGTTTTCATCAGCTAAGGGTGGCTGAAGATAGCATCGATAAAACGGCGTTCAGAACCCCAGACGGTTTCTTTGAATGGCTTGTCATGCCTTTCGGCTTGACAAATGCACCTGCTTACTTCGTGGACCTGATGAGTAGGGTATTTAGAGATTTCCTCAACAAATTCGTAGTGGTCTTCATAGATGATATCCTTATCTTCTCAAAGAGTGAAGAGGAACATGCTCAGCACCTAAGGGCAATCATGGAAACTTTGCGAGTCCATCAACTAAAAGCCAAGTTCTCCAAATGCCACTTTTGGAGAGAAGAGGTGAGGTTCCTTGGGCACATAGTATCCAAACAAGGGTTAGCGGTGGACCCTGCTAAGGTAGTAGCGGTACAGGATTGGAAGACACCAAGGAATGCAACTGAGGTCCGAAGCTTCCTAGGACTAGCGGGTTTCTATCGAAAGTTCATAAGGGATTTTGCGAAAATCTCAGCTCCACTCACGAAATTGACTAAGAAGAATCTAGTGTTCAATTGGGACTTGGATTGCGAGTTTGCTTTCCAACGACTGAAAAGGGCTCTTACAACAGCCCCAGTTTTGACGCTGCCAGATGGGAGCAAGATGTTCACTGTTTATACGGATGCATGTGGGACAGGGCTAGGCGCCGTCTTAATGCAAGAAGGAAGGGTAGTAGCTTATGGTGGGAGGCAATTGAAGGTGCACGAAAAGAACTACCCAACCCACGATCTAGAGTTAGCCGCCATCGTCTTTGCACTCAAGTCTTGGCGACACTATCTCCTAGGTGAGAAGTTCGAACTTTACACTTACCATAAATCGTTGAAATATCTTTTCTCGCAGAAGGATCTTAACTTAAGGCAACAAAGATGGATGGAGTTTCTTGCCTCGTACGATTTTGAAATCTCCTATACTCCGGGCAAAGGCAACGTAGTGGCAGACGCGTTGAGCCGAAAGAAATTGACCCTAAGCCCGTTGTTTGTTGAAAGACAAAGCCTAGAGTTTATAGCCAGCTTCGACTTTAGACCTTCCTCCGATTTCATACCGGGCTTGCTAGCATCTCTCGAAGTGCGCCCAACTTTAGTGGATTCAGTAGGGGCAGCACAACGCGAAGACCCTTAGCTTGTGGAAATTGATAGGCTAATTAGGGGTGAGACTTCAAGTCACCTCAACAGATACTCCATCGACGATAGGGGTTTGCTAAGGCGAGACGGAAGACTATGCGTCCCACAGACAAAAGATTTAGTAAAGAAGGTTCTAGAGGAAGCACATCACTCCAAGATGACGATACACCCAGGCGGAGATAAAATGTACAAAGACATAAAAAGGACTTTCTTCTGGAACGGCATGAAAAAGGACGTGGCAGAGTTCGTTTCTAAGTGTATGGTGTGCCAACAAGTTAAGGCGGAACAGAAAAAGCCTGGCGGACTGCTACATCCTCTGGAGGTCCCGCAGTGGAAGTGGGATAGCATCTCAATGGACTTCATCGATGGGCTGCCTAGGTCTAGGAGAGGCAACACTAGCATTTGGGTAATAGTGGATAGGCTTACTAAGAGCGCCCACTTTTTACCTGTCAAAAGTAAGAGAACTGCCTCATCCCTAGCATCACTTTACCTCAAAGAAATCGTTCGACTCCATGGAATACCATCTAGCATTGTTAGTGACCGAGACCCCATCTTCACCAACGAGTTTTGGCGGAGTCTGCAAGAAGCAGTAGGAACGCAGTTATGCTTGAGCACATCCTATCATCCCCAAACCGACGGCCAAACAGAGAGAGTGAATAGAGTTTTGGAAGATCTTTTAAGACTATGCGTCCTTGACTTCGGAGGGACATGGGAAGACCACCTTCCTTTGGTAGAATTCGCCTACAACAACAGCTATCAAGCAACCATCGAAATGGCGCCCTTCGAAGCTTTATATGGAAGACCGTGCCGATCGCCCACTTGTTGGTGGGAGTCTACTGATAAGCTCATACTTGGACCAGATATGATCCGAGAGACTTCAGAGAAAGTAGACTTAATACGAAGAAGGATGAAGACGGCCCAAGACAGACAAAAGTCCTACGCCGACAAGAGGAGGACCGACCTTGAATTTGAAGTTGGAGACAGAGTTTTTCTCAAGGTATCACCGCTAAGGAACGTTGTTCGTTATGGAACCACAGGAAAACTGGCACCAAGGTTCGTAGGGCCATTCCCTATTATCGAGAAAATTGGGAAAATGGCCTATAGATTAGAGCTACCCGAGAAGTTGGCTGGAGTCCACAACGTTTTTCACGTTTCACATCTCCGAAAATGTCTACATGAGTCTGCTGAAGTGGTAGAGCCAAATATCCTCGAAGAGGCCGAAGTGGAACGCGAAGCGACCATAAGAAAAGTTCCAACCCGCATCTTAGGAACAGAAGTGAAGAAGCTACGCAACCGCAAAGTCAAGCTCGTCAAAGTTCAGTGGAGCGACGCCGAGGGAGACGCGACTTGGGAAACTGAAGCTAGAATACGTACTGCCTACCCTTTTCTGTTCGAGGGTACATCCTTGATCTTTCCTTTTTCCTTAAGTTGCGCTTTTATCTATCTTTTTAGGTATATTTCCTCGGCCTTATCCTTTAGGTAGAATCTTTTTGGATGAAAACATGTAGTTGAAACATGTTATGGATGATGGTTGCAAGTGGTTGCAAGTGATTGCTAGTGGTTGCTCGTGGTTGCATATACACACACAATCTAGGTCTTAGATCGGCTCAGTCACTTCATATTGCATATGCATATATGTTTGCATTCGTATGTGGATTGAACTTTAATGTGTTGTCATGTGGATGTTGCATTTGTATTGAATGATTGTGCACTCATGTAGAATCAAGAATAGGAAAAATTTGCATACATAATGGATTCATGGCACTTACATAATTCGCATCAAGGAGGTCAACTGAATCAGTAGACCGCCTGATTTTGCATTAGATAAGTACATGTACACACACACTTCGCATATGATCATGAAGCATTAGAAGTATTTTAAGGACAATGGATGCTCGTGTTTGATGGATGAGTAGATGGATGATTGGATGTTAGGATATACATTCCTCCTAACTTGAAGATTTCGGGGACGAAATCCTTTTTAAGTGGGGGAGAATGTAACACCCCGCAAATTCTATAACTATAAAATTAACAAATAATTAATTTGAAATCAAAGAACTAAGGGAAACGGGATACGCCTTTGCGTTCGTCTCGGAAAAATACGCGAAATAGAGTCCGAGTTTTCGAAAAACGGAGTCCGTATGAAGAAGATATGGCCTTCGGAAGTTTGAGAATCATGTTTAAATTCAAACAGAATAAAATAATTAAAAATCGGGCCCCATGGGCCAGGGCGGATAAACACCCGCCTAGGCCACCCAGGTCGACTGGGCTGTCGACCTGGGCTACCCATGTCGACAGGGCTGTCGACAGCCCTGTCGACAGGGGTGTCGACCTGGTCGAGCCCAGCCAACCTGGCTGGCCAGGTCTGTGTTTGGCCGATTTTCTGTGGTCTGCTTTGTCACTAGGGCTAGGTGGCAAGTTTTAATTGGTCTCTCCTTAGAATGAATGGCTACGATCAATCCAAGCAACATCAATGGTCCTAATCAGTTCCTAACCTCTATATAAACAACCCTAGACTAAACCCTAATCTATTCATTCAAAAATAAGAACATAGCCGTCATGTTGCTGAGGAACGACTAGGAGTAGCCACCAAATTGGAGAGAGGATTAGGAGGAAGATTCTAAAGCTTAAAGCAACCTAAACAAATCAATTCAACAAAGGAATTTGCGTCTTCAATCCCTAAACTAGAGAATTCATCACACCATTGTAAGTAGAGTATTACTTTGGTATGAATAAACAATTGTGTTGGTTTGTATGCTTGAATTGTGGCAATAAAGTTATTCATATTTGTGCGTTCTTATCAATTTGAAATGTTATATACGTTTGGATATTCTTGAATTATGTTATTCATGTTATAAAGAACTACATGTGGTAGTTCTATGCAAGTATACGTTTGGAATATTTCGCAAATTATGTAATCCATGTTGAAGCTACATGTATGTAGTTGATTTAAATTCATGCAAGTTTGGGGTTTGCTTCTATGCCACCATGATGTATATTTTTGTGCATAAATCATGTTGTAAGTAATTGGAACAAGTTTGGTTATTATCCATATGAAATTATGTTGAGAATTTGGCATCATGTATTAAGCCATGCTTTTGTACTAGAAAACCTATTTGAAAACTTATGAATATGGCTAGGCTATGAATAATATTTGGCATAATTAAAATCCATGATTTAGTCTATCTTGTTTACAAGAATTATATGATGACATATGTGGTACATAGTTAGGATTAGATTCAAAATCCCTTTTTGCAAGTTTACATGACTAAAGTAAGAATCATGATTTCATGTTAGAGATATTTATGCCATGCTTATGTTTGACATTATGCCATGCTTATGTTAGAAATATTTATGCCATGCTTATGTTTGACATTATGCATAAATAAAAGTATAGGTTCATGTTGTAGTTATGACTATGTGTCAATAATGATACCCAATTTAGACTCTTATCTCAACTACAAGTTCACATGCTTTGATTCATGTCACCTATGCTTTATGACCAAAGTATATGTCACTACTATGCAAGTACACCAGTTTCTATTTTGTATTCCCAACGTCATATTGCAAGTTCATACGCTCACCTTCCCCTTTTTGTGTATGTAATCACGCTTCAAGCCTCCCCTTTTCATGGCTAAATTGGGCTTTAAAAGGCTAAGCCCAATATATATATATACGGACGTGTAAAACGGGGGAAAATAACGTTGGGTTAAAATTAATTAATGAATGAAAATATAAAATAGAAGGGCCCAAGTTCAAGTATGGGTTGGGCCCATGGTTGGTGTAACCTTTACACCATTAACTTAATAATGGGCCGCAAATATTTACATATAAGAAATAAAGAGGAATGACAAAATATGTAAATGTAGAACATACGATGTGTTTAACCCGAGGTTGGATTGAGTTGTGATGTAAACCTGCCCGGAACCGCCCGGCTGTCCAGTAGTCACAACAATACCTATCCAATGTGGGAGGTTAAACATGGAGCCCAATAAGGACCCGAGGTTAGACTGAGTTGTGGCGTAAGACTGCCCGGAACCAACCGGCAACAGGCAGCCACAACAATACCTGTCTAATGTGAGAGGTCAGGGCCTTAATAAGACAATTAAGGCTGAGTCAGGATTGTTAGGATTAAGTGAACTAAAGACTTAATCAAAATGGAACATGCTAAACTAAACGGACTGGTGGGGGTTAGGTTAGAAAACACTTAACCAACTTAGCATGTTGGCTCGAGATAGAAAACCTAGTAACGGGGGACCCTTTTCAGCAGTAACCCTAGAAGGTGTATCAGGATACCCTGAAACTAGGCAGGGTGGGGCACGATTACTGGGCTGATTGTAAGAGGTCAAAGCGACGGCGGTGGTGTAGCAGTGTAGGTTCTAACGGAGTGCGGGCGTGCACACACTCCGGCGCAGAAAAATAAGGCACTGGACACCAGTAGCATACGTGTGCACTCTAAGGTTGTGTCGGGTTGCCACTATGGGACTTGATACACCCCATGGTGGGACCAGCATAGGTAACTACAACATCGGGGGCCGTAAGACACATGTAACTATGCGAGTAGGAGCCGATCATCATAGAATGGATCACATCACCCTGATTATGGGGTGCCAGTTGGAAACTAGTTTATATGGGTTCAGAGATCAACATGGGGTACGATAGTATATTCGACCCTAGACAACTTAACCAAGTTTTTAGTGCATGCCCACTTCTTGTTTATACTTATCATACCCAGTTCTTTATTCATAGACAAAATAGTACTAGACTTACTCAGGCTTTATGTCTGACTCTACTTTTCTTTCGTCTTCTTTCTTCCGTTTCCCCCCCAGGTCCTCAGGGAGGGAACACAGCAGCTTGACCAACCTCAACATCCAGCTTGAAGAAGAGAAATGTATTGCTTGGACTTTCCTGTTTTGAACTATGGCTTTGGACAATCCACTATGGGGCTTTTGCAGTTTATCTATGTTTTATTTATGCTTCTTTAAATAATGTACTCAAGACAGATTATGAAAGTGTTATGTTATGTTTTTGGAAAGGATGTTGTTGTAACACGTATTTGACTTTATGAAATAAAGTTTGTTGTTCTTCCGCTGTTTACAAATATGTGTTCTTATATCTGTCTTGTATATCTGTGACTTGTACTTATAAACCTCCACCAAAATTAGGGCATTCCCTTTGAGAGTGACCCTAACGGAGGTGGGGTGTTTCAACATGAGGAGGCGCAGCTAGGTCAGGCGGGTTCACCGGTCTTCGCGAGGCGCATGGATGGCCGGATCGAGGAGGGGGGAGGGTCCTGCTGCTGGCGGATCTGCTCACGTTGGGGCTTAGCGCTGCGGTGGTTTAGGGAAGAGAGGGAGTGAGTGGAGGAGGAGTTCGACGAGGGGAAGGGGGCCAAGCCCTGACGGCGCGCGGTGGCGGAAGAAGAGGGGGCGGGGCTGGATCGAGATCGGCGGCGGCTTTCTTCTTTCTTTTTTTTTTCTTTTTTTTATCATTGAACGAATGAAAAGGAGGGGGAGAAAGGAAGATATATAATAATATATTTTTTATTTTATTTTATTTTAATTTTAAAAAGTAACTTTTTCATTCGAACTCGAAACGAGACCCGCCGCCTGTCGTCCATAGCTAATTAACCCCCATTCCGAACACGATGGGATATACATCGCAAGCTGATTCGATCGTTTCGATCAGTTTTCGTCAAAATTAAAATATAACTCTATATATTGAATTTGAACGCGTATTTCAATTTACCAGGGCCACATACTGACTTGAAAAATTCCAGAAAAATATTTTCTAGCTTCGTATTGACGATTCGGTTCTAACAAAACTAGTTTCTTCGAATTTTGAGACCGTTTGAAAAATGACCATTTTCCAGTCGATTAAAATCAACTGAAACTGGTCAAATGCATTTTCCTTTGCCATGCTCACATATTGATTCGAAAAATTACAAAAATTGAAATCTAGCAATAACTTTACATCATGGATCCAACAAAAGTGGTTTCGTCGAAATCCGAGGTCGTTTGCAAAATTTCCATTTTTAAGGGCCTGAATTCCATAGCGACTATTCAGAATTTTCAACTGGACATATCTTTTGATTCCCGCTATGAAATTTCAATTTTTCGGATTCGTTGGAAGGATATTCTCAAATAGATTCTAATATTTTTGGTTTCACTAAAATCCGGTTTATTTTGCACCCGGTACATTCATTTGAAGTTTGAAATCGAATTATCGAACTACCGCGCCATTTTCAATTCCTTTTATATATAAATAATTATTTTGTAACGACCCGTGTTTTGGCACTCGAATATGTAATTTAATTTATTCAATTTAAATATTATATTTGGAATATCGATGGAATTAATATCTAATTCGCTATTTAAAGAAAGTTCGACGTTATATATTTATATATAATTTAAATAGAGCTTGAAAATGGCATGCAATTCGTAATATGGAGTTTTGAACTTCAACTGAGAATACAAAGTCCGATATAAGTCGGATTTCTGTGAAACAAGAAACGTTGGGAGCGTGTTGACGATAGCTTTCATATGAAAAAGAAAAATCCAGATTCCGTGTGATTGGTTGCGAGTTATGGCTAAATCAAATTTTGAAATAGTCGCTGTGGAAACCGTTATCGGCCGTTTAAATAGCCGTTTTGCAAACGGACTCTGTTTTCGATGAAATTAGTTTCATTACAACCATAACGTTAAATTATTGTACGGTGTTGAGTTGCGTGGAAAACCGATATCGTATGTAACCACGGTAGCCGTAAATGCTCGTTCAATTCCTATAGCGCGTAATTTATTAAATAAAGGGTTATTTGGGTATAACTTGAGCAGATGATCGAATTAGGCCGCGAAACCAGTTCCGTTGAGTTCGTAGCGTCAATTATAGTCAGGGTAGGTATATAGTTTGTTATTTTTAGAGATCGAGAAATTTGGCGTTAAAAAGGGTAGGGCGGTTCGGGGTAAAAACAGCCTATCGGACAAACAGTCTCAGAATGCGACGAAACTAGTGCCGTTGGGTTCGTATCGAAAAGTTATTGCAAGATATCAAGGTTTCAAGTTGATTCGATTTAGCTGGTGATCATGGAAAAATTTAACGCGTGTTTATTTTCGGTTTTATAAAGGAAATTTTTTCATACGACCTCGGATTTCGACGAAACTTGTCCCATTGGATCCGGAATATCTTTTTACACTTAGAATAGCTTTTGTATCAGTAAACAGGAATCATTTATAGAGGTTTTAATTAATTACTTTCTCCGCGACAACGCTATCTTTTCATCTGTATGCCTAAACCCAAAACGTACACTGTGTATGTTCACATCTTTCAAATCATGCAACTCCAAGCCTATGCTTTCAATTCATGCTGCAGCTCCACCCTAGTGAAAAGAGAAAGCACACTGCCCTGTCTAATCGACGTCAACATAAAATCACAAAGATGCATGTATTTTCACCCTCAGCCGTACATGCACATATGCTAAGGGTCAGTGCACCTCTTCTCTAGTTCCGTCCGCAGACCTACCTGAATCACATCACAATCACATCACAGCTACACTACTGCAACTTCAGGCACAAGACACAACACGCACAGCTATAAATCTATGAAATGAAACCACACTGAGAACCTACTACGTTCCTACTTTCTTTTCTATCCTATCTATTGAAATGAAAACGCTGCACTGTCTAAATTCATATGCTAGCTGTACAAATAATTACTTGCTTGCCAAACCACCATCCGTAATGCCCAAGTTTCCCTCATCTATATATATCCGCTACTTTCTCGTTCGGTTCTCTTCTTTCAGTACAAATAAGAAACTCAACAACTCCATCTAAAAGCTCAAATAAAAACGAATGAGTATTGAAGATCGTTGGAGGTCGGACGTTGGTGCTCTGGTAGGGTTGGGCGGCAGTGCAGTGAGGCGCCGTGGACTTGGATAAGGAGACCGCGTTGTATTGGAGGAGGGACAGTATGCATGGTGGGTTCTATTCCAATGAAGCACTTGAAAACATAGGCAGAAGGACGTGAGTAAAAGGGAATACGAGAGGAAGGCCGTTAACTATATCCTAAACGGAAGGACCTGGGAGCGAAATTCTAAGTAAAACAATCGGTTGATGCTCATGCGGTTGGGACAGAGAACAAACGGGATGAAGACGATGCAGAGAACAAATGGATCAGCCCATACTTGAATGTAATTAATGCATTAATTATAAGTTAAGCAAATATTCGATCTTATCTAATTTAAAAGATTTAACAAATGCAGGAAGTGGTTTTGGGTGGAAGCATGGATTGAAATGAGGGGGATGTTTTGTTTTTCCGTGAACAAAATAAGGGGGAAGAGCATCAGTTTTTCTGGGATGAGGATGTTAAGGACGGAAATGCTAGTATGGGTAGGCTGGTGATGTCTTAAATCGAACTAGGCCTTTGCATGGTTTCCAGTTTAACGAGGGCGATGGTATTCTTTCAAATCACGACAGCCTCTTTAGTGGATGGTGGAGCATAATGAACGAAGGATCATCATGCTTGGTCGTTGCAAACCAACCTGAAAGGGTAATCAGATTTATTAGCTTATATAATAAACGTATAGTGCTTATTTATTCAAATGAGATTGTTTAATAAACTAATCTATGGATGCAAATGCACCGACACCAAATTAGTTTAATAATCCTTAATTAAAAGTTAATTTAGTTAATTAAAATCAAGCTAAAATTTGAACGTTAATAAATTTTATTCTGTTATCAGAATTTAACGGAAAACAGGTTATAATGGGATTATGGTAGCAAACACTGTATGTTGGAGCAGTATGGACGGAGCTGGAAGCAGTCGGGACTTCTAGCTAGATTAAACGCTGCTTAATTTAACTGAAAACTCTATCGACGAGTGGAAATAAGGTGAGTTAAACTCACTCAGTTACCCTTTTTATATTTTATATAAATTGGGTATTTTTATTTTGTGTGCTCTGCTTGCCAATGGTTGACTGTTTTGCTGGTTATCTGCTTATCTGTAGATTTAACCGATGAAATTAAACTGTGTTTAATTTCAGTGAAATATCAAATCGTTATTTTTAACGATTGGTTCCAATAAAGGTGACTCACCTTGTTTGGTCACGTTTATTTATAAACGTGTTTAAATGGTTGAATCGTTTGAATTGCTTGTGGTTGATGTTGAATGGTTGCTATTTAGTGTTATCAGTTAAACAAAACTGAATGGTCTGATTTGAGATAACCATTTGAATACAGGGAAGAACAGGTTGGAGGGACCCAACCGGATCCCTCAAATGTATTATTTATTTTCATATTATCATATATGAACTGATCTGTCTGTGTGATTGATTTGATGGTTGATTATTAATTGAATATTCAACATCTGTTGGTTTGAACCAATAGGTGATATTGGTTAAGTGTTTGGCAGAGTATGGCCTTTAAAATCAATCGGGTTATAGACAGTGATTCACCGTCAGGTGAATCGATAGAGTTGAAGTTATAAAATTTACTTTATAACTGGAGTTAGGTTTTGGAAAAATGTATTATTCTGAACAAAAGTTATTAAAGAGAATTAAATAAATGTTTTATTTATTTAAGATTTGATTTGTTAGTAATTTATTTTATAAAGTAAATTCTGATGTTAATCAGATTTACAAAGAATGAGAATAGAGAATGAATCGAATGGTTAAACTTTGATAATTGTTTTGAAAAGAAAACAATTAATGGAAATAATTTAAATTAATTATATTTTTAATTAATTTAAAGTGAAGGTTAAATGGGAATTAGTTTACGAGATAATCGAATTTTGACTTGACAAAATTGACCATTTAAACTGGAATCGAATATCAAATTGTTTGTTTCGAAATTGCGAAATGAAATAGTTGAAGAATATTGTTTTAACTTTAAATAAGATCTTTAAAAAGGATTTTCTATTTATTTTAGTAAATAAAGAAATTAACTACTGAAGTAGTTAATGAGTAAAGAAAATTATTGTATTAATAAGAATTTAGAAGACTACTTTTGAAAAGTAATCGAAGAGAAGTGTAATCCAAATTGGATTGTGAAAGGAATCTATGAGCGGGTTTTAGATTTAAAGCTAAAATGTTTATAACGATGTTAAAAAGAGGATTTCAAGCGAAGATGATAACTTAAATTTAAGTGTTGTTTAATTATGTGAATTAAGGTAAAAGGTTTATATAAACCAGGGTCGTGTAAATGAGGTTTAATGTGTTAAGGCGTTAATTTTATTTAACGTTACTTGAAAACAAGATCAAGTAAAAAGGAGAATTTTAAATGAGATTCAAAATGGGGAAATGGTCGAATAATCTTGAAAGGGGATTGTAAATAAGCGAATCTGGGTAAAGAACTGAGTTATAGGGTTGTATAACCAAATCCAATAGTTAAATGGAATTTGTTTGAGACTAGAATGAAATATTGATTTTGATTACAACTTATGTTTATTGGAGGATAAGAACGGTGTTGATCAAGGTCTGAGAGGTAATTACAATACCCCAACTTGAACAACATCGGGATTATCTGAAGATAGTATTAGTTGGTAATCGTAAGAGACGTTAGTGGATATGTTTTGAAAATCTAAACAGCGAATTTAGCACTGTTGTTATAATATATGTTTTGTAAATATAATATAGCGATTGTAGCGCTTTTGCTATAGTAAATGGGTTGTAAACCTAAACAGCGATTATAGCGCTGTTTTTTTGTAAATCTAAATAGTAATTATAACGCTATTGTTATAACATATGTGCTATAAATTTCTTTGTTAAAACTAATGGATTTCCGAATTTAAAAGATGATTTGAAGGAAGAATCAAGTGGGAAATTGAATATAGTTATTCGAGATAGAGTTAGTCAAACATAGTTATTCGGGATAAGTGCCATTTCGTACGACTGCTAGCGTAATTCGCAGGGCTGCAGATAGCCTACGGAGGTCGGATGTTTCCTGAGGGAATCAGGCGTAACCATTGTGATCGCTGTGATCTAGAGTCAAGCGAATGGAGTTAAGACGAATGTTAATTAATCAATTAGAGTTATTCAAATATCATATTTTTGAATATTAAAAGAGTTAGAAGTTTTAATTTAACAAAGGTAAATCAGTTTTGTTAGGGGCCAAGTGATGCTGAATACTGAACCAGTGAACTCATTGGAGTGTCATGTTTGAAACACTGTTTATTTTGATAGTTAGATCACCGACTATCAAATCTGTCCAATGCGATTGTTGGTATGGAAAGACCGGGATCGAATTTATATTCAAAAACCATCCCGACCAACAAATACGTGAAGATCTCAGAAGAGGTTCAAGATGGAGCATTGAAGACCGTGGGTTTTCATAAACGGAAGAACCACTAATTTTCTCTGCCTGGCAAGCAGAGATAAGCTGTTATTCTGTCGTGGTTGGAATCTACGGGTTGCAAGGACTTCTCGCTACTGACCCATGGGGTGATTCCTATATTGGATGCAGTAGGAGAGTGCCTTCGGTTCATCCTGTTCCTGGATGACTTGTATGGACGGATGTCTGACAGAGTATTTCCAAAGGGTCACGTACGTTGATTTCTTCAAACGTGCTATGGTTGTTGGCGGGGAAATTGCCGTTCTCTTAGCTTCCAGCTAGAGTACTTTTGTGGATATCAATTAGTGATATCTGACGGATCTGACGATGTGGCATTCAAAGTAAATGGCGACCAGATGTCAAGAGTTAATTCTGGCCTCAAGCCTCATCAACCGGGAAATGACAAAAATCGGGCAGGCAGCATGGCTATGTGGGTCGCTCCCATTAGGGTGTATAATCACCTATCTAGAGAAAATCCTATTGTTTCTTGTATCTATGTTTCGATGCTGTCCCTTATCGGGAGACGGTTGCTGATCCCAACCGTCGGTGATATACATTCGATACTCTCAAGCGAAATGAGGGGTCGGTCATGTGAGGGCCGGGTTGCAAGAAGTTCTTGTTGAACCCAGTGTATTCGTCTCTAGAGATACACTATCGGCAGGTGGTCCCATACCTTGTCAAGTTGGAATCCAATCTCCAATAAGCGCCTGCGATTTTGATTGTATACTATATATGTGGAGCGTGTGATGCAAGCGTTCCACTAAATTGATATTTACTTGTATTTAGACATTATTATAATATCAGAACAAGATATTGGTTTCAAAACTGTTTTGGGTTATCGTAAGGTAAAAACCGTCCGTGTTTATGTGTGGATTTGGTCTTACGATTATCCTTTTCTTTTGAAAAGTTTTTTTTGAACTTTAAAATCATGATTGGATGGTTCACCCTTATTACTGTGCGAGTTTATCTCACTCTGGTTCACCAGACTGACCCGGTGTTTTGTAAATGCTCGGGTTAGACCGGGTTGTACAGGTTCAGGTTATCGACTGCTATGAAGAGACGAGCTGGAGATGTTCGGACGTATGATATTACTACTATTCCGATGTGTGTTGTATATGGGAACAGGCTATTATAACTGTCCCATGCTATGATGTACTCTGATACTGTAAGTATTTTAAAGCTTTCAATAAAGATTATTTCTGTATTATATTTTGTTCTGCTGCGATGTGAGACTCTATGTGGTGTTTCTTCTTCTTCTTCTATTCAATATTTCTACCTTATCTATTCTCACCCTCTAACTTCTTTCTATTAATGATCTGGAATGTTCGATGTCTGAATGGTCAACACGGTAGTTTGATGTTGATTTTCGGAGTCGAAAATCCCAGTTCGTTACATATTTATATTCTAACGACGATCTATATAATATATACGTTCGAATTCTATTCAAAATAAAATTTTCGTTGTTTTTATTTAAAATAATTCATTTTAAATAATCAAAATTTGCTAAAATTGCCAAAATAAATTTTTTAAATTGGCCCAGATTTCCGAGTTATTACAATCTCCCCCACTTAAAACTTTTCGTCCCCGAAAAGGAACGAAGCCGAAAGTTGTTTTAAATACCAACTCAACTTTCATTATTTTAATTATGGCTTAAGTTCTTCAACTTTTCAGTTTCTAAGAACTTTTCAAAAATTTCAAAAACACCCTAAATTTTCGAAAAATTTCGCCATAACCTCCCCTACACCGAGAGCACGGGAAAATCCCGAAATTGCCATATAGGCCCTCTGATCTCAAAAAGAAAAAGAAAAAGCCAAGCGGCTAGCCAATCGGCTCATAAAATCATCATAACTCAAACAAAACAGTAAATTATGGTAAACATGTACCTATTTGTCGGGCAAACAAATTTTTTTCTTCTGCTCTAGCCTCCTTGCTATGACCTGTTCAATGTAAGTACATGTATATGCATGCAATTTCAATCAAATTTCAAAACAGTCTAATATGCGGTGCTAAATTCGCCTTAGTTCAACATTCTTCTTACACTAGCTATATTATACAATATCGATACACTTTTAAAACAAAAGCATACTTACGTTCATACAAGCATCATACATAAACATACATATACCCAAAATACTAGTTCATTACATTAAAACCCAACTTTCTAGGAAGTCGTGCCTCCTCCTTGCATAATTTCCAAAGTAGATATCTCCTTTCCTTTGGATTTCTTATCACCCTTCTTTAACGGGCAATTTGAGGCTAGATGCCCTACTTCTTTGCATCGGAAGCACTTCTTTTCATTTCCTAATTTTCTGGATTTTTTCTTTACGTTTGGACACTTATCCACAAAATGTCCCGTTTCTTTGCACTTAAAACAAATTATGTCCATTCTTATCTCTTTCTCCTTGCTTTTCTTTCTCTCAGGGCACCGAACCGCATAATGCCGTTCTTCTCTGCATATACGACAATAAACACCCACGTATGTTCCTAAGTTCAACTCCCTTTCTTTTTCTGTTTTCTGGTGGGCTCTCCTTGTTTGTTTCGGAGTCATACAAAAGTCAGCATTAGATAAGCCATAGAGAACCATCTCCTACATTATATTTGAGGATTTTATCAAGAGAGTTTCATTACTTTTCACTTAACAAATATCTTGATTTATGCTTTATATATCATTCCAGTATTTCTATTAGTTGAATTAATAATCATCATAGCTAGCAATCAATGTGTTGGTTAACTTTCAAACGTATAATTTTTTTATACATATACTAAAAATCATGTTTTTGATGCCAAATCACAACAATAAACTTATCTAGTTTGGTTCTCACACCAATCGATTGGAAATATATAAATATCCCACTTTCGAAACTCGAACATAAACACTGATGATGAGATCTCAATCATCAGTATCATCTCCGGGCGACTAGAGTGTGATTCTATATCTATTCAATATATTAAAACTTCGAATACACGTTTGCAAGGCGTATATGCAAAATCTTTATATATCGGATTGTCCAAATTCAATATAAAACAAAAATTAAAATACGTATAAAATGGTTTAAACTTTCAAAACAAAGTTTGTTTAAATGTTTATTTTAAAAATAACACTCTTTCGACTCGTTCTAGGATACTACTGATCCCATCTCTAACGAGTCATTCTTATTGGATATTACTAATCCAATCTCTGATGAATTCTTTTGTTTGGTTCTAACGTGTCTTGTTCTCGAGCTTTGTAAACCAAAGCTCTGATACCAAATGAAGCGACCCAAACTTCCCCGGTCTCTGAAGAGATGAGAAAGAACGAATTACTGTGAGGACAGGACAAATCAGAACACAGACGAAAGAACATTTCATTGTTATTGCAACAATTCCATCAGATACAAGAATATACAGAGTATAAATGAATAAATTACACTCAACAAATATCAGAGATTTAAATTACATTGCAGCGGAAAAACAATATAAAACACAACTGAAAATAATACAAGGATACAGAGCTTTCTCAGTATCGTTCCAGCTGTAAATCAGGATCCTGTGAATATAAATCTGCAAAACCAAAACTACTAGCTGCCCATGTCAAAATAAGGGCACCCAGAGTTTAGGTTGAAACAATAAACTCCAGGTCAGTCATATGACTGGTGTGAGAACTAAAATAGTTATTTATCTTTATTTTCAAAGTAAGGTAAATCAAGGGACCACGCCGTATAACATGGAACGTGTTTCCTCCCAAGAATACCAGTGCATATAACAAAACAGCGCAATGCTTTTTGGAAAAAATGAAGCTATTATAAGACCCAGGTCCTATCACACAATGAAACGCAAGCCGGGGGATAGGGTTTTCCCTTATAATAGCCAAACATGCTTTGTACGTTTAAAACAAATCATTTGATACTACTATAAGTGCATAGTGTATAAAACAACTTCAAATCATAAGTATCAATCATAGACGGCATGGGTACCATATATCATGTCGCCATACTAGTTCTACAATTAAAACCGCAATATTGCGTATTGGAAATTGAATTTCCGTCATGGTGGCTCCTGATTCGAAAGATCGATCGCGTAATGCAATTCCCCACGGCTTACCTCCCAACAAGAGAAAACACCATCTGCACATCCGCACTTTTGGGACCAGAGTATCACCGCGGCTTACATCCCAGCGAGAGAAAACACCGCTTACTCTATATATCCCTGAGCACTAAGCTCATCTCGGTCGACCGAATCCACGACACCACTAAGGTTCCCATCCACTAAAAAGCATACTGATCAAACCATCGGTTTACCACCATACCGATGTGTGAGGCTCGCGAATCAACGCTATACACAAAGCCATGCTATATCAAAGCTGCGCTATGATCATCATCCACCAAACTTTGCTTTTCAACAAAAGTCTGGATCACTGCATCTCAGCATGCCACACTATCAATCCATATCGTACCACTGATTTCTGCCAATATATAACCTCTGAGCTCGCATGTCTCAGAGAAGGGTGTCAAGCAAGAGAATAAATTCCCCGCCGCCAAACAGATATATATTTAGCAGAGATCAACGAATACAATATAAAGGAATACATTGTCAGACACACCATCCATTTACAAGTCCGTTCTAGGTCTGAACGAAACCGGAGGCACTTTCCTCGCATATCCGTCGATCTCCAAGTACGTCTGGACGACCACCAACTGATTCCCTCATCTTGGGTGTACAGCCCAATCAAGATCATCAGTAATCACCCAAACGATGTGAAAACTTTCGGTCTTCGACCACCGTCATCATCTTCGACTTATCGTCGAATCGGTTATTCAGAATGGGTATAAACCCGGCCTTTCCGAACAACCCGCGTATATAGTAAACAAATGTTACCCAAACACAACATACGCCTCATTCCAATTCATCAGTCACTAATCGTAAATTAGCAAGGGAACAATTCCCCAAATATTAACCCCGAAGGCCGAAACCAACATCAGATCAATACCCAGGAAACCATTCTTCTTAGCTAACCTACAGTTAGTTTCTAAATTTCACGTTCTTAGGGAAAGGTTCCCATTAATTTTATCAAAGATAAATTCTTTAAAATTTATTCTTTAATCTTCCTCTGGATATCATTCCAAACCAAATTATGGTTTTCCAAACTAGTCGGGATTAGCGAACCACACCGAAGTAATTATTTATTTTATTTCCCAATCCCAACCTATTCATCCCTTGAAGCAAAACTGGTAATACTCCATATCTAATACCACGGTGTTATCAGTAAAATTAATTACCCTTCCACGTCCAAATCTAATTAAAGATTTAACTATCGCTTTGGAGCAAAACTGGTAATACTCCATTCTCGATCTTTTCAATTAATTAAAGATTCATTAAAACTCCACTTAGTTTTAATCTTTAACTGGGTTAAAGAATCAGTGTCATTTAAAACACGGTTCACTATAAACCCAAAATCACATTACATTTCAATCAGACCCTAGCCATAAATTAGCAATTGAGCAATTCCCTAAGTATTAACCCCAAAGGCCGAAACCAACATCAGATCAATAACCCAGAAACCATTCAACTTAACTAATCTCCAGTTAGTTTCTGATTTTCTTAACTCCTTTGGATCTAAGAACAGTATTATTGAAGATACCGTTCACGACAACCCAAAATCACATTCTATTAATTATCGGGTTAAAGAACAAGTGTTATTTAAAACACTATTCACGATAAACCCAAAAATCAATACCAATTCAATTCCAATTAAATATTATTTAATTGGTACACTTCATTAAATCTAAATAAAAGATTTAATCTTTTTCCTCAACTGGGTTTAAGAACAGCGTTAATGAAGATGCCATTCACGACAAACCCAAAATCCCATTTGATATTAAATACAAGGCTCTGAATAGAAAATATATCGGCTTATATTCAATATCAAATTCTACGACCAACAAATATCGTATTGGAAATAACGATATAAATATATCTTTCAAATTTCCCATAATAATACCTGTATAATCACAAAATCCCACATCGAAATATTCCAAAGACAATTTCGATTCAAATCCATTTCCAATCTATATATTGGAAATCCTGGTTATTTTCAAAACCATTTCAAATCCACTTTATTTATTTTAAAAATAAATAAATTATTATTCTAGTTCCAAACTAGTTCATTTCGATAAAAATCTATTTTTATCCTTTCAAATATGAGGTTTTCATCCCAATTCTTCACAAATCATTTCTTATGATTTTACACAAATTATTATTATTTTTAATAATTTTATCAAGGCATGTACAGTCGATTTCCATCAACGGCCATCAAACTGCACTTACAGCGACCTTTTCCAAATTTGATTTGGACATAATTCCAAATCCAACCATTAGATTTCAAATTTATAATATTCGTTAGAAAGCTCTTTTCGATACGAACCCAACGGTTCCGGTTTTAGGAGAATCCGACGGTCGGATCTCTCGCAATGTCCGTTCGAAGTCAATGGTCGAAATTCACGAACTACCGCGGCGCGACGCGTTCTATTCAGACCATTATATATATATAATATATATATATATATTATATATATTTCGTCGATTTCCTTTTTAAAACGAATTTTATAAATAATTTCAAATTTGTTTCAAAAACAATTTCAACCTTTATTTCAAATTCAAATCAAAATTGAATTTTCCCTTATAAATTCTTTTTACATTCACTTCTATTTTATTTCAATTCAAATCGATTTCAATTCGTTTTCAATTGAATTCAATTCAACTCAGATTTGTTTTCTATTCGATTCAATTCAAATTCGTTTTCTATTAAATTCAATTCAAATTCGTTTTCTATTCAATTCGAATTCGTTTTCTATTCAATTTAATTCATTCAATTCAAATCGAATTCGTTTTCTATTCAATTTAATTCAATTCAATTCACTTTTGATATTCATTATAAAATGAATAAAATCGATATTCATTATAAAATGAATAAAATCGATATAAATATCGTTCACGTCAAAATGGCGTCAATCTAATCAACACGGCTTCATATATTTCTTTTTTCAAATATTCTATTTTAAATATTTCTTTTTCCAATATTCTATTTCAAATATTTCTTTTTCAAATATTTCTATTTGGATATTTCTATTTCAAATATTGAATGAAGCCCAATCAATTACCATATAATGTTAATTATATGGATTTTCTACAAAACATGTATACAATAACAACGATGAATAATCAACCATCATCCAAAGTGCACTCTACACTGTATAAGCATCGAATATAAATATTTAACGCTTATAACAGTCTGTCAATCAATCAATCGACATACAACTAAACAATCGGGATTAGTGTACGTCAAATATCATCCCAATACCCGTGTGGGGTTTTCAAACAATCAAACTCAGATTTTATTTGTGCAGTTGGGCGATGTGTAAAATTTATCGTCCCAATCAATATCAGTCAAATGTGTGTATATAAACAAATCGTCCGATTTGTTTATTTTCATTTCATTTCATATACACGTTAAAAATTCTATTTTTAACTATAAAATATTTTCCACTATAAAATATTTTATTTCAACTATATAAATGTTTTATTTCATTTCACATCACATCACACAATCAACTACACATCAAAATCAAACAAACAAGCATACAAGCCGTCCATGGTCTGTGGACGACGGGTGTCGGGTGCTACTAAATACCGTCTGCATCCTAGTATATATTTTAACTAGAAATGAAAATTCAAAGTGAGAAGTTCTCACCCTTTCGCTAAACTGAATGACGCAATTCTTCATGGGTAGGAAATCTTCACCGTGCTTTTCTTTTGTCTATTTCGTTGCCCGTATTCACTACATATATAAAAATCACATTTTTACTTCGCTATTCAATATATAAAAATCGAATTTTTACTTCGCTATTCAGTATATAAAAATCGAATTTTTACTTCGCTATTCAATATATAAAAATCAAATTTTTTACTTCGCTATTCAATATATAAAAATCGAATTTTTACTTCGCTATTCAATATATAAAAATCAGATTTTTACTTCGCTATTCAATATATAAAAATCGAATTTTTACTTCGCTATTCGATATATAAAAATCAGATTTTTACTTCGCTATTCAATATATAAAAATCAGATTTTTTACTTCGCTATTCAATGTATAAAAATCGAATTTTTACTTCGCTATTCAATATATAAAAATCAGATTTTTACTTCGCTATTTAATATATAAAAATCGAATTTTTACTTCGCTATTCAATATATAAAAATCGAATTTTTACTTCGCTATTCAATATATAAAAATCAGATTTTTATTTCGCTATAAATCTCATCCTTCTCTAATTAAAAATATCATTTTTACATGTAAAAAAAATGAAGTCTTTTTCTAATTAAAACTGAAATCTTTTTCATGTTAAACATCGTATCTTTGCAAAGTTAAAAATCGTTCCTTTACGATGTTAAAAATCCTTTCTTTTTCATAAAAAAAAATGTCCTCTTCATTTAGAAAACTGAAATTAAACAAGGGATTTATAGTTTAAAAACTGAGATCAAACAAGGTTTAATCTCTACATTAACCACACAATAAGAAAATAAAATAAATAAATGAACTAAAAAGACTTACAGCGTTTTTTTTTATTAAGAAGGAGGGAGAAGGACGGAGGTCATCGACGGTAGGAGGAGGCGCAGCTAGGCCAGGCGGGTTCAGCGGTCGTCGCGAGGCGCACAGATGGCCGGATCAAGGAGGGAGGAGGGTCCTACTGCTAGCGGATCTGCTCGCGTTGGGGCTTAGCGCTGCGGTGGTTTAGGGAAGAGAGGGAGTGAGAGGAGGAGTTCGACGAGGGGAAGGGGGCCACGCCCTGACGGCGCGCGGTAGCGGAAGAAGAGGGGGCGGGGCAGGATCGAGATCGGCGACGGCTTTCTTCTTTCTTTTTTTTTCTTTTTTTTATCACTGAATGAATGAAAAGGAGGGGGAGAAAGGAAGATATATAATAATATATATTTTTATTTTAATTTAATTTTAAAAAGTAACTTTTTCATTCGAACTCGAAACGAGACCCACCGCCTGTCGTCCATAGCTAATTACCCCCATTCCGAACACGATGGGATATACATCGCAAGCTGATTCGATCGTTTCGAACAGATTTCGTCAAAATCAAAATATAACTCTATATATTGAATTTGAACGCGTATTTCAATTTACTAGGGCCACAAACTGAGTTGAAAAATTCCAGAAAATATTTTCTAGCTTCCTATTGATGATACGGTCCTAACAAAACCAGTTTCGTCGAATTTTGAGACCGTTTGAAAAATGGCCATTTTCCAGTCGATTAAAATCAACTGAAACTGGTCAAATGCATTTTCCTTTGCCACGCTCACATATTGACTCAAAAAATTACGAAAATTGAAATCTTGCAATAACTTTACATCATGGATCCAACAAAAGTGGTTTCGTCGAAATCCGAGGTCGTTTGCAAAATTTCCATTTTTAAGGGCCTGAATTCCATAGCGACTATTCAGAATTTTCAACTGGACATATCTTTTGATTCCCGCTATGAACTTTCAATTTTTCGGATTCGTTGGAAAGATATTCTCAAATAGATTCTAATATTTTTGGTTTCACTAAAATCCGGTTTATTTTGCACTCAGTACATTCATTTGAAGTTTGAAATCGAATTATCGAACTACCGCGCCATTTTCAATTCCTTTTATATATATAAATAATTATTTATATTCTAATGACGATCTATATAATATATACGTTCAAATTCTATTCAAAATAAAATTTTCGTCGTTTTTATTTAAAATAATTCATTTTAAATAATCAAAATTCGCTAAAATTGCCAAAATAAAAATTTTAAATTGGCCCAGATTTCCGGGTTATTACATAGATATCACAAAAATAGGCGAGCATAAACAAGTCGTCCGACTTGTAAATGGATGTGTGTGTGTGTGTATATATTACTATCCAATAATTATTTCATTTATCGCCGTTATAAGCTAAAAATAATATTTTTAACTAACTAAATTTTTCTAACACTTTTTAGAAAATTTCGGCCGCATAACGACACGATACTAGAATCGGGATAAGGTCTAGCCTTATCCCTCGCCTAAAACTGGCTCGCGCCATACACAACCCACTTCCAATCAGTTTACAATTAATTCACAATCAATTTTACAATCCTAATCAAATCACGCACATCATCCAAATAAATAAATACTCACCTACCCCCAAATGCCATTTATGGCGCCATAAGTGGCTATTCGCTGAGTATGGAATCTATGTGTCGGTAATATCCATACATCGCTTTCAATTATGTGATTGTGTGAATTCGAGTATTGAACTCCATATAATTCAAATCACATAATATGGTTTGTACAATAAATAGTGTCGTGGGATTTTAAGCCCCATCCGCATCCTAGAATATTTTAATTGTAAAATAATTGGAGTGAGAAGTTCTCACCTTTGGTTTCCACTCCGTCATTCTTTAATTGAACGGTTTGGATTTGTTTCCAATCAACTCCATCACAATCTATTCCACGTAGTATACCATTACAATATATAAAAAAAATCACATCTTTACAATGCCATGTATACATTAAAAATCATATTTTTATAATGTTATGTATACATTAAAAATCGTATTTTTATAATGCTGCTACATATAATAAAAATCAAATTTTTATTTCACTACTATATATATATATATATACAATTCATATTTTTATAACAATTTTCATAGAATGAAAATAATATTTTTATAAAGATGTTTATAGGGTAAAAATCATATTTTTAACTTGCCAAAAATATTTCTTTTCCTATGATAAGAATCCTATCTTTAACTGACCAAGGTGTTGTTTTTACATAAAACTAAAGATCATAAATTTATGTAATTAAAAATCATAACTTTTTGTAAATAAAAATCATAACTTTTATAAATAAAAATCATAACTTTATGCGATTAAAAATCATGACTTTATGCGATTAAAAATCATATCTTTATGCAATTAAAAATCATATCTTTATGCAAATAAAAATCATATCTTTATGCGATTAAAAATCATACCTTTAATGCGATTAAAAATCATATCTTTATGCGATTAAAAATCATATATTTACGCGATTAAAAATCATATCTTTGTGTTTGTTACACCAATTAAAAATCACATTTTTAATCTCGTAAATGGATAAAAAAATGAAAAATAAAAGCTTACAGGCGGTGCTGAGGTGAAGAGGAGGGGCGCTGGCAGTCGGGGAGACTGCTGCTGAGGTGACGGGCGCTAGCAGTCGGGGAGGCTGCTGCTGGTCGGTGGCGGCGATTTCGGGCCTTGGAGCTTTAGGGGTTCAGTATTTTTTTTTAGAAGAGGGAGGAGGAGAGGGAGATCGGAGGTGGAGGTGAGAAGGGGGAAACTCACGTTGAAGAGAAAGGAGAGCGGCAGCGTAATATTGAGAAATAGAATTAGGTTAAGGAAGTGAAAAGGATATTATATAGTGGAAATTATTTTTTTAATGATTTTATATTTTATTATATTCAATTTTCGCTTATTTTCATCGTTTAAAAATCTTTGTGATCACCTACAGATCCCGTTTTCAATGAAAATTGACATGCAACTACTCTTTGACATTACAGACCTAACGAAACTAGTTTCTTCGAATTTCGAGTCTGTATGCACAAACAACGAATTTTTAAAGTCAAAATTTTGTATTTTTTTCACTTTAAAAATCACGCCCGATCACATACTGATTTTAAAAATCATTAAATTTGAAATCTTACCATTATTCGACGTTACGGATCGAATAAAAAAAGTTTCGTCGAATTCCGAGGTCATCTTAATAATGTTCCTTTGTAAAATTGCTCAAATTAGCTTGAAAAATGCGATTTTAGCGTACGCTTTCTTCTTGTACGCTCAAACGCTAACTTCAAAAATTATGCCCTTTTGGATTTAACCATTATTTGATGATACGAATCCAAAAAAAAAAGTGGAATCGAATTCCTAGATCGTCTCAATAATGTTCTTTTGTAAAATGACTGCCTGTTTTTGAACAAACACTACAACAAAAAACAATTTTTGCAACAGACAATATCTATTGCAGTAGACCAATTGTAACAGGCTCGCACCTGTTGGTATAGCTGGAGTTGTAAAAAGTCTACAGCGTTTTCAGCCTGTTGCAATAAAATGTTGCAGTATACTTTTTTGCAACTGGCCTTTGTTGTTGCAACATACCATTTTGCAACAGTATATGCCCGTTGCAATAGATTCATAAATCTATAAAAAATAAATTATAACTTATAGATATTACATATTAAATGTATTTGTTTTAATAATAGTGCATATCACAATATAAAATAAACAAATAATTTTTTTATTTTAACAAAGTTTTAAAAGTACAAACAATTACAATAGAAGTTTCTACAATTTTCATACACCATTCATGCATAATAATTTCTTCTCTCACACATGACATTTTTTTAAAATTGAGTATTTTCTACTCATATTTCTACTCTATCATACATATACTATAACAAGAGAATGAACTTGGGCCATTGAGGGTCTTCTTTGAGATGCTGCTTATGCACAAAAGAGTGCAAATTTTGCGTACCTTAATACTTCTTCAGGGTATCCTTCTAGACAGTAGAACAAGCTCACATGACAGTTTCAAAGCAATTCCTTATTAGGTGAATGAACTGAAAAAGGAATATTCAGCAAAAGGCCAAAAGCTAGATCATCGATGAAGAAGTTTTCAACCTATCGAAGGAGCAATGGCTTTATAAGCTCATGAGATATCAGTAGTAAATACATGTGATTTATTTTATTTATTTATTGGCATAGTTAAATGGAAAAAAACTCATGTATGCAGAATGGCTATATGCCTATACAAAGTGGTGAACAATTTCCTACCAACAAAACAAGGAATCAAATACAAGTAATAGGTATTAAAAATCTCAAAAAACATCCGCTTGTCATATACTCACGCAAATAATAGCTGAAGCATGGCATGTAACTAATATATTGTTAATTTTTCCAGACCCCAACCAATAAAACCAATTGGCGACAAGGTCAGTGCAACGCATAACACGATGCTTGATGCGCAACAAGTAATAAGTATTAAATACGAACCTTAAATCAGAAGTATCATCGTCCTCAAAAGATTTTGATCTTCTAATCATCGTCCTCTAATATTTAATCACATAAGTGACATTATTCATGATTTAGCGGCACTTCCTACTGTAGAAACAGCGGAAAGGATAGAAAGGTTGGGTTTAGGGAATATGAGAGAAGCCAATTATATTTTCTCTTACCATACTTCTCTTTCCTCTGTTGTTGTCAGCCTAACACCTTCAAATATGTACTCATTATCAATGATATCATCCCTAAAAAGCACAACATGGAAAATTTTAACGTAACACAAATTGGTAAGTACATAAGTTAATTACTGACAAATTTACCTCAAATATTTTCTGCAGATAAGCTCGCCTTAAATATTTTCTGCCCTAAACCAAAATAAAAATAAACAAGTTTACCTCAAAGTAATTATGTAAGGACGGAAGAGAAAAATGTAAGGTCATACAACATTTAAATTCTTCTTAAAAGACTCACAAATATTGAAGACTTGTCAAGTTTCCTAATGAATCTGGAATTTTTCCAGAAATTTTGTTATTTGAGAGGTCCAAAGTTTGCATTTTTTGAAGCAATCCAAGCTCTTCTGGAATTTCACCTGTTATATTATTGTCCTGTAATAAACTAAATAACAAAAATAAATGAGAAAATAACTCAAACAAGGGAAAAAGAAAAAAATTGAAAAAGTAGAAAATTCTTACACTTGCTGGATATTAACAAGGTTGTCAATTACTCCAGAAAGTTTTCCCACTACAAAGACTTGCCAAAGATTACGACAGCCAAAAAGAACCCAGAAAAAAGGACTCCAAGCACAAACTCCAAAGAAGAAACTACCAAAAACAGCAGATAATATCAATAAAAGGTCCAAACACAGGATGCCAAGCTAACTGCAACTAGTAAATCCTCCAACAAGATCGACTTCTCCAATCCACCGTATCCAGAACCTCAGGAACAAAAGCAATTATAAACAAGCCCACAAATAAATTCACTGAAGAAAACAAACAAAACAACTCAATTAGTAAAATCAACATATTCACTAAAACAACTACCTTTCCTTACAAGATTCAGATCTGAATGAAATTCAGTGAGAAAAGAAACTGCAATCCAGAAGAAACTAACTATTTGACAACCAATAAATTAAGAGAAACTGAAAAGAAACTAGCACTCAATTTTAGTTTCTTGCAAATTTAAGTATTGAAACTTTAAGTGAAGGCTGGAGCTGGACGCGGCTTTGGAGCAGGGGCAGACGATAATCGTTGAAGTTGGAACCTTCTGCCGCTAATTGTTGGAGCTTAAGGTTTTTCTCCTTTTTTATGCCTAAAGCACGATTTCCCCCCCCCCTTTTTTTTTGGAATTACTGATTGTTGCATTTGAAATTAGAAAGGATGTGAAAGAATGAATTTGGGGTTTTAGGGTTTGAAAGAAAAATAGGAATGGGAAAAGTCTAGAAAAGAGGCGGGGGAGAAAAATGATGGCGCCAGAATTTACAAACGTGGAGCCAAACTGATGGAGCCAAAATTCCAATGTTGGAGCCAAATTTTGAAGTGCAGAGCCAAATTTTGAAGGGCGGATGCTTGTATATATTTAGTTAAAACAAAAATAAAATCATTTTGTCAAGGATGATGTCATGGTAATATTATTTGGATGAATATGTAAAACATAATATTTATATTTTATTATTTTGAAATTATTTCAAGATTTTCGAAACTTATGAAATATTAAAGATTTTATAAAATTTTAATTTTTTACTTTTCATTTCCGATTTCTATCAAAACTAAGTTTCAAACTTTATGTGGCGACCCGTAACTTCCCCAGTAAGGAAAGAACGAATTGCTTTGAGGACAAGACGAATCAGAACACAAATAGAAGAACATTTCATTGTTTATTACAAAAATTCCATCAGAATACATGAAAATACAGAGTATGAATAAATATTACACATTTGATAGATATCATAGATTTAAATTACATTTAAATACATAGCAACGGAAAAATAATAGAAAACACAACTGAAAGCAATACACGGATACAGAGCTTTCCGAGTATCGTTCCAGCTGTAAACCAAGATCATGTGAATATAAATCTACAAAACCAAAACTACTAGCTGCCCGTGCGGAAAATAAGGGCACCCAGAGTTTAGGTTAAAACAATAAACTCCAGGTCAGTCATGTGACTGGTGTGAGTAGTAAAACAGTTACTAATTTGATTTTTAAAGTTCGGTAAATCAAGGGACCACGCCGTATAACACGGAACGGGTTTTTACCCCAAGAATACCAGTGCATAAACAAACTTCGCAATGCTTTTTGGAAAAATGAAGCTATTATAAGACCCAGGTCCCATCATACAATGTAACGCAAGCCGGAGGATAGAATTTTCCCTTATAATAGCCAAACATGCTTGGTACGCTAAATTTCATCTTTTATTATTACTATAAGTGTATAGTGACAAAACAATTTCAATTATAATATCAATTATAGACGGCATGGGTACCATATATCATGTCGCCATACTAGGCTCTGGACAATTTCACTATATCTTATTTAAAAGATTTATTCTTTTGTAAACTGGGTTCAAGAACAGTGTTATTTAAGACACCATTCACGACGAACCCAAAATCCCATTTGATATTAAATACAAGGCTCTGAATAGAAAATATATCGGCTTATATTCAATATCAAATTCTGAAACTAACAAATATCATATTGGAAATAATGATATAAATATATCTTTCAAATTTCCACAACCATATCTGTATAATCACGAAATCTGACATTGAAATATTCCGAAGATAATTTTGATTCAATTCCATTCCAATTCGTATATTGGAAATTCTGATTATTTTTAAAACCACTTCAAATCCAATTTATTTATTCATATTGGATTACAATTCTATTTCATAACTAGTTTATCTCAATAGAAATATATTTTTATCGTTTTTAAATATGGGATTTTTCACCCCAATTCTTTCTAAATCATTTATTATGAATTTACACAAATTATTAATATTTTAATAATTTTATCAAGGCCCGTACAGTCGATTTCCAATAACGGTCGTCGAACTGCACTTATAGCGACCTTTTCCAAATTTGATTTGGACATAATTCCAAATCCAACCGTTAGATTTCAAATTTCTAATATTCATTGAAAGCTCTTTTCGATACGAACCCAACGGTTCCGGTTTCAGGAGAATCTGACAGTCGGATCTCCCGTAACGCCAATTCGAAGTCAATGGTCGAAATTCGTGAACTACCGCGGCGCGGCGCGTTCTATTCAGGCCATTTAATATATATAATATATACATTATATATACTTCGTCGTTTTCAATTCAAAACGTATTTTATAATTCGTTTTAAATTCGTTTTCAAAACAATTTCAACTTCATATTCAATTTTAAATCAAAATTGAATATTCCATATTATTTATATATAAATGATAATATTTTCAAAACATTATATTTTGAAATCACTTCCTTTTCTATATTCATTATAAAAACAAATATAATCGATATAAATATCGTTCGCGTCGAAATGGCGCATCTCTTATCAACACGCTTTATATATTTCAATAACTTCGTTATTCTATTCAACAAATGAATATTTTCTTCAACATATGAATATATATACTTTATTCAGCACATGAATATTTATTAATTCCTACTTACAATAAAATGTGAATTTTATTGTATAAAATATTTCGTTCAACACATGAATCGTTTCAACACATGAATATTCTCAACACATGAGTATTGTCAACACATGACTATTTTGTTTATTCAACACATGAATTTTTATTTTCCTGTGTAGAATATTATTTTAAAATATTCTTTATTTTCTAAATTGGAATGAGACCCAATCAATTACCATAAAATGTTATTTATATGGATTCCATACAACACATGTATATAATAACGATAAATAATCAACCATCGTCCAGAGTGCACCACACAACTGCATAAGCATTAAATATAAATATTTAACGCTTACAACAGCCTGTCAACCAAACGATCGACATACCACTAAAAAATTAAAATTAGTGTACGCCAAATATCATCCCAACACCCGTGTGGGGTTTCAAATCAACAAACACAGATTTTTATTTGTGCAGTTGGGCGATGTGTAAAATTTATCATCCCAATCAATATCAGTCAAATGGGATTACATAAACAAATCATTCGATTCGTTTATAAATATTTATTTCATTTTATATACACGTTAAAATTATATTTTTAACTATAAAATATTTTATTTCATTCCACCACACACAATCAATTTCGAAACAAAATCAAACAAGCAAAAAAGTCGTCCATGGTCTGTGGACGACGGGTGTCAGGTGCTGCTAAGCACCGTCTGCATCCTAGTATATATTTTTAACTAGAAAACAAGAATTAAAGTGAGAAGTTCTTACCAAATAGCTAAACCAAACGCCTCGACTCTTCAAATGTAGAAAATCTTCGCCGTCCTCGCCTTTTGTCACTTTCGTTGTCCGTATCCGCTACATATATAAAAATCGCATCTTTATATTGTTGCTATGTATATAGAAATCACATTTTTATAACTACGCTATATGGATAAAATTCTATTTTTATACCGCTATTATATAGATAAAAATTCTATTTTTATACTGCTACAAATAAAATAAAAATCATATTTTTATTCTATTCTATAATATATAAAAATCCGATCTTTACACCGTTAAAAATCTAATCTTTTTATATTTAAAAATCTCGTCTTTCCTTATATAAAAATCTCATCTTTCCAATAAAAATCTCGCATTTACTATAATAAAAATCTCGCCTTTATAATTATAAAAATCATATCATACATATGATAAAAATAATATTTTTATCGGACTAAAGATCGTATTTTTCATAACCAAAATCGCATTTTTATTTACATAAAGAAATAAAAATCAAATAAAAACTCACTTTTCTCGATCCAAGGAGGGGTGCTCGCCTCGGTGTGGTCTCGTACGCTGCTGCGTTGTGCGGAGCTCGTCGGGGTGTTATTTGCAAATGTAGAAAACTATGAAAATTTGATTTTTATCGAGTGGAGGGGTTCATGGTCAGAGAGGGGGTCAGGGGGTGGCGCTGGGGGTTCCTGGTGGCGGTGGGGTGGTGCGCTGGGCGGTGGCGGCGACGTGGTGGCTGACCAGGTGGGTGGCGGCGGTTAAATTGAGGGAGAAGGGGGTTTGGGTCTGCGGTTTGGAGAAGGGTGAGGAGAGAGGCACGAGGGGGAGAGGAGGACGAGGTGGCGGGCCGAGCTTCGGCAGCGGCGGCGCGATGAACCGGAGGGGGGGGGGGCGACGTGGTTCGTGCGTGGGTTTTTTCTTTTTCTTTTTTATTTCAATTTTAAGGAATGAACGGAGGGGCTAAGAGAGAGAATATATATAATATTTATTTTATTTTCAAAAATGTTGACTTTTCATTCAACCACCAAACGAGACCCAACGACTGTCTCCCATAGATAATTACCCCTATTCCGAACACAATGGGATATGTTTCATAGGCCAATTCGATCGTTATGATCAGTTTTCGTTAAAATTAAATTATAAATCAGTGTATATTGAATTTAAACGCACATTTCATTTTACTGGGGTCATATAAAGACTTTAAAAATTCCCAAAAAATATTTTCTAGTTTCGTATTGACAATGCGGTTCTAACAAAACTAATTTCATCGAATTCCGAGACCGTTTGAAAACTGGCCATTTTAAAGGGCCAGAATTCCATAGCGACTATTCTGAATTTTCAACTGGGTATAACTATTGATTCCCGCTATGAAATTTTGATTTTTCGGATTCGTTGGAAAGATATTTTCAAATAGATTCTAATATTTTTGGTTCCACTAAAATTCGGTTTATTTTGAATCCTGTACATTCATTTGAAATTTGAAATCGAATTTTCAAACTACCGCGCCATTTTCAATTCCTTTTATATTTAAAATAAAATATTTATATTCTAATGACGATTCAAATAAATATATACATTCTAATACTATTCAAAATAAATTTCTCGTTCGTCATTATTTAAAATAATTCATTTTAAATATTTAAAATTCATAAAAATTGCCAAAATAAAAAATTTAAATTAGCTCGGATTTCTGGGTTGTTACAATCTCCCCCACTTAAAATCTTTTCGTCCTCGAAAAGGAACGAAGCTGAAAGTTGTTTAACTAATCAACTCAACTTTCATTATTTTCTTTACGGCTTAAGTTCTTCAACTTTTTAGTTTCTAAGAACTTTTCAAATTTTTCAAAAATTTGGCTAACACCCTAAATTTTCGAAAAAATTCGCCATAACCTCCCCTACACCGGGAGCTTCGGGATATTTTAAATAGCCTTCCATGGCCCTCACCAATCCAAAAGAAAAAGAAAAAGCTAAGCGGCTAGCCGATCGGCTAATAAAATCATCAAATCCCCAAGAAATACAATAAACATGTACCTATTTGTCGGGCAGACAATTTTATTCCTCTGCTCTAGCCTCCTTGCTATGACATGTTCAATGGATATACATGTATATGCATGCAATTGTAATCATTTTTCAATACAGTTCAATATTCGGTTCCATTAGGCTAAATGGTTCAAAATTTTAATTAATCAAACCACCAATCAAACAACAAAACCAGCAATCAATTAGTGAATTAACGTTTCAAATTCATGATTTTGATATATATACAGAAAATCATGTTTTCGGTGCCAAACCACGACAATAGCCCTATCTAGCTTTGGTTCTCATACCAGTCTAATGGAAATATATAGATATCCCACTTTCGATACTCGAACACAAGGCTGATAATGCGGTCGCATTATCAGAATTATCTCCGGGTGACTAGAGTGTGATTCTATATCTATCCAGTATATTAAAACTTCGAATATACATTTGCAAGGCGTATACGCAAAATCTTTATATATTGGATTGTCCAAATTCAATACAAATAAATATTCAAATACGTATAAAACGATTTAAATTTCAAAACAAAATTTGTTTTCATTTTGAAAAAATATACTCTTCATAGTCGTTCTAGGATACTACTGATCCCATCTCTAACGAGTCATTCTCATTGGATGTTACTAATCCAATCTCCGATGAATTCTTTCGTATGGTTCTAATGTGTCTTGTTCTCGAGCTCTGTAAACCAAAGCTCTGATACCAAATGTGGTGACCCGTAACTTCCCCAGTAAGGAAAGAACGAATTGCTTTGAGGACAAAACGAATCAGAACACAAACAGAAGAACATTTCATTGTTTATTACAACAATTCCATCAGAATATAGTAATATACAGAGTATGAATAAATATTACACATTTGATAAATATCAGAGATTTAAATTACATTTAAATACATAGCAGCGGAAAAATAATACAAAGCACAACTGAAAGTAATACACGGATACAGAGCTTTCCGAGTATCGTTCCAGCTGTAAACCAAGATCCTATGAATATAAATCTGCAAAACCAAAACTACTAGCTGCCCATGCGGAAAATAAGGGCACCCAGAGTTTAGGTTAAAACAATAAACTCTAGGTCAGTCATGTGACTGGTGTGAGAACTAAAACAATTATTAATTTGATTTTTAAAGTTCAGTAAATCAAGGGACCACGGCGTATAACACGGAACGGGTTTTTACCCCAAGAATACCAGTGCATAAACAAACAGCGCAATGCTTTTTGGAAAAATGAAGCTATTATAAGACCCATGTCCCATCACACAATGCAACGCAAACCGGAGGATAGGATTTTCCCTTATAATAGCCAAACATGCTTGGTACGCTAAATTTCATCTTTTATTATTACTATAAGTGTATAGTGACAAAACAATTTCAATCATAATATCAATTATAGACGGCATGGGTACCATATATCATGTCGCTATACTAGGCTCTACAAATAAAACTGCAAAGGTCGTATTGGAAATTGGATTTCTGTCATGAGTCAAGGCAAGGGGCAAGCTCCTCTCCATTCGAGACACTCTAGCAAATGTCTCAGGACCACATACAGCGATCCTTGGAATCGGTTGGGCCGGTCCTCTCTTACTTTTGAGGATTAGTTATTCCTGAACACACGTTTCCCGGTCCTATCAGACCTATATCCGAGGCGCCTCGCATTCCAACAACCACATAGGTGAAAATAATATAAATGTCAGGGCTGGTAAATCACTAACACCACCGTAGCTAGAAAGAAACGTCGTGTTCTCCCAACGGTCCTTATCCTCTGTTTTTAACTCATACCGAGGTGTGAGGCTCGCGAATTAACGCTATACACAAAGCAATGCCACACAGGCCGTGCTTTGATAATCAATCACAAGACTTTGCTTTTTCAATAGAAGCCTTGATCATTTGCCACTTAGGCATGCTACAAAGGCAATTCATGCCATGCGATTGATATCCACCAATATATAACCTCTGAGCTCGTACGTCTCAGAGAAGGGCGTTAAGCAAGAGAATAAATTCTCCGCCGCCAAACAGATAGATATTTAATAGAAATCAATCACACAGAATAAAATCCAATGTCAGACACACAGTCCATTTACAAGTTCGTTCTGGGTTTGAACGAAACCGGAGGAACCTTATTCCTCGCATATCCATCGATCTTCAAGTACGTCTGGACGATCACCAACTGATTCCCTCCTCTTGGGTGTACAGCCCAATCAAGTCATCAATAATCATCCAAATGATGTGAAGACCTCTGGTCTTCAACCACCATCTTCATCGTCGACTTATCGTCGAATCGGTTATTCAACATGGGTATAAACCCGGCCTTTCCAAATAACCCGCGTATATAATAAACAAGTGTTACACAAACGCAACATACGCCTCATTCCAATTCAGAATATTCTTCATTCAAAAATTCACATTCTTAGGGAAAGGTTCCCATTAATTTTATCAAAGATATATCCTTCTAAATTTATTCTTTAATCTTCCTTTGGGTATCATTTCAAACCATGTTAAGGTTTTCCAAACTAGTCGGGATTAGCGAACCACACCGAAGTAATTATTTATTTTATTTTCCAATCCCAACCTATTCATCCCATGGAGCAAAACTGGTAGTACTCCATATCTAACACCACTGTGTTATCGGTAAATATTAATTACCATTTCACGTTCAAATCTAGTTAAAGATTTTACTATCGCTTTGGAGCAAAACTGGTGATACTCCATTCTCGATCATTTAAATCTAATTAAAGATTCATTAAAACTCCACTTAGATTTAATCTTTCCACAAATCGATATTACTGGTTATTCAAAGCTAAGAAGTTAATCTTATCTTTAACTGGGTTAAAGAACCAATGTCATTTAAAAATACGGTTCACGACAAACCAGAAATCCCATTCCATTGTTAATCGGGTTAAAGAACAGATGTTATTCAAAACACCACTCACAATAAACCCAAAAAACAATTTAAATTCAATTCTAATTAAATACCAAATTAACTGGACAATTTCATTAAATCTTAATTAAAAGATTTATTCTTTTCTAAACCGGGTTCAAGAACAGTGTTCTTTAAGACACCATTCACGACGAACCCAAAATCCCATTTGATATTGAATACAAGGCTCTGAATAGAAAATATATCAGCTTATATTCAATATCAAATTCTGAAACCAACAAATATCATATTGGAAATAACGATATAAATATATCTTTCAAATTTCCACAACCATATCTATATAATCACGAAATCCAACATCAAAATATTCCTAAGATAATTTTGATTCAAATCTATTCCAATTCATATATTGGAAATTTTGATTATTTTTAAAACCACTTCAAATCCAATTTATTTATTCAAATTGGATTATAATTCTAGTTCATAACTAGTTCATCTCGATAAAAATATATTTTTATCCTTTTTAAATATGGGATTTTTTACCACAATTCTTTCTAAATCATTTATTATGAATTTACACAAATTATTAATATTTTTAATAATTTTATCAAGGCCCGTACAGTCGATTTCCAATAACGGTCGTCGAACTGCTTACAGCAACCTTTTCCAAATTTGATTTTGACATAATTCCAAATCCAACCGTTAGATTTCAAATCTCTAATATTCATTGGAAAGCTCTTTTCGATACGAACCCAACGGTTCTAGTTTCAGGAGAATCCGACGGTCGGATCTCCCATAACGCCAATTCGAAGTCAATGGTCGAAATTCGTGAACTGCCGCGGTGCGGCGCGTTCTATTCAGGCCATTTAATATATATAATTTATATATTATATATACTTCATCGTTTTCAATTCAAAACGTATTTTATAATTTGTTTTAAATTCGTTTTCAAAACAATTTCAACTTCATATTCAATTTTAAATCAAAATTGAATATTCCATATCATTAATATATAAATGATAATATTTTCAAAACGTTATATTTTGAAATCACTTCCTTTTCTATATTCATTATAAAAATGAATATAATCGATATAAATATCGTTCGCATCGAAATGGCGCATCTCTAATCAACACAGCTTTATATATTTCAATAACTTCATTTTTCTATTCAACAAATGAATATTTTCTTCAACACATGAATATATACTTTATTCAACACATGAATATTTATTAATTCTTACTTACAATAAAATGTGAATTTTATTGTATAAAATATTTCGTTCAACACATGAATCGTTTCAACACATGAATATTCTCAACACATGAGTATTGTCAACACATGACTATTTTGTTTATTCAACACATGAATTTTTATTTTTCTGTTCTGAATATTATTTTAAAATATTCTTTATTTTCTAAATTGGAATGAGACCCAATAAATTACCATATAATGTTATTTATATGGATTCCATACAACACATGTATATAATAGCAACGAAAAATAATCAACCATCATGCAGAGTGCACCACACAACTGCATAAGCATTAAATATAAATATTTAACGCTTACAACAGCCTGTCAACCAAATGATAGACATACCACTAAACAATTGGGATTAGTGTACGCCAAATATCATCCCCACACCCGTGTGGGGTTTCAAATAAACAAACACAGATTTTTATTTATGCAGTTGGGCTATGTGTATAATTTAACATCCCAATCAATATCAGTCAAATGGGTGTACATAAACAAATCATTCGATTTGTTTATAAATATTTATTTCATTTTATATACACATTAAAAATTATTTTTTTAACTATAAAATATTTTATTTCATTCCACCACACACAACAATTTCACAACAAAATCAAATAAGCAAACAAGTCGTCCATGGTCTATAGACGACGGGTGTTTGGTGCTAAGCACCGTCTGCATCCTTGTATATATTTTTAACTAGAAAACAAGAATTAAAGTGAGAAGTTCTCACCAAATAGCTAAACCAAACGCCTCGACTCTTCATATGTAGAAATTCTTCGCCGTTCTCGCCTTTTCTCACATTCGTTGTTCGTATCCACTACATATATAAAAATCCCATCTTTATATTGTTGCTATGTATATAAAAATCACATTTTTACTACTACACTATATGGATAAAATTCTATTTTTATATCACTGCTATATAGATAAAAATTCTATTTTTATACTGCTACTATATAAAATAAAAATCATATTTTTATTCTATTCTATAATATATAAAAATCCGATCTTTACACCATTAAAAATCTAATCTTTTTATATTTAAAAATCTCGTCTTTCCTTATATAAAAATCTCATCTTTCTAATTAAAATCTCGCATTTACTATAATAAAAATCTCGTCTTTATAATTATAAAAATCATATCATACATATGATAAAAATAATATTTTTATCGGACTAAAGATCGTATTTTTCATAACTAAAATTGCATTTTTATTTACATAAAGAAATAAAAATCAAATAAAAACTCACTTTTCTTGATCCGAGGAGGGATGCTCGCCTCGGTGTGGTCTCGTACGTTGTTGCGTTGTGCGGAGCTCGTCGGGGTGTTATTTGCAAATGTAGAAAACTATTAAAAAAAATGATTTTTATCGAGTGGAGGGGTTCACGGTCAGAGAGGCGGTCGGGGGGTGGCGCTGGGAGTTCCTTGTGCCGGTGGGGTGGTGCGCTGGGCGGTGGCGGCGACGTGGTGGCTGACCAGGTGGGTGGCGGTGGCTAAATCGAGGAAGATGGGGTTTGGGTCTGCGGTTTGGAGAAGGAAGAGGAGAAAGGCACAAGGGGGAGAGAAGGAGGAGGTGGCGGGCCGAGCTTCGGCGGCGGCGGCGCGATGAACGGGTGGGGGGGAGGGGTGGGGAGCGGTGACGTGGTTCGTGCGTGGGTTTTTTATTTATTTTATTTTGATTTTAAAGAATGAACGATGGGCTGAGAGAGAGAGAATATATATAATATTTATTTTATTTTATTTTTATTTCAAAAATGTTGGCTTTTCATTCAACCACCAAACGAGACCCAACGACTGTCGCCCATAGCTAATTACCCCCATTTTGAACACAATGGGATATGTTTCGTAGGCCAATTCGATCGTTACGATCAGTTTCCATTCAAATTAAATTATAAATCAATGTATATTGAATTTGAACGCATATTTCATTTTACTGGGGTCACATATAGACTTTAAAAATTCCCGAAAAATATTTTCTTGTTTCATATTGACAATACGGTTCTAACAAAACTAATTTCATTGAATTCCGCGACTATTTGAAAAATGACCATTTTAAAGGGCCAAAATTCCATAGCGACTATTCTGAATTTTCAACTGGGCATAACTTTTGATTCCCGTTATGAAATTTTGATTTTTCGGATTCGTTGGAAAGATATTTTCAAATAGATTCTAATATTTTTGGTTTCGCTAAAATCCGGTTTATTTTGAATCCTGTACATTCATTTGAAATTTAAAATCGAATTTTCAAACTACCGCACCATTTTCAATTCCTTTTATATTTAAAATAAAATATTTATATTCTAACGACGATTCAAATAAATATATACATTCTAATACTATTCAAAATAAATTTCTCGTCGTCATTATTTAAAATAATTCATTTTAAATATTCAAAATTCATAAAAATTGCCAAAATAAAAATTTTAAATTGGCTCGGATTTCCGGGTTATTACACTTTAATTGTATATTTTATGACATATATAAATTTATTTTGTAAAATTTAAAATTTTATATTTTATATTTTTTGGGAATATTATCTGTTAAATATAACTAATATTTATAATTAATAAATATTAATAATAAATGCCACTTTGTGACTATTAAAAATTAATTATTAGTCATTAGTTGTTAAAGGTAAATATTGATTATTACCTCTTTACCATTTAATAATGATTACTAAGTCGTATTGCTAAATAAGGTATTTTTAATATTTAATCAATTATCGTTTATTTATCTATTATGAATTTATTAATTATAAATTATTCACTTAATATTTAAACATATTCATATGTCAAATTAATTATTAATTATTATCCATTAGTTTTTTATTATTAATTTATTATTATTTAAATGTTAATTATAATTATTTTTTAATTTTAATTATTATTATTTAATTATCAGTTATAAATATCACTTTATCATATTTAAATTTTATTGTTAGTTAATAATTATTAAATATTAGTCTTAATTATTATATAATTACTAGTAGTTAATCATTTAATAATAACTATTTAAAATTAATTAGTAAAAATTAATCATTAAAAGCTGATATTAATTTTTAATAGTATGTTTTTTGCAACTGGTTTTATCAGTTGTAAAAAAAATACAGTTACTGCAAGTGGCGAAAACAATTGCTAAAGATATTTATTCGCAATTGGCTTGGAAGCTTAGTGGCAAATAATATGTTTGTTGCAACTGTCATGGAAGAACTGTTGCTAAAAGTATGTTTTTGCAACAGGAAAGGAAGTGCAGTTGCTAAAGATATCCTTTTCGCAACAGGAAGAAAATGCATGTTGCTAAATCTTATTTATTGCAACTGCTATAATAGGTCTGTTGCTAAATATCAGTTGTTGCAACTGTCATTTGTCGCATGTTGCAAATAGCTAGTTGCAATAGGGTATTTGTCTTGTAGTGAAATGGTTTTGCTTCGTACGACCACATACTGACTCCGTTAGACGCGCATTTTGGAACTCAACAATGATTTTTCATTATGAATCCAAAAAATTATTTTGTCGAATTCTGAGCTCATATGCAAAATTTCACTTTTTAAGGGTTGCGCGTTGATTTTCAAAATCTAATTTTCAAAATTTTAAAAATAAAATTTATAAATCAATTTAATAATTTTACGTAGTTTATTTTAATTCAAATAAAATATAAAAACTAATTTTAAGATTGTTCTCAAATTTTATTTATCAAAAATAACCAATTTATATTCGCATACTCATTGAAATAGCTTAAATGAAAATTTTAAATCGGTTCAGAAATTCCGGGTTGTTACAGTCTCCCCCACTTAAAATCTTTTCGTCCTCGTAAAGAAATGGAGCTGAAAGTTGTTTAACTGTTACGACCTAAAATTTTAACTAAATTTAATTTGAATTTTTGTTCTCTAAAATGAATTTAATAAGGTTTAAATATAAAATTAAACTTGATGATCCTCTCTATATATAGATATATAAGTTTGAATAATTATTTTGTTAAATAATGGATAGCTTACTTTTGAAACTATATTTAAGATTTTATAAATATTTCAATATCAACGAGTAATGACATTTTTACGATTTTATATTAATATATTAAAAAAATGAATTTGGTAAAGCACGAGTTATTTAAGCTTTTATCTAAATGATTTTTATAATATTAAGTAAGATTTTTGAAATATGTTTATAACTTTTTATAAGGATTATTAAGCAATTATTCAAGACAAATTTTATAAATTTTGGCAAATCATATATGTATATATTTGGTAAATAAAATAGATAAGTATCTTTAAAATATTTGTAAGTTATAATTAGTTAGCTAAACTTTAAGTAATAAGGCGATTACATTTATAAGAGTTGCAAATTGGTTACATGTATGTTTGTTACAAAGATTCCACCAAAAATCAAAATTTAATAAGTAATAAATAAGCCTATTTTTCCAAACATGCATTGGCTAAATTTTTAAATAAAAATTAGGTGGCCTAATGCATGTGCCTTGTATACCAGTGTCCTTGTTTAGAAAAGGGGACAAAAATTTAAATACATAAATAAGATACACGTGTTTCTTTCAGATAAATCACGGCCTTCTCCCTCTTTCTATTTTCAACACCCTGTAAATAATATTCATACCTCCACTCTATAAAAAAAATCCATAACTCTCAAGCCATTCAAAATTAGCTTCTGTCTCTAACATAAAAGTTGTTCAGATTTTTATTTCTAATTTTTAGAAACTAACAGATCAGAGTTTCATGGATTGTTGAGAGAGTTACTTCCAGTTTATAGAGAAAATGATTCTGTAAGAGGAGAGCTTCAAAAATTCATATCCCTCAATCCGGGAAGAGATAGATCGCGCCGTCAGCGCCGTGGAGATTAGCGGATGACGTGGTATTTTTCATGTGATTTTGAAGCAATTCCGTATCGATGATTTGAGTTGTTCGGAATTAGGGTTGGAGTTTGCTGGAGAATCGTGTGATGATAGGTGGAACGGCGAGTGGCATGAGGATGGTGAAGGAGTGAGCATCAATGTAGCAGAGTTTGGTGGTGTTCGGATCATATCTGCGTCGCACCTTTTTACTGAAGGAGTGAGATTTTCGATTTCTAGTTTTCGGACAAGTTTTGTTTCGGTGGATCGAGGCTGTGGGGTTGGTGTGCAATCGAATGAGGGGACGAAGTGATGTTTGCTGGTGGTCTCAATTTGAAGATTGGTGGAGTTTTGGGGTTGTGTATGTGCACCATCGTGCACAACCAAATGCATTTTGGAGGATCAAAAGAGAGAATTGCGTTAGGAAGAAGAAGAAGGAGGTCGGGCCAGGTCTTGAACGCAAGGAGCTATTGGGCTTTGGGCCAAAGGATAAATGGGTATGATTTATTTTAATTATTTAGTTTAAAACTAGTTAAAACTTTAAACATTTATAACTCACTCAATATTAATCGGATTAGCTCGCCGTTGGATCCGTTTTAGAATCGTATCTGAAAATAGAACACAGTGGTATATAATTTTGATAATTTTAGTTAAGTAAAAATTTATAATAAAATAAAAAGTCATATATATAAATATATATAACGAAGATCGTTATTAACCAAATTTCAATATAAATTAACAGAAGACCATTAGCTGCTAATTGAAATGGATCTAAAGCAGTACTTGTAGCGGTAACATTGTTTGTCGCATGGAAACTCGGACATTGAAGATTTTGGAGCATATATGGCGAGAACATCTAATTCAATGATTTATTTAAATTAGTAGTTGTTGGATAATGCTTAGTTATATGTGGATGTTGTGTAAAATGTTTGAATGGATGTGCATGTAGCTAGGAACACACATAACACCGATTAGCGTTATTATCTATAATGCTTGTGCATAAATTGAAATGTTTGTTTATGGCTGTGTTTGTAACGGATGTACTCATGCTAGTATAAATGGTTGGATGATTATGATTGCATGAAATTTCACGCACTTAGTTGTGGAAGCATACGGATGATTAATTGAAATTCTCCTTCCCTTAAAATAAAGAGTTGTTATTATCATATGTAGAGAATTTATTTTGAATTTAATTTTACAAACTGTTTGCAAATCTAAACTGAGTAAACGATTTTCGTATGAAATAAAAAGGGTTTGAAATAATTCCAACCACTTGTAAGTTATTTTTGAATTTAGTTTAAAATTTGAATTGGAAATGATTTAAATCTTGTATTGATTTTTATTTGGCTATTGGAACAAATTGGGTAAAATATTATTATATATTTAGTTTAATTTAATTCAAAAAGGTGATTTGGAAATTTGAACAGGGTTTTGAAATTTAATATATTTTTTAAATACTAAAATATATACTAAACGTCTAGGACGACAGAGAGGATGGTGTCCAGGCTTGGGTCCGGAAAATACAAGTTTCCTGCTCTCCCTGGCCATCCCTAATTGGTCCAACGGACGAGATATTAGAAAAAAAATCTAATTTGAAATTTAAATTTGAAAATATTTTGAATTTTAAAATAAACAGAAATATGGTTTTAAAATCATGAAGATTAAACATTTGAAATTTTAAAGGATTTAACTATTTATATTTAAATCGAACGCATCGTATAGCGACAGTTCGTTAATATTAATTTCAAATTTCAAATTATTATAACTTGAATGTTTTGAATCAGATTAACGTAAAACGAAAAACGTCGGAATTATATTAATGATGAGTTTTGAACAGAAAGGATATTTTCAAATTTTAATATACGATTTTCAAGTTATGTTTAATAAAATTTGGAATAGGTCGCTATACGTGCAGTTCGGTGACCGTAAAGAAAAGTTTGAATAAAACGAACTTATAAAAAATAAATAAATAATTGAGAAATATTTATATCAAAGATCTTGATAGTGTTCGCTGGTCTGGCAGATCGATATCAGATATAAGTCGACTGAACTCTATTTAAACTTATGTTGAATATCAATTAATTTGGATTATCGTAAAAGGAATTTTAATCCAAATAAAGATTTGGTAAATCTTAAAGAATCATGAAAGGAATGGTTTTGGAGATATAAGAATTAAAGGATTATGAATGACTTTGTAAGATTTAAGAAGAATTAAGAGGTAACGGAATTTATGAATTCGAAATAAATCCGACCTTGATTTGTAAATGAATTTATAATGATTGGGAGGAGAATTGAATTGATAATTCTACATGGTCCATAACTATTGTTTGAAATACGCTTATTACTTGGAAAGACCAGGATCGAACATATGTTCGAAAACCATTCCAAGTAATAATAAGACGTTGTTCAAGACTTGGTAAATGACAAATTAAGACTGGGAATATATGGATTATTTGGATTGATTGCTGATGTTTCGGTTGGGCTGATCCCCCGATACGAGGTTATAAGTGGCATGAGGGCTGAGTATATTAGGAGATTTTCGGATTTTGTTCTGTTCAGACCCAGAATGAACTTGTATGGATATTGTGCCTGAAATTGTAATTGACGATATAACACTGATTTCCGTCGATATGTTTCTGGGTTGTGATGTACGAGCTCAAAGTGGTTATGTAATGATGGAGATCAGTGGTCGTGTTGTGAATGGACAATGTTACATACTTAAGATATGGAATGAGCTTGTATGATTCAGGGCATTTCTTATCTAAGCATTCTTTGTTTATGACGTAACATCGACAAACCTCACACCCCGGATGATGAGAAACTGGAGGTTAGGTTGTATACTTATATATGATTGATGATGAAGCTGCAGCAGTGGGAAACCACTTATGAACTTGGGGAAATGGGGTATGTTTGGGGGGCCGTGTTTGGTCGAAAACCATTGATCTACCCTGAGATTTGTTGTTGGTGTCCGAGATGGACGAAAAAGTCATGTTACACTTTGCTTTGTATCCCTGATTGATCTTTCGTGATAGGAATCATCAAGTTGGAAACCTAAATCTCCAACACAAGCCATACGGATTTTGATTGTATTCCTGTATGTCAACCAACTGGGGTTATGGGGGCTATTCTTCTATATTTATTTGCGAAATGATTTCCACACTGTATATAATAATTAAAAGAGGATTTTCACATATGAAAGCATGTTTGGTTATCATAAGATAAAACTCGCCCATCTGGTGTGCGCTTGCATTGTGTGATGTGGGACGAGCTTATAATAGCTTCATTTTTCCAAAAGTCATTGCGGATTTATATGCACGGGCATTCACATGGAGTAAACCCATTCCGTGTTAGCGGCGTGGTCCGGTTAATTTCCCAACTTTAAAATAAATCCTAAAAACAACTGTTTTATGTTTTCACACCAGTCAAATGACTGACCTGGAGTTTATTGTTCCTTCCTAAACTCTGAGTGCCCATTAATTTTTCACATGGGCAGCTAGTATTTTAGTTTTGTAGTTTTAGATCGTTGAAGCAGGATTTGGAGCGCTTTTAGAGTTGGAGTCCACGCTAGAGTTTGGAGCTTCCACTATATCATATGATTTTCTTCAGTTGAGAGTATATTTACTTTTCTTCCGTTGTATATGTTGTAACTCTGATATTCTATGTAACTCTAATGTAGTATTGTATTATGCAATGAAAGGTTATGTTATTTTGTTCAATATATGTATGTGTCCATAACAATTCGTCTTTGTGAACGGTTTTAATTGGTTTAATTATCGGCGAGAATCGGGCAAAAAGACGGGTAACCAACTCAACTTTCATTCTGGCTTTCATTCTTCAACTTTTCAGTTTCTAAGAATTTTCTAATTTCTCAAAAATGTGGCTAACACCCTAAATTTTTGAATTTTTTTGCCATAACCTCCTTTGTACGGGTTGATATTTAAAACCGCAACTAGCCTCACACGGACCTCATCAATCCAAAAGAAAAGGCCAAGCGACTAGCCAATCGGCTCATAAAATCATGAAAACCCAAGAAAATAATAAATATGTACCTATTTATCGGGCATACAATTTTATTCGTCTTCTTAGCTTCCATTCTATGATCTGCTCATTACATATATATATACATATATGCAATTCAAATAAATTTTCAATTTAACACTACCGTGAAAATTAACTTAACCCAATTCAATTACTCGTTCTTACATTTGTTTAATCATACGATACTGGTATATTTCAAAAATAAGGTGGGATAACATAAATAACCATACATTCATAAATATATCCAAAATGATAGTTCGTTATATTAAAACTTAACTTCCTAGGAAGTCGTGCCCCCTTCTTGCATAATTTCCAAAGTAGATAGCTCCTTTCCTTTGGATTTCTTATCACCCTACTTTAACGGCAATCTCGGGTTAGATGCCCCACTTCTTTGCATCGAAAGCACTTCTTTTCCTTTCCTAGATTTTTGGGTTTCTTCTTTACTTCTGGACACTCATGTACATAATGTCTCGTCTCTTTGCACTTGAAACAAACTATGTCCATTCTTATTTCTTCCTCCTTGCTCTTCTTCCTCTCAGGGCATCGAACTGCATAATGTCCTTCTTCTCTGCATATACGGCAATAAGTACCCACGTAAGTTCCTAAGTTCAACTCTCTTTCTTTTTCTGCTTGCTGGTGAGTTCTTCTTGCTTGTTTCAGAGTCATCCAGAATTCAGTACGAGATAAGCCATAGTCGTCCATATCCTATATAATATTTTATGATTTCATCAAGAGGAATAATATTATTTTTCACTTAACAAATATCTTGATTTGTGCTTTATTTACCATTTATTCACATATTGGTTAAATTAATTATCATTCCAATATTTTTATTAGTTAAACTAATAATCAAACAACACAACCAGCAATCAGTTAATTTATTAAATTTTCAAATATATATAACTTTTATATATAGTTAAAAATCATATTTCTTTAGTGCAAATCACAGTAGTAAACCTTAACTAAGCTTTGGTTCTCACACCAGTCGATTGGAAATATATAAATATCCCACTTTTGAAACTCTTGCACAAATGCTGATTATGACACACCAATCATCAGAATCATCTCCAGGCGACTAGAGTATGATTCTATATCTACCCAATATATTTGAGACTTCGAATATACGTTCATGAAGCGTATATGCAAAATCTTCATATACTCGATTATCCAAAATAAAATAAAATAATATACTCAAATATGTACAATAAGATAAAATTTTCAAAACTAAATTTGTTTTTAATAAATAATACTCTTCAAACTCATTCTAGGATACTACTGATCCTATCTCTAACAAGTTATTCTTATAGGATATTGCTAATCCTATCTCTGGTGAATTCTTTTGTTTGGTCCTAATATGTCTTGTTCTCGAGCTTTGTAAACGAAAGCTCTGATACCACGCTGAAACGACCCAAACTTCCCCTTTCGGGAAAGCCCGGATTGAGTTGAGAACACGATGCATCAGAACACAAACAATAGAACATTTCATTGCTATTACAACAATTACATCAGAGTACAAGAATATTCCATAGCATGAATAACTATTACACAATGGAAATATAGTATCAGAGATTTAAAAATTACATAGCAGCGGAAAATAACAACTGACACAACTAAAAGAGATATACGGATACAAAGCTTTTCGAATATAGCTCCAGCTGTAATCCAGGATCCTGTGAAAAGAAGTATATACGAAAACCAAAACTACTAGCTACCCATGTGGAAAATATGGGCCCCCAGAGTTTAGATAGGAACAATAAACTCCGACTCAGTTATGGGACTGGTGTGAGAACTCAAAACAGTTATTTAAACTTTACTTTAAAAGAAGGTAAATCAAGGGACCACGCCGTATCACACGGAATGGGTTTACCCCCAAGAATACCAGTGCCTAAAACAAACAGCGCAATGCTAATTAAAGAAAGATGAAGCTTTTATAATACTCAGGTCCCAACACACAATGCAACGCAAGCCGGAGTATAGAATTTTACCTTATAATGGCCAAATATGCTTAGTACGTTTTTAAAACAAATCTTTTATTATTACTATAAGTGAAGAAATCAACTTTGAATATAAATGTATTAATCCTAGGCGACATAGGTACCATATATTATGTCTCCATATATAGGTTTACAATTAAAACCGCAAAATATTGTATTGGAAGTTTGGATTTCCATACTGATGGCTCCTGATTCGAAAGATTTATCGTGTAGTGCAATACACAATGGCTTACGTCCCAGCTAGAGAAAACACCGTAATGCACATCCGCACTTTTGGAAAATCGAGTTCACTGCGGCTTACGTCCCGGCAAGAGAAAACACTGTTTACTCTACCCCTCTGGGAATCGGGGGGTGTGCCCTACCCTCTGAGCGTGGAGCGAACATAGTCAGCTCATCTCGGTCAACCTAATCCATGATACCTCTAAGGTCGTCTATCCTCATCTTAAAAGCATACTGACCTGACCATCAGTTCACCATCATACCGGGGTTTGAGGCTCGCGAATTAACACTACACAAAGCTATTCTAATTAAAGCTATGCTTTGATCATCATCCACAAGGCTTTGCTTTTCAATAAAAGCCTTAATCCATGCATCTCAGCATGTCACATTGTCAATCCATACCATTGATTTCTAACAATATATAACCTATAAGCTCGTACGTCTCAGAAAAGGGTGTTAAGCAAGAGAATAAATTCTCCGCTACCAAACATGTACATATTTAGCTGAGATCAATGAATATAGCATAAATGAATAAAACGTCAGATATACCATCCATTTACAAGTCCGTTCTGGGTATGAACGAAACTGGAGTCACCTCATTCCTTGTCCTGTATGTCCAATATAGGAGAGAGGCCTCGTATATCCGAACAATCAACAAATACGTCTGTATGGCTACCACTGTAGCCCCTTCAAAGTAGCTACTCCAATCATGGGCATCATTAGCAACCCATCCATTTGATGATCGTTGGTCTTGTACCGTCTTCAATCTCTTCGACTGTTAGTCGTCGTATTCATTATTCAGAATAGGTTAAACCCGGTCTTTCCGAATAACTCACGTATTTTATAATCAAGAGCTATAAAAACACATCATATGCCTCATTGCAATTCATAATATTATTTTAATAAAATATTCACATTATTAGGGAAAGGTTCCCATTAATTTTATCAAGGATAAATTCTTTTAAATTTATTCCTTAATCTTCTTTTGTATATCAATTTCAAAAGATTTAATTAACTAGTCGGGATTATCGAACCTTACAGCAATATTCATTTATTATTTTCCAATCCCAACCTATTCATCCCATGAAGCAAAACTAGTAGCACTCCATATCTAACACCCACTGTGTTCTGGGTAAAATTAGTTACCCTTTACGTTTAAATCTAATTAAAGATTTAACTATCGCCTGGAGTAAAACTGGTGGTACTCCATTCTCGATCATTTCAGGAATTCGATAAATTTAATTATCCCATTCCCATTTCAATCTAATTGAAAATTTATTAAAACACCAACTTGGTTTTAATATCAAAAATCATTACTTTATGATTATTCAAATTTAAGAAATTAATCTTATCTTTAACTGGGTTAAAGAACTAATGTCATATAAATTCCCGTGTCAGACTAATAATATAAGTGGAATAGCGGCAAAGCCTTTTAAATTCCATATATAGTAACGGTCTTCATTCATAGAAGCTCATCTCGATTATTACCAAATCGAATTCCATTCAATTCCAATGTAATATACTAAGTTGGAAAAACTTTACTTTGGAAAATTTCCATTAAATCTAAATAAAAAGATTTATAAATTCCAAATCATATCTTCACTGTTAATTGGATTAAAGAACAAATGTTATTTAAAACATTGTTTACGACAAACCCTAAGAATCCAATTTTAATTCAATTCTAATTTAATATTAATTAGTTGGTAAACTTCTCTAAATCTTAATTAAAAAATTTATTCTTTTCTCAACTTGGTTTAAGAATAGTGTTATTGAAGACACCATTCACGACAAACCCAAAATCCAATTCGATATTAAATATAAGGATCTGAATAGAAATTATATCGGCTTATATTCAATATCAAATTATGAAACCAACGGATATCGTATTAGGAATAACGATATATATATATATATATATATATCTTCCAAATTCCTCACAATATCTGTATAATCACTGAATCTGATATTGAAATATTCCGAATATAATTTGCATTCAAATCCATTCCAATTTATTCGTTGGAAAATTCTGGTTATTTTAAAACCATTTTCAAATCCAATTTATTTATTTCTATAAATAATTGGATTATTATTCTAGTTATTAAACAGTTCATTTTGATAAGAATATATTTTTATCTTTTCAAATATGGAATTTTTCACCTAAAATATTTCCAAATCATTTATTATGATTTTACATAATTTTTCCATATTATTAACAATTTTATCAAGGCCTTTACAGTCGGTTTCCAATAACGGCCACCGAACTGCATTCAAAGCAACCTTTTCTGAAATTGATTTGGATATAATTCCAAATCCAACCATTAGATTTCAAATCTTTTATACTCATTTGAAAGCTCTTTTCGGTACGAACCCAACGGTTCTGGTTTTAGGAGAATCCGACGGTCAGATCTCTCGTTACGTCAATTTGAAGTTAATGGTCGAAATTCGCGAAAGGTCGCTGCGCGGCGCGTTCTATTCAGGCCATTATATTTTATATATAATATATATTTCATCGATTTCCATTTAAAATGTATTTTATAAATCATTTCTAAATTTGTTATAAAACGATTCTAACTTCATTTCCAATTTTAAATCAAAATTGCATACTCCTTGCCATTATATTATTTAAATGATAATATTTTCAAAATGCCAGATTTTGAAATCATTTCCTTTTCGGTATTCATTATAAAAATGAATAAAATCAGTATAAATATTGTTCGCATCAAAATGGCACATATCTGATCAATAGGCTTCACATATTTTAATATTTTCGTGTCCATTCAAAATCGGACATTAAAATCAGATTTTAATCCTTTATTGAATATTATTTTAAAATATTCCTTATTTTAAATATTCGTTATATTAAAATATTCGTTCTTTCCAAATTGGAATCATACACAGTCAATTACCATATAATGTTATTTATATGGATTTCATACATCATACGTATACAACAACAATGATAAACAATCAACCATCATCTAAAGTGCACTACACAACTGCATAAGCATTAAATATAAATAATTAACGCTTACAACAGTCCGTCAACCTATCGATTGACATACAACTAAACAATTGGGATTAGTGTACGTCAAATATCATTCCAATACACATGTGGGGTTTCAACTATCGAATAATTATTATTATTTGTGCACTTGGGCGATGTGTAAAAATTATCGTCCCAATCGATATCACAAAAATTAGCGAGCATAAACAAGTCGTCCGACTTGTAAATGGATGTGTGTGTATATATATATATATTACTATCCAATAATTATTTTACAAGCTAAAAATAATATTTTTAACAAACTAAATTTTTCTAACACTTTTTAAAAAAATTCGGCAGCATAATGGCACGATACTAGAACCGGGATAAGGTCTAGCCTTATCCCTCGCCTAATACTGGCTCGCGCCATACACAACCCAATTCCAATTAATTTACAATTAATTCACAACCAATTTTACAATCCTAATCAAATCATGCACATCATCCAAATAAATAAATACTCAGCTACCCCCAAATGCCATTTATAGCACCATAAGTGGCTATTCACGTAGTATGGAATCCGTGTGTCGGTAATATCCATACATCGCTTTCAATTATGTGATTGTGCAAATTCGAGTGTTCAACTCCATATAATTCAAATCACATAATATGGTTTGTACAATAAATAGTGTCACGGGCTTCTAAGCCCCTTCTGCATCCTAGAATATTTTAATTGTAAATAATTAGAGTGAGGAGTTCTCACCTTTGGTTTTCACTCTGTCATTCTTTAATTGAATGGTTTGGGTTTGGATTTGTTTCCAATCAGTTCCATTGCAATCTGTCCACACAGTATACCGCTACAATATATTAAAAAATCACATCTTTACAATGCCATATATACATTAAAAATCGTATTTTTACAATGTTATGTATACATTAAAAATCGTATTTTTATAACGCTGCTAATATAATAAAAACCGAAATTTTATTTCGCTACTATATATATAAAAATCATAATTTTATAATGATGTTCATAGATAAAAATCATATTTTTATAACGATGTTTATAGAGTAAAAATCATATTTTTAACTTGCCAAAAATATATTTTTCCTTCGATAAGAATCCTATCTTTAACTAACCAAGGTGATATTTTTACATAAAACTAAAGATCATAATTTTATGTAATTAAAATCATAACTTTTTGTAAATAAAAATCATAACTTTTAATAAATAAAAATCATAACTTTATGCGATTAAAAATCATGACTTTATGCAATTAAAAATCATATCTTTATGCGATTAAAAATCATATCATTATGCGATTAAAAATCATATCTTTATGTTTTTTACACCAATTAAAAATCACATTTTTAATCTCGTAAATGAATAAAAAAATGGAAAATAAAAGCTTACAGGAAGTGCTGAGGTGGCGGGGAGGGGCGCAGGGGTCGGGGAGGTTGCTAGTGGTCGGTGGCGGCGATTTCGGGCCTTGGAGCTTTGGGGGTTCGGAGATTATTTTTTTAGAAGAGGGAGGAGGAGAGGGGAGATCTGAGGAGGAGGAGGAGGTGAGAAGGAGGGAACTCGCGTTGAAGAGAAAAGAGAGCGGAAACGTGATATTGAGGAATAGAATTAGGTTAAGGAAGTGAAAAGGACATTATATAGTGGAGGAAATTATTTTTTTAATGATTTTATATTTTATTATACTCAATTTTCGCTTATTTTCATTATTTAAAAATCCATGTGATCACCTATGGATCTTGTTTTCAATGAAAATTGAAATGCAACTACTCTCTGACATTACGGACCCAACGAGACTGGTTTCGTTGAATTCCGAGTCCGTATGCACAAACAACGAATTTTTAAAGTCAAATTATTGTCTGTTTTTCACTTTAAAAATCACGCCCAGTCACATACTGATTTTAAAAATCATGAAATTTGAAATCTTACCATTATTCGATGCTATAGATCCAAAATAAAAAAGTTTCGTCGAATTCCGCGATCGTCTTAATAATGTTCCTTTGAAAAATTGCTCATATTAGCTTCAAAAATGCGATTTTAGCGTACCCTTTCTTCTTGTATGCCCAAATTCTAACTTCATAAATTATGCCCCTTTGGATTTAACCATTATTTGAGATACGAATCCAGAAAAAGAAGTTGAATCGAATTCCGAGATCGTCTCAATAATATTCCTTTGTAAAATGACTGCCTGTTTTTGAACAAATGGTTTTGCTTTGCCCAGCCACATACTGACTCCGTTCGACACGCATTTTGGAACTCAACAATGATTTGTCATTACGAATCCAAAAAAAATTATTTTATCGAATTCTGAGCTCATATGCGAAATTTCACTTTTTAAGGGCTACGCGTTGATTTTCAAACTCTAATTTTAAAAATAAAGCTTATAAATCGATTTAATAATTTTACTGAGTTTATTTTAGGTCAAATAAAAAATAAAAACTAATTTAAGATTGTTCTCAAATTTTTTTTAGCAAAAATAACCAATTTATATTCGCATATTCATTGAAATAGCTTAAATCAAAATTTTAAATTGGTTCAGAAATTCCGGGTGGTTACGGTCTACAAAAATAACAAACTATATACCTATCCTGGCTCCAAACGTCTATACGAATTCAATGGAATTAGTTTTGTCGCTTAATTCGATCATCTGCTCAAATTACCCTCAAATATCTCTTTATTAAATTAAATTAATTTAATTGTGCGCTGTATAAAATGACTGGGCGTTTACTGCTACCGTTGTCACGTACGACATTGGTTTGCCACACTATTTGATACTGTACAATAATTTAACATTATGGTTCTATTGAAAATGATTTCATCGAAAAAGGAATCCATTTGCAAAATTATCATTTTAAAGGCCAATATAAAATCGATAAAATATTATTTAAATTCCAGAACAATCAAATAGAATAATAATAAATTATTATTATCATATATAGCCAACTGGAAATATCATATAGCTTCAAATGTAAATTATACAACTCAAGATCATCAAATTTTGAGTTAAACGATGTCCAAATTATATTAAACTCTTTTAAATATATTTAATAAACGCTATAATTTAATAACGATTTTCATAGCGACTATTTTAACTTTTGATTTGGACATAACTAAAAATTTATAACAAGAAATATGGATTTTTCTCTTCCATATGAAAACTATACTCAACAAGATTCCAACATTTCTTGTTCCACAGAAATCCGACTTATATAAGATCATGTACATTCAATTAAAGTTCAAAATTCAATATTACGAACTACAGTGCCATTTCGAGCTCGATTTATATTTAAATATAAATTAAACGTTCAAACTTCATTTCAAATAAACGAATTCAATATTAAATCCATAAATATCCCAAATATAATATTTAAAATAATAAATTAAATTAATTATTTGGCTACCAAAAATATGGGACATTACACATAATTAATGAACGGCCATGAATAAATAGTTATCCCGGTTTGGTAAATAATGTATTTGTACATGGTCACCAGTTATAACCAATCTAAACTCAATTACATAAAGCCAAACAATCCAATAACAACCCATGAATCATGGTATTCGAACCACAAGTGAAACAAGTAGCATTTTAGTTTTTATTATCAAAGTTAAGATCCTTGAACGAAGTAAATCGTGAGCAAAAACTCACCTTAAAACAACAGAGAAACAAGGCAGAAATTTGATGAGGCGGCGATGCAAAGCTAATGACCAGAGATTTAGTTGCTTCAATTGAGAGGCAACAACTTGGAGGCGGTTCATTTGGCTGCTATCGATCGGCGCGGTGGCGGATCAGCTTGCGATTGATTTGAGGAACGGTGGCAGCCATTTTCTTTGATTTGGGAGAGCTTTAATTTTTAATTTGGGGAAAAGGACTAACCTGTTTTTGGATTTAAAAGAGTCGAACGATGGGGCCTTCGGCCATTAACAGTGAATTTGGGAAAAAGAAGTGATTTTTGCTAAAGGGTTTGAGAAAAGAGTGCGATATATAGAAGGGAAACGGGTAAAGAAAAAAATAATGTAAAATCATATAAGGTTAGGGTACGTGAATTTCAGCAGATAGGTCAGCGTAGCGTATTTCTAAGGAAGGTGGCAACGAAAATTTTAATTTAAATATTAAGTTTACCGCGAATTACCCTATAATGCTCTGATTTTGTACTGCTAACCCAATGCCCAAATGCGATAAAAATTATATGTACTTCTTCGTCTTTGCGTTCTAAACCCAATAAAATTAGACCGGTTGTAATTTGACTCCGTTTATATATGATGCTAATTTATTTTTAAATTATTTATCAGATAATCGATTTTTATTTCATTTTGTTCACAAAACAACTTTGTTCGATTCCAAACCTGAAACGTTAAATTTTAGTCTCTTTTATATACACAATTATACCTTATCCAAACCAATTTCCATATTTTTAACAAATAAAATTTCCCATTTGATTAACGTCCACTAAATTTGTTTGTTTATTTTAAATTCAATAATATATATATATATTTCCATTGAATTTCAAATCTGATTTAAATATCCAACCAATTTCAGTTCAAATATTCAACAAATATTTACTCCTCAACCAACCATTCTGAATTCAATTCAGACTCAAATCAATATATTTGATTTTTAATTTCTAACCCAAATATCGATATAAAATTTATTATTAATTAAATCTTCAATTAATTTAACATTCTAGTTGTCGAAATTTCTGGGACGTTACATACTCTTACGATTGCAAATAGACCAACTACCCCTCAAACTAAAGGACAACGAAACTCTATGATCCTGGGAAAACAATGCATCTTCTAATTCTGGGTGGCAATACACCTTTGGTCACCTTTAGAAGTGATACAACCTTGTTTAGTTGGAATAAAACAAGTGCCAATTAATAAGGGGAGTGCAAGTAACCTTCTAAGGAAATATGAACTGAAAATGTGCAAAATCAATTTCTAGAAGCCAGATCCTCTACTCGGTCCTATGTTGCGTAGCTTATCCATTACTTTTTATAGAAGTTAAACACTCTTGTAAACTAACTGAACTGATACCATTCTCTTCCTAAGAATAGGATAACATGACTTTCCTATCAATCTTAAAGTGACATGCTCAACTCTTAAGACGATGTAAACATGGTGTAGTAAATTAACTGCATATTGGGATAAAGCGTTGAACTACTATACATACTTTGGCATAGTCAAACTCCCTTGTTGTAACTCAACAAACTCTCAAAACATTCCTTATAGTTTAATTTAGGAATATATTATTTTTAAAACATCCCTTTCAACCTTCATTAGTAGTCTCTATAACAAATCAAAATTTAAGTATAATTAATTAAGAAATTGGAATATTTAAAAGTTAATGAAATATAATGTTACAGTGTAATAAATAGAATTAATGAAAACGTTCACAGTAACATTATAAAAGAATAAATAGAGGAATTAAACACTAACATTATAACCATAAAATTAAAAGCTAATAAAAGAATTAATTCTAAAATGCTAACATGCACGTTTGAATTTAAAAAAGTAACATGCATAATAAAGCAGCAATCAAGTCAAGTATAATGAAATTTATTAGAAGTTAAATAATATTAATGAAGAGGAATGAGATATGAGTATAATAGAAAGAGATTAACTACAAAAAATAGAAAGAAGTTTGAAAAGATAATTTTTAAAAATGTCTGGCTACAAAATCTTTCCCATTGTATCCGTAACAATTTTCTGAGCAATTTTCATATATAACTTGTCAGAATATGAGTTTGTATAGAGAAGATATGAGAGAAATAAGTTGGATAGTCAAAAAATAAAACAAAAGAAAAAATATATTGCACGGGTCATCCCCTAGGTCAAGCCAGCTAGGATCGGTCGACCCGTTGAATAGCCTGGGCACAATTGCGCTTAGGTACATAACAAACACAAGAGTTTTGTAATTTGGGATGACGTGGCTTATTCTGGTTGGCTATTACTGAAATCCGAAGGTTGTGATTGGTTGAGTGACGTGGTTAGCTTAGATTAAAATCCTAAAATCCTACGACCCATGATCCCTAAGCTTTACTATAAATAAATCCTTAGACCTAGGCTTTCCCTCACACTCAGATTTTCTCTTCTTGGGTTCATTGCCTGAGGCTAGATCCAAAAAGTTAAAAAATTTCAAAGGAGGAATCTTTTAAATAAAAATATAAAACGCCACCTGACGGGATTTACAGAGACCAGGAGGAAAGTTTAGGACCACGAGTGAGTGTGTAATTATTCAGATTTTTGATAGTTTAGGGAAATAGGGTTTATAGTAGTTGTAAATTTTATGCAAATTTTCGCACAGTTTATAAATAACTATTCTATAAGTTAGTGTTTCTGTAAGTTAATTTCTACAAGTAATTCTCAGTCTCTTCTTATAGTATTGTTTTAATTCAAGTTCTGTATGATACTTTTTAGTGCTCTTCCTTTTTTTCAGCATTTAAGCCCATCAGGTATTTCAAAGTTTCTGCACTTAGTTAAGTTTATGCATAAAACATGCCTAAATCTGTAAATATTAGTTTATAGATGACTGATCTAATCCTTTTATTTTGCACATGGAATATAGAATTAAAGAAATAATTGTGCGAGCATGGATTAAAAGAAAACTGATTAAATTTACAGAAAAAGTGTGCATAACGTATAGATCTGTAGTTAAGAAGGACTTAAACTAAAATAGGAAAATTAATATGGATTTGCAATAAAATTATAACATGGGTTGTAATTGGAAAAGAACGAAGCATGAGAAAATATTATGATAATTGCACTGACATGTTAATAAATCATAATAGACAAATTAGATATATCTGCAAGTAGAGTTATAACATGAGAATTGTAATTGAAAAGTTAATAAAAGGCTTATTATAATTATAAAATTAGATCCAGGATTTAAGTTTAATAAGCATGTAATAGTAATGGTCTGTTCCAACAACAAGGGTCTGATTAGGGAAAATAAGTGACTGAAAAATTAGGCCAGATCAAGGGGGAATGGGCAGGGGCACAAATTAGAATATTTGTTTGCTAGGACCCGTACCTACAACATTCCTTTTAAGGTTTATTACTGATGGTCTCACAATGGGTAGTGGCAGAGGATGGACTTGCTTATATACACAATAAAATTATACATACTTCTTCGTCTTTGCGTTCTGAACCCAATAAAATTAGATCGGTTGTAATTCGACTCCGTTTATATATGATGCTAATTTATTTTTAAATTATTTAATGGTTAGTCGATTTTTATTTCGTTTTGTTCACAAAACAACTCTGTTCAATTCCAAACCTGAAACGTTAAATTTCAATATCTTTTATATACACAATTATACCTTATCCAAACCAATTTCCATATTTTTAATAAAATTTCCCATTTGATTAACGTCCACTAAATTTGTTTGTTTATTTTAAATTCAACAATATATATATTTTTCCATCGAATTTCAAATCTGATTTAAATATCCAACCAATTTCAGTTCAAATATTCAACAATAATATTTGCTCCTCAACCAACCATTTTGAATTCAATTCAGACTCAAAACAATATATTTGATTTTTAATTTCTAACCCAAATATCGATATAAAATTTATTATTAACTAAATCTTCAATTAATAAAGCATTCCGGTTGTCGAAATTTCTGGGACGTTACATACTCTTACTAATGCTAATAGACCAACTACCCCTCAAACTAAAGGACAGTGAAACTCTATGATCTTGGGAAAGCAATGCGTCTTTTAATTCTGGGTGGCAATACACCTTTGGTCACCTTTAGAAGTGGTACAACCTTGTTTAGTTCGAATAAAACAAGTTCCAATTAGCAAGGGGAGTGCAAGTAACCTTCTAAGGCAATATGAACTGAAAATGTGCAAAATCATTTTCTAGCAGCCAGATCCTCTACTCGGTCCTATGTTGCGTAGCTTATCCATTACTTTTTAGAGAAGTTAAACGCTCTTGTAAACTAACTGAACTGATACCATTCTCTTCGTAAGAATATGATAACATGACTTTCCTATCAATCTTAAAGTGACACGCTCAACTCTTAAGACGATGTAAACATGGTGTAGTAAATTAACAGCATACTGGGATAAAGCATTGAACAACTATACATACTTTGGCATAGTCAAAATCCCTTTTGTAACTCAACAAACTCTCAAAACATTTTCTTATAGTTTAATTTAGGAATATATTATTTTTAAAACATTCCTTTCAACCTTCATTAGTAGTCTCTATAACAAATCGAAATTTAAGTATAATTAATTAAGAAATTTGAATATTTAAAAGTTAGTGAAATATAATGTTACAATGTAATAAATAGAATTAATGAAAACCTTCACAGTAACGTTATAAAAGAATAAATATAGGAATTAAACACTAACATTATTACCATAAAATTAAAAGTTAATAAAAGAATAAATTCTAAAATGCTAACATGCACGTTGGAATTTAAAAAAGTAACATGCATAAAAAAGCAGCAATCAAGTCAAGTATAATGAAATTTATTAGAAGTTAAATAATATTAATAAAGTGGAATGAGATATGAGTGTAATAGAAAGAGATTAACTATAAAAATAGAAAGAGGTTTAGAAAGAGAATTTTTAAAAATGTATAAATTTGGCTACAAAATCTTTTCCATTGTATCCATAACAATTTTCTAAGCAATTTTCATATATAACTTGTCAGAATCTGAGTTTGTATACAGAAGATATGAGAGAAATAAGTTGGATAGTCAAAAAATAAAACAAAATAAAAAATATATTACATGGGTCGACCCCTAGGTCAAACCAGCTAGGATCGGTCGACCCGTTGAATAGCCTGGGCAAAAATTGCGCTTAGGTACATATTGAACACAAGAGTTTTGTAATTTGGGATGACGTGGCTTATTCTAGTTGGCTATTACTGAAATCCGAAGGTTGTGATTGGTTGAGTGACGTGGTTATCTTAAATTAAAATCTTAAAATCCTACGACCCATGATCCCTAAGCTATACTATAAATAAATCCTTAGACCTAGGCTTTCCCTCACACCCAAATTTTCTCTTCTTGGGTTCATTGCCTGATGCTAGATCCAAAAAGTTAAAAAATTTCAAAGGAGGAATCTTTTAAACAAAAATATAAAATGCTACCTGATGGGATTTACAGAGGCCAGGAGGAAAGTTTAGGACCACGAGTGAGTGTGTAATTATTCAGATTTTTGATTGTTTAGGAAAATAGGGTTTATAGTAGTCATAAATTTTATGCAGTTTTTCGTACAGTTTATAAAAAGCTATTATATAAGTTAGTGTTTCTGTAAGTTATTTTCTACAAGAAATTCTCAGTCTCTTCTTATAGTATTGTTTTAATTCAAGTTCTGTAAGATATTTTTTAGTGCTCTTCCTTTTTTCCAGCATTTAAGCCCGTCAGCTATTTCACAATTTCCGCACTTAGTTAAGTTTATGCATAAAACATTCCTAAATCTGTAAATGTTAGTTTATAAACAACTGATCTAATCCTTTTATTTTGCGCATGGAATATAGAATTAAAGCAATAATTGTGCGAGCTTGGATAAAAATAAAATTGATTAAATTTACAGAAAAAGTGTGCATAACGTATAGATTTGTAGTTAAGAAGGAATTAAACTAGAATAGGAAAATTAATATGGATTTGCAATAAAATTATAACATGGGTTGTAATTGGAAAAGAACGAAGCATGAGAAAATATTATGATAATTGCACGGACACGTTAATAAATTATAATAGACAAATTAGTCATATCTGCAAGTAGAGTTATAACATGAGAATTGTAATTGAAAAGTTAATAAAAGGCTTATTATAATTATAAAATTAGATCCAGGATTTAAGTTTAACAAGCATGTAATAGTAGTGGTCTGTTGAAACACCCCACCTCCGTTAAGGTCGCTCACAAAAGGAATTCCTTAACTTTGGTGGAGCACTATAGGTAAAAGACACAGATAATTTACAAGATAGACATATATAAGCAGCGGAAAAACTAAATTTATTTCATACGTGGTTCATAACAAAAACATTACACCAAACTGTCTCAGAACAACTTCCAAATCATTACATCAAAATTTCTGTCTTGATTATAACATAAAGAAGCATAAAACACAATAAAACTGCATAAATCCCCAAGTAGTAGTGTGTTCAAAGCCATAGCCAAAGATAAGAGGTTCCAAGCTATACATCACAGAGTCTTCAAGCTTGGAAAGATGAACGGTCCAAATTAAGATGAGTTATTCCCTCCCTAACTACCGGGGGGGGGGGGGGACGGAAGAAAAGAGAGCGAAAGAAAAATGGGTCAGACATAACTCTGGTAAGTCCAGTGATTATACAGCATGTAAACTGGTAAGAGAACCATGACATGAATAAACTGGATGCATGATAATAACAAAGAAATAAGGTAACATAGGATAAGGCAAGATAAACAAGGCAAGCTAAACAAGGCAAGATAAACTAATCATACTATCGCTCTCATATCCATATTCTCTGCACCTACTAGATATTTCAACCATCATCATGAGTTCAAACCCAGTGATCCCTTTTTATCGATCGGCTCCTACACGCACGCATTTACTACATGTGTCATACGGCCCCGCTCGATTGTAGATACCTGTGCTGGTCCCATCATGGGGTGTATCAAATCCTATGGTGGCAACCTGACACGATTCAAGATGCACGGTGTATAACTACTGATGCACAGTGCCTTCTTATTCCACTCCGGAGTACGTGCACGCCTGTACTCCGTCGGAACCTACAATGATGCACCAACCGCCGTTGTTTTGACCGCTTATAATCAGCCCAGTAATCGTGCCCCACCCTGCCTAGTTCAGGGTACCATGATACATCTATGTGGGTTACTGCTGAAATGGATCCCCGTTACTAGGGTTTTCCTAATCAACATGTTAAAATGGTTAAGTGTTCAAGTTAACCTAACCCCACCCATCAGTTTAGTTAACATGTTGTATTGGTTAAGTGTTGCCTTAATTCACTTATCCCTACCATTCCGGACTTAGCTTTAATTCATTCATTAAAGCACCAACCACTCACATTAGACAGGTATTGTTGCGGTCACTGGGTGTGCCAGTCGGGTCTGGGCAGTTTAACACCGCAAATCAGTATAACCTCGGGTTCTTTTGGGCTCAATGCACTAACCTCTCACATTAGATATATATTGTTACGGTTACTGGATGTGCCGGGCGGTTCCGTGCAGTCTTATACCGTAACTCAATTTAACCTCGGGTTAGGCATATTCGTCTTTTCTAAATTTACATATTTACCTCTTTATATTTATATGTAAATTATTGTCATTCAAGTCAAACCCCACTTTCCCTTTAAATCAAATTCATAATTTTAGGTATAAAAATTTATACCACTTTATGCCATAAAACATTTACATGTTTATGAGCCAAATATGCCAATTATATGTAATTTCATGTTTTTCCCCAAAGTTACCCCCATTATATGTTCGCATAAATCACATAAAATGTTAGGCTCGCTACATAGCCTAACTCATACACAAAAAGGGAAAAAGACGAACATGTAATATTCCAACATCATAAAAATATGGATCTAACTACACATATGTCATATGAATTCGGCATAGAACAATTTACATGAACTTGCAAATTTAGATCTACTCAACATGAATCGTAAAATAGGGGTTTTACATAGAACTACATAAACTTAAATTAGGCATGCGGTTGTGAACTTGCAAATTAGCATGTAGTTCTAGTCATATATGTGAACATGGTTGAACTTGCATAAACATAGCAAAATTCCCAATTTGACATACAACATATAGGTGTTATCACCAAATTTTACAACATGATATGCCATTGCCAAATTATACAATCATGATATGTCATCGCCAAATTATACAACATGATATCCATTGCCAAATTATACAATCATGATATGTCATCGCCAAATTATATAACATGATATGTCATCGCTAAATTATATAACATGACATGTCATTGCCAAATTATACAACATATAGGTTCATTGCTAAGCATTTAAAATTTATCATCAAATTACATACAACATGATTACAAACTTAACATGATAAGAGTCATAGTCTTAATCAAATTTAGTTTTAACAGGAAAGGATAGGCATAAATTTACATTAGGCGTTGTTCTACATCCAGTTATTTAGTCACGATTCTAATATCATTTAGGTCTAAATGATAACTGGACTTACAAAAAGGAGACTAGTCTTGTGTTTTGGGATCTGTATTCTGGAACTGAATAACTCTCCTTTGTTGTAGACGTTGAATTCTCTTAGTTGAATTAGATTTGATTTGTAATTTCTAACTTGCTTTCTAGTTGAAGGAGAATGGCGGCTACTCTAGGTTGAGTATTGACAACATGACAGCTCTAGGAATATTTTTGTGTGGCTTAGGGTTTAGATTTAGGTTGCTTATATAGAAGTTTGATTTAATAGGAGCCGTTAGATCATCCTAGGGCCAAGCAAAGCCATTCAATCCTAAGAGAACCAACCAGAACTTGCCACACAAGCCCTTATGACTCAGAAATCGTCACACAAAGAAACACGTCAGGTTTCAGATCTGGCCCGAGGGGGAGGTCGACCCCAGGTAGACCCCTAGGTCGACTCCCTGGTCGACCTATGTGACCCAGGTTGACCCCCAGGTTGACCCCCAGGTCGACCCCCTAGTCGACCTGATTTCTGGGCGGGAAATTTCCTGCACGGTCCGCTCTGGGGTTTTTGAATTTCTAAACTTGAATTTGAATTTCAGGCTGGTTTTATTATTTAAATTCTTGAATCTTCTAAAGGTCATAACTTCTTCATATGGAGTCCGATTTACGCAAACTCGGACTTTATCTCAAGCAGAATTCCGAGACAAACACAATGGCGTAACCCGTTTCCCTTAATTCTGACATTTGTAATTAATTATTCTTTAATTCGTTACTTTAATGTTTACAGAAAATATGGGGTGTTACATTCTCCCTTCCTTAAAGGATTTCGTCCCCGAAATCTTTGAGTCAAGAAGAACGTATATCCTACCATCCAATCGTCCATCTACTCATCCATCAAATACAGGCGTCCATTGTCCTTAAAAAGACTTCTAATGCTTCATAATCATATGCATAGTGTGTGTACATGTCCTTATCTAATGCAAAATCAGGCAATCTACTGATTCAGTTGACCTCCTTAATGCAAGTCATGTCGGTGTCATGAGTCCATTATGTATGCAATCATCCCTAATCATACTTTCTACATGAGTGCACAATCATTCATACAAATGCAACATCCACCTGATAACATATCATGTTTCAATCATATACAATAACATATATGCATATGCAATATGAAAGTGACTGAGCCAATCTAACACCTAATGTGTGTCTATATGCATCCACGAGCAACCACTAGCAATCACTTGCAACCACTTGCAACCATCAATCATAACATGTTTCAAATACATGTTTACATCCATTGGTTTCTACCTAAGGATCAAGAATAGCACTGAGGAAATACTTAAAAAGGTAGATATGAGCATGAATAAACTTAAGGAAAAAGAGATCAAAGATGTACCCACAAAAAAGAAAAGGGTAGGCTGTGCGTATCTTGGCCTCAGTTTCCCAAGTCGCGTCTTCCTCAGCGTCACTCCATGAACTTTAACAAGTTTGACTTCGCGGTTGCGTAGCTTTTTGACTTCTATACCCAAGATACAAGTTGGAACTCTTCTCACAGTCGCCTCTCGTTCTACTTCTACTTCCTCTAACATGCTTGGTTCCACTACTTCCACTGACTCATGTAAGCACTTTCGTAGGTGAGAAACATGAAAGACATTATGAACTCCAGCCAATCTTTCGTGCAGCTCTACTCTGTAAGCCATCTTTCCAATCCTTTCAATGATAGGAAACAGCCCAACAAATCTTGTACCAACTTTCCTGCGGATCCAAAGCGAACGACGTTCCTCAAAGGAGATACTTTAAGGAAAACCTTGTCTCCAACCTCAAACTCAAGGTCGGTCCTTCTTTTATCTGCGTAGGAATTCTGTCTATCTTGGGCAGTCTTCATTCTTCTTCGTACCAAGTCCACTTTCTCTGAAGTTTCTCTAATCATATCTGGTCCAAGTATGAGCTTGTCTGTAGACTCCCACCAACAAGTTGGTGATCGGCATGGTCTTCCATATAAAGCTTCGAAGGGTGCCATGCCTATGGTGACTTGGTAGCTATTGTTGTAGGCAAACTCCACCAAAGGATGATGATCCTCCCATGTTCCTCCAAAGTCAAGAATGCATAATCTTAAGAGGTCTTCTAATACTCTGTTCACCCTCTCTGTCTGACCATCGGTCTGGGGTGATAGGTCGTGCTTAAGCATAGCTATGTGCCTACAGCCTCTTGTAAGCTCTTCCAAAACTCACTCGTAAAGATTGGATCTCGGTCACTCACAATGCTGGAGGGTATCCCATGGAGTCGAACTATCTCTTTAAGATAAACGGATGCTAAAGGTGAGGCAATCCTTCTACTTTTAACGGGTATAAAGTGAGCGCTTTTTGTGAGCCTATCCACTATTACCCAAATACTGGTATTGCCCATTCTAGACCTAAGCAGCCCATCAATAAAGTCCATTGAAATGCTATCCCATTTCCACTGTAGGACCTCTAGAGGATGAAGTAAACCACCAGGCTTCTTTTCCTTTGCCTTGACTTGTGGCATATTAAGCATTTAGAGACGAATTCCGCTACATCCCTCTTCATGCCATTCCAAAAGAAAACCCTTTTTACGTCTTTATACATCTTGTCTCGACCTAGGTGTATGGTCAACTTGGAATGGTGTGCCTCTTCAAGAACCTTCTTCACCAAATCTTTTGCTCGTGGGACGCATAGCCTTCCATCCCGCCTCAACCAACCCTTATCATCGATGGAGCATCTATTGAGGTGACTAGAAGTCTCACCCCTAATTAGCTTATCCATCACATCAACTAGATGAGGGTCTTCACGTTGCGCGGTTCCTATTGAGTCCAAAAGAGTTGGCCGCACTTCTAGCGATGCTAACAAACCAGTCACAGATCCATGGAGGGTCTAAAGTCAAAGTTGGCTATGTATTCCAAGCTCTGCGTTTCTATAAAAGAAAGAGCTTAAGGTCAGCTTCTTTCTACTCAAAGCGTCTGCTGCTACGTTGCCCTTGCCAGGGGTATAGGAAATCTCGAAATCGTAGAATGCCAAGAACTCCATCCACCTTTCCTCAAGTTAAGATCTTTCTGCGAGAAAAGGTACTTCAACGATTTATGGTCAGTATACAATTCAAACTTCTCACCTAAGAGATAATGGCGCCAAAACTTAAGCGCAAAGACGATGGCAACCGACTCTAAGTGGGTTGGGTAGTTTTTCTTATGTACTTTCAACTATCTGCCTCCATAAGCTAATACCTTCCCTTCTTGCATCAAGACAGCACCTAGTCCCGTACCACATGCTTCCGTGTATGCGGTAAACATCTTGCTCCCATCCGGCAATGTCAGAATTAGGGCTGTTGTTAGAGCCCTCTTTAATCGTTGGAAAGCAACATCGCAATCCAAATCCCAATTGAAAGTTAGGTTCTTCTTCGTCAACCTTGTAAGTGGAGTTGAGATTTTCGCAAAGTCTTTGATGAACTTTCGGTAAAAGCCCGCTAGCCTGAGGAAGCTTTAGACTTCGGTCGCATTCTATGGAACCTTCCAATCTTGCACCGCAACTACTTTTGCGGGGTCCACAGCTAACCCTTCCTTGGACACCACATGTCCGAGAAACCTTACTTCCTCTCTCCAGAAGTGGCACTTTGAGAATTTGGCTTTCAACTGATGTGCTCGAAGAGTATCCATGACTTCTTTTAAATGCTGAGTATGCTCTTCCTCACTCTTTGGGAAAATCAAAATGTCATCTATGAAGACCTCCACAAACTTATTAAGGAACTCCCTGAACACCCTTCTCATCAAGTCAACGAAATAAGCGGGTGCGTTCGTCAAGCCGAAAGGCATGACAAGCCACTCGAAGAAACCATCTGGGGTTCTGAACGCGGTCTTATTAATACTCTCTTCAGCCACTCTTAGCTGATGAAACCCGGTAGCTAGATCTAGTTGGGAGAAAACCGATGCTCCTACAAGCTAATCGAACAAGTCATCTATTCTTGGAAGTGAGTGTATATTCTTCTTGGTCAGCTTGTTTAGCTCCCTAAAATCAACGCATAGGCGAAGCGAACCATCTGCTTTGGTTGCGAATACTACTGGAGCACCCCATTCAGAAATACTCTGCCTTATAAACTCCTTCTCAAGCAACTCTTTAACTTGCTTGTTGAGTTCTTTCCTCTCCCTTGGAGCCATGTGTCTAACGGGTAAAGCAACGGGTTTTGCATTATCAATGAGGTATATGCGGAAGTCTATCTCCCACTTCGGAGGTAACCCCTTCACCTCTTCAAAGACATCCGAGTATTCACGGACTACTATAACAGACTGCAAATTCTTAACAGACGCATCAAGAGATTCTAGATAGCTAAGCATAATAGAGTTCATGGGATTACAAGAAATTTCGAGAGTGTTACCGAGGCGAATCATGAGTCTAACCACTCTTTTTTCACAATCGAGGATGGCACCATTACTGGATAGCCAATCCATGCCTAGAATCAACCCATAGCCCGTGAAGCCCAAAATATAGGCATTACATCTAAACCCAACACTTAGTATAGAAATTTCCAAATCCAAACAAATCATTGACAAATAAGTTGAGCCCCCAATTGGATTTGAAACAACCAAGGGATCCTCTACTAAACTGGTGTCTAGGTGCAGAGATTCAACTAAAGCAGTAGATATAAAAGAGTGCGATGCACCAGAACCAAAGAGTGTACGAATAGGATGATCAAAAAGATAAACAAAACTCTCAACAGAAATATTTCTACCTCATTCTTGTGGAGGTGCCATGAGAGCGTGAACCTGCCCTCCAGAAGTAGACCCAGCTCTCTGCCCTTGCCCTTGCTTTTTTGGGCAGTCCTTAGCCATGTGTCCCGTCTTGCCGCAATGGAAACAACCACCCATCTTCCTCTTCTTCTTTCTATAGTCCTTAACCAGATGTCCAGGAATGCCACAAAAATTATGCTTCCTCCTGTTATGGGGTTTGTTGTTCTTCCCGCCCATCTTGGAATCTGTCTTCTTGCTCTGTGATCCCTCCACTTTCTTATCTTGAGGTACTTCCACTTTTGTCTCTTTCTTGCCACCCTTATCTTCTTCTTGTAACAGTGCCATGTCCATCAGTCTCTCATAAGTCGCACCCATAGGTATATATATGGGACATAGCTACGCTGTGCAGTGGCTCATTCAATCCTTTAACAAAACGGAGAGCCTACTTATGTGGGGTGTTCACTAACTCCAATCTGAACCTAGCCAGCTGGTTGAATTGGTTAACGTAATCCTTGACCGACATACTCCCCTGTTTGAGAGCTAAGAACTTCTCCATCTGTAGGCTTCGTTCAGCTTATGAGAGGAATTTCATTTCAAACCTCATTCTGAAATCCATCCAAGTTTCAATTGGTCTTTCAGCATTAGTAACTTCCCACCAATAGGAGGCTTCGCCTTTAAGAAACCATACGACCAACTGTATCTTCTGCCTATCGTCCACTTCGAAGATAACAAACAAATCCTTAGTTTCTTGCTTCCACGAAGGATTCATTTCCATCGAAGTTCTTTCCACCCATGGCTTGAAAGTCCCTACATATTTTTGAGAAAGCATTTGCACGCGGAGGAGGAGGAACCACTGCAGCTGGGGAAGGAGTCATGTCTGCTAGGCCTACGACATTAGCCCTAGCCTCTAGGTACCTTCTGAACCAGCCAGGTATCGGCAAGCCCTCTGATAGGTTAAGATCCCCAGACATGCTGAAACGAAAAAGGAAAGATTCAAAACAAAGGATAGAAAGGTAGTGCATATGGCTTTGGGGAATTATGCCTTTTTAAAATAAAACACTTTTTCTTGAAAATTGCTTCTTTAAACTTCTTTTTGAAAAACAGTTTTCAAAATTTTTATCTGATCTGGTAAACCTTTGCTCTAATACCAAGTGGAACACCCCGCCATCATTAAGGTCACTCACAAAGGGAATGCCTTAACTTTTGTGGAGCATTATAGGTAAAAGACACGGATAATTTACAAGATAGACATATATAAGCAGCGGAAAAACTAAATTTATTTCATGTGATTCATAACAAAAACATTACAACAAACTGTCTCAGAACAACTTCCAAAATCATTACACCAAAATTTCTGTCTTGATTATAACATAATGGAGCATAAAACACAATAAAACTGCATAAATTCCCAAGAAGTAGTGTGTCCAAAGCCATAACCAAAGATAAGAGGTTCCAAACTATACATCACAGAGTCTTAAAGCTTGGAAAGATGAATGGTCCAAATTAAGCTGAGTTATTCCCTCATTGACTACCTGAGAGGGGGGGAAACGGAAGAAAAGAGAGCGAAAGAAAAATGGGTCAGACATAAGTCTGGTAAGTCTAGTGATTATTCAGCATGTAAACTGGTAAGAGAACCATGATATGAATAAACTGGACGCAGGATAATAACAAAGAAATAAGGTAACATAGGATAAGGCAAGATAAACTAATCATACTATCACACTCATATCCGTATTCTCTGCACCTACTAGATATTTCAATCATCATCATGAGTTCAAACCCAGAGATCCCTTTTTATCGATCGGCTCCAACTCGCATGCATTTACTACTTGTGTCATACGGCCCCGCTCGATTTTAGATACCTGTGCTAGTCCGACCATGGGGTGTATCAAATCCTATGGTGGCAACCCAATACGATTCAAGATGCATAGTGTATAACTACTAATGCCCAGTGCCTTCTTTTTCCACTCCGGAGTACGTGCACGCCCGTACTCCATCAGAACCTACACTGACGCACCAACCGCCGTTGTTTTGACCGCTTATAATCAGCCCAGTAATTGTGCCCCACCCTGCGTAGTTTAGGGTACCATGATACATCTATGTGGGTTACTGCTGAAATGGGCCCCCGTTACTAGGGTTTCCTAATCAACATGTTAAATTGTTTAAGTGTCCAAGTTAACCTAACCACACCCATCAGTTTAGTTAACATGTTGTATTGGTTAAGTGTTGCCTTAATTAACTTAACCCTACCATTCCTGACTTAGCTTTAATTCATTCATTAAAGCACCAACCACTCACATTAGACATGTATTATTGCGGTCACTGGATGTGTCGTTCGGGTCCGGGCAGTTTTACACCACAACTCAGTCTAACCTCGGGTTCTTTTGGGCTCAATGCACTAAACTCTCACATTAGATATATATTGTTACGGTTGCTGGATGTACCGGGCGGTTCCGGGCAGTCTTATACTGTAACTCAATCTAACCTCGGGTTAGGCATATTCGTCTTTTCTAAATTTACATATTTACCTCTTTATATTTATATGTAAATTATTGTCATTCAAGTCAAGCCCCACTTTCCCTTTAAATCAAGTTCATAATTTTAGGTATAAAAATTTATACCACTTTATGCCATAAAACATTTACATGTTTATGAGCCAAATATGCCAATTATATGTAATTTCATGTTTTTCCCCAACGTTACCCCCGTTAAACGTTCGCATAAATCACACAAAATGTTAGGCTCGCTACATAGCCTAACTCATACACAAAAGGGGAAAAAGAGGAACATGTAATATTCCAACATCACAAAAATATGGATCTAACTACACATATGTCATATGAATTCGACATAGAACAATATACATGAACTTGCAAATTTAGATCTACTCAACATGAATCGTAAAATAGGGGTTTTACATAGAACTACATAAACTTAAATTAGGCATGCGGTTGTGAACTTGCAAATTAGCGTGTAGTTCTAGTCATATATGTGAACATGGTTGAACTTGCATAAACATAGCGAAATTCCAAATTTGACATATAACATATAGGTGTCATCACCAAATTTTACAACATGGTATGCCATTGCGAAATTATACAATCATGATATGTCAACGCCAAATTATACAACATGATATGCCATTGCCAAATTATACAATCATGATATGTCATCGCCAAATTATACAACATGATATGCCATTGCCAAATTATACAATCATGATATGTCATCGCCAAATTATACAACATGATATGTCATCGCTAAATTATATAACATAATATGTCATCGCCAAATTATAGAACATATAGGTTCATTGCCAAGCATTTAACATTTATCATCAAATTACATAAAACATGATCACAAACTTAACATGATAAGAGTCATAGTCTTAATCAAATTCAGTTTTAACAGAAAAGGATAGGCATAAATTTACATTAGGCGTTGTTCTACATCCAGTTATTTAGTCACAATTCTAATATCATTTAGGTCTAAATGATAACTGGACTTACAAAAAGGAGACTAGTCTTGTGTTCTGGGATCTGTATTTTGAAACTGAATAGCTCTCCTTTGTTGTAGACGTTGAATTCTCTTGGTTGAATATGATTTGATTTGTAATTTCTAACTTACTTTCTAGTTGAAGGAGAATGGCGGCTACTCTAGGTTGAGTATTGACAGCATGACAGCTCTAGGAACATTTTTGTGTGGTTTAGGTGTAAAGACCTGTAAATCCATACCAATTTGAGCTGACTAGTATCCCACATATTCAACTCAAAGTGCACGAAAATACAGATCTTTAATAGAAAGAAGTTAGAGGATGAGATAGGAAAGATAGAACTTATAGAATGGAAGAATAAGAAGAACATCAGAATCAGAGTAAACACGAATCTCACAACGGAACGAATAACATATGTTACATAACTTTGAAATAAAAATCTGAATTTGTATACATACCATATCAGAGTATAAGTCATATACATTACAGCGAAAATAATCTCTAATAACTAGCGGTGAAGCTTCCTGCTTTGAGCTCCTCCAAGTGAATCTGCAAAGCCTAAACACTTGATTGCCCGTACAAATTTGGGCACCCAAGAGTTTAGGGAAAACAAACAAAATAAACTCTGGGTCAGTCATGGGATTGGTATGAGTAAATTCCAACCATGTCGTTTAACTTTGAAAATCCTTTTGAAACAAAAAGATAATAGTAAGACCAGCCCACACATAAACATGGACGGTTTTTACCTTACTATAACCAAACCATTTTTATATCAAAATCCAGTGATATTATAATAATGTCTAATCAAATAAATAATCAAATAGCAGAACGCTTGCATCTCACGCTCCGCATACATAGTATAAAATCAAACACTGCAGAGCACTTATTGGAGATTGGATTCCAACTATGACAAGGTATGGGACCACCTTCCGATCAGTGTACTCTAGAGGGGATACGCTGGGGTTCAATAAGAACATCTTGCAACCCGGCCCACACATGACCGGCCACTCATTTCTCTTGAGTGTATCGAGTATACTGCCACCTACGGTTGGGCCTACATAACCATTATCCGAAGATACAAAAACGAAAGAAGAACAAATATGAATTTTTCTCTAGATGGTGACAATACATCCTAATGGGAATGACCCACATCGCCATGCTGCCTGCCCGATTTTTGTCATTTCCTGGTTGAGAGGCTAGAGGCTACATCTATCTTCAGAACATCTGATCACCATTCAATTTGAATGCCACATCGTCAAACCCATCAATTCACTAATCGATTTCCAAAAATATCACGGGTATAAAAAGCTAAGAGGAACGGATTCCTCCGCCACCAGACGTAATATCTTTAAGAGATCAATCGTACGTGATTTGTTAGGTATACTCTGTCAGAAACTCGTCCATACAAGTTGTCCTGGGACTGGACAAGCAGAAAGCACCATTCTGGAACAGAATGACCCTTGCACTTCATTCCGTTTTCAATTGTCTTCAACAATATCTAATTCGCAAAGCTTATGCCTATACGGAGTGGTTTTCAGATAATAAATCCCACCGGTCTCTCATATAGACAACGATGGTCAAAACACTTCGATAGTCGGTTATTTAACTATCGAAGTAAAAACAAACATTCATTCAAATGTACAGCTAAACATCACACAATCACAGGCACTTTTTATTTAACATTCGTTTTTATTATTCGAATTCCCATATCTTACCAGATATTTCTCAAAACCCGTTTTAGCCCTTTTCACACTTCTTAGGAAAACATTTCTAGTTATTATAAACTCTTATCCTCCTATGTTCTAGAAATATATGTTATTTACGTTCGAAAACATTTCCATTCTTTTTACATTCTTTATTTTCTACACTTGGATAATATACCCTATCTACATTGGAAAAATATTTCCAATTTCATTATAAATATTTTAATTTGCCAAACGTTCACTTTTAAAACATTATTCACTTTAAATGTGAATATCATCCCTATTATAGAAATCTGAACCCCTTTATCAAATAACTCTTCATTATACCCTTATCTTGTTTATTGAAAACTCTTTCATAATCTTATATTCCCATTCCACTTTAAAAACTCTGTTTCTAAGTCGACTTCTTGCTAAATCAATATCAAGTTTATAACTAAATATTGATTACATATCCTTATTCTAATCTATTGGTTCAAAACTAAATATTAATTTATCTTATTAGATTATAATTCCTAAAAATAATTTACTTTAATACATTCGACATCATCAGATTAAAGTTCCAATTCCTAATAGTGTTATATATAAAAATCACGCTTAAGCTTGGTCAACAACGTTAATTTATCGTTACAGTTCAAAACTCGCAATGCGCTGCGATATCCCCTTTATAACTAATCTTAACATAACAGTCATGCTTAAGCCTAGTCAACAACGTTATTTTATCGTTATAGTTCAAAGACTTACTATATGCTGCAATATCCCTTTTATAACTAATATTGACATCTCTTTTCGTTACAAACTGATACCATTCCTCGATAATAGTGAAGCCGTTCAAGTTGGGGTATTTTATTTACCTCTCAAACCTTGATCGACAACATTCTTATCTTAGAATAGATATAAATCCGTAACTCTAACCCCTTATTATTTCTAATCTTAATCCAACTGTATTACTTGTTTCCTTTTTCAATATAGTTTTATAACGCATATACTTACTTTGAAATCTCTGTTGTTTATGGCTATTTTTATTAAATATTAACCCTTCACTTCAATCTTGTTATACAACTCCATTTATAATTCCTTTCCCAAAACTCTTTAACACTCTTTGTCTTCTGTTAATTCTCTTTCATTCGAATTATTTAATTCAAGTAAAACATCTCATTACCAACTTAATACCATCTTAAATGAATTCCATTTAAGAAATAATTGCTTTAATTAAAATAATTAAATAGTAATTAACTTCATCATTACTGAAATAAACAGTTTACTTCATACAGATTGGTTGCTTAAATAAATAACAACTATTTGTACTTAGTACCATAATCATTTAGACTTCATTAATTGAAAAGTAATTAATAAGAAATCTTATTAATTTTGATCAGTTTCTCGCTAAGTCATTAGCATTAGATTAATTGAAAATCAATTCATAAAATAATCAATTTTCAAATCAACTTCAAACCATCAGTTAATTCGTTAACTAATTTTAATTACTTCTTACATTTAGATTAATATATTAATCTAATTATTTCTAAATTGTTTGTTTAAAAATAATTATCCAAAATATTAACTTGTAGGATAATTATAGCTTTATAAACTTTATTTTAAAGTCAAACAATCATTTATATTTTCTTTATAAAACTAACTATAAAATGTTCATAATAGAACTTCTATTATAATTTTAAACATCATTTAAATTATAAAAAAATAAGTTTTTATAATTTTAACTTCATTGATTTTGCCTGATGGCCAATTAACTTCTTAACAAAAAGATGGTTTATGGTTGACTGTTGTCACTTTCTTAATCGATATCATTTATCAAAATAAATGTTGAATTTCCATTCAACATCAACATTCATACAGGGTTTCAATGTCATTTGGGTTCAAACAGTGCATATAAAACAAACAGTACATATAAATATTGAGTGGATTCCTCCAACCGGTTTCCCGCATCCACCGATGTTAGTCAACACAATTAACATTAATTCCATACTTGGGAATATTTTAATTAATGGAATCAGTATCCAACCCATGATGTGTACATATGCAATGATATGTATATATTTCAACCAATTTAATTATAATCTACTTAAATGACCATCACACAACATTCAACCATTATTTATCACTATTTAAAATCTAATTATAATATTATAAAACAGATCATAGTTAGTGAATTTACTAACCTTGGCGCGTTAACCATTAAATAACGATTTGCGTCAGTCGATTAAACCAGGCGTTTTATTCTGCTTAACATTCCAACGTGCTCTGAAGTGCTCCAATCCAACTTTGTTGTGTAGCGTGCGTTCATACCGACTTAACGCAACCGACGCCATCAAATTCGTTTAGTGTAATTGTGCTTAACCCTCCATAGTATTTTCGCTTCTTCCTTGAATATGAAACAACTCAACGCAATCAATCCTTTTACTACTGTTGAAATCACTACTGATGTTGGCGATATTTAGTTCATATCCAGAAGCAATCCCGGCTGCAGTACAACACTCCCCTTGGTAACCTCCTAAATTTGCAACTCCATTATGTAACGTATACTATGCTTCTTCCCTCGGAATACGGTTCAAACTCCACCTTCGATTTGTGATTCTTTCCTCATGGGGCCATGCATGAAAAGTCACAAACCATGAAAACTTTCCCATTTACTCCTACGTTATGTATAAATATTCGCTTACTGTTAAAAACTAACACCCACGTCCAAAGCTTTCTACAAATGCCTGCGCACTCCTCCACCTGTCCAACTCCCCAACTAATCACTCAAATTTCAAACTTCCCCTTCTCGTCCTTTCTCTTTTTACTTCCACCTGGGCCTCACATCAAAGAATTATTCCTTCACAACTTCACAGACCCACTAAAAACATGACCCGCGTGTCTCATTCTTCACCGTGAATACCTCTTTAATGCTACTCCTTTCCGTGCAAAAGAAATGCACCATACTTGTTCCTACTTCCATCACTATACCTGCAACTTGGCCACACCACTTCATTTGCATCACCAGTAAAATCCCCATAAACACCACCATCCATTTACACGCATGGATCCCCGTATCAATTTCCCCCTTCTAGTGAACCGAACACCGCTTGTTTGGTTCTCCCCCCCCCCCCATAGCATCATCTTCCATGAACAAAAGGGAAAGCAAGCTCTTGGATGTCAAACTCCTCATGGCCGAATAACTCAACTCATATCCCTCACCAGAATCCGCCGTTAACACCATACTTCCAGGCATTTGACTCCTGCTTCCTCATCATGCCCTATACCATGCACTAATGCACACGTCCCCAAACTAAAACTGTTATTCCTTTCACATGTTACGTGGCTTACTCTTCTTCCCTCAGTATATTAAAACAGTCCCACACTTCACCTACACAAACACTCTTTCCACCTCGGAAAGCAAAATACCGGATTCACAAGACTCACAAATGAATTTGGATTCCCTGTTTCCTATAATCTTGCCAGCATCATTTCATGTAGCATCACTTCCCATTTCTTCACTAAGAATAAGTTTGCACTCCACCTACCTCCGCACACTACAGTCATGCACTTAACTTTTCCACCCTTCTACAGCGCACCCACACCCACTGAAATAGAAAACAGAGCTCTATCTCCTCACCATGGGATCCATGTTCTCCAGCATGAGCTCCGGCTTGCTGAAAACATGCGACACTTTCCGGACCAGGGCTCCACCAAAAATTCTCAATGTTCGCCAAACTCGTTTGCCATTCTCAAACAAGCTTCAACTGTTAGTGTTTCTCTTGAATCAAGCTGGAAATGAGCCCTAACTTTCGTTGTTGTTTTGATTGTGTAAATTAATTGGAGTTTCAGAATGTTATAAGTTTTATATGAGGAGGCTTTTTATTCGATGCAGGCAAACAGTGTATTTATAAAGATGGATTCCTTGGTGATGAAGGAATAGCATTAGAAGGACTTGCCTCCTTCAACACAGGTTTGCAGAATGACTGTGACAATTCATATGTAGGTACCTTCGGCATTAAGTATTAGTAGGTGACAACACTTATGATGTTTTTTTCTCTTAGGCGTAAAGCAGTTAGGTGATAGATAAGGTAATGGTTAATATACTATAGCCATGTGCTTTTCTGGCTTTAGGGTAGGTCTACTGTAACACTTCCTTGGCCATGAAGTATTAGAGAAGCCTAGGTGTCTGCGATGAATTGTCTAATCGAAAATTTTAGATTTTTAGGGTAGGACAATATTTGAAGGGATGGGTAAGAAAGTTGCATATATACTTACTGTAGAAGTATGTTTTGGTCTTGTCAGTTACCTTGGGCCTAAGAGCCAGAACTTAGCATTTTCTATACCCTTGGAGGCTTGAAGCGTCGATACTTTAACACGGCACACTTTGAAGGACTTATCATGTTTTACGTGGTACTATATTAGAAATATTCTAACATGTTATATGCAGAAGAAGCTACATGTGTTAATGTTTCGTGATCTCGCATGAACAACATTTAATATACTAGAAATGAAATATCTACATATAAGGTATCATGTATTTTAATGATAGTTTTCATTTGTAAGACTTTAGTATTATAATATGTGTTACATTATGTCGGCTGCCTTCGTTTTATATTACTATATATAGTGTTCTGATGTTTGAATTGTGTATCCCAGATAATTGAACCGTATCCATTTTAGTTGGAAGTTTGGAACTTAAATGTAAACTTTTGTTCTAGTTTCAACCGCAAGTCTAATGTTCTTCTAACAAATTTTACATTCCAGTCATAAAAACTTATTCAACTTTGATGTATCTTTTCAATGCTTTAGTCCCATTTCAATATTCATATATTATATTTATTAAGGGTACTCGTTATATAAAATTCTGTTCACATACAAATCATTACGAACAAAAATAAAAATACCGTTGTGATGAACAATGTGCCACGATCCCAAAAAGATAATAATATCAGTAGATTAACTTACTCTGTGAAACCCCGAAATATTGATATAGGGTGCAAAATACTCCAAATAAAAAGTTGTTTATTTAATTAATTAGAAATTACAGTAAAATTCAAAAAATTAAATTATCAATACGTCTCAAAAGAACCTTGTCTAAATTTGAAATCGATATCTAGTTATATCGAATAAACCGTTACGGTCGATAAACGATTCTATAGCGATTGTTAGAAAATTTGATTTGGATATAAATCACAATCTATAACACGAAATCTTGGTTTTTCACTTCCATTAGAAAAATACAGTTCAACAGATTCCAACGTTTCTTGTTTCGAAGAAATCCGACTGATAACGAGTCCTGTATACTCAGTTGAAGTTCAGAACGTTAAATTACGAACTGTCGCGATATTACGGGCTCGATTTTATTTAATATATATTTTTATACGTTCAACTTCGTTTTAATTAATATATATCCACTTATATTATGAATTCAATATTTAAACTGATTTAAATATTTAAATACAAACCGATAAAAATGCGGGACGTTACACTCCTTCCCCCTTAAAAGAATTTCGTCCCCGAAATTTCTAAGGTAGGGAAAATTTCTATGATCCGAGTTGACACCGGATTAAAAATCTTATATTTAATTTCTTAAATTCAGTTTCAACAGAACCAATTAATTCTAATTAAAAACAATTAATTCCTCTTATTAACAAATATTTTCGAAAATTCTGAAAATTTCCTAACGGGTTAAACTTTCGGAGAATTTCGCCAGCATCTCCTTTCCATGGTTCATCCGGTACTACTACAACTTGCCTTTTTGGGTCTTCTTCAAATCCAAAAGAAATTAAAACGGCTAAATGGCCTGCCAAACCGGCTCATAAATCTCTCATATCCAATATAAACGTGTACCTTTTTGTTGGCATTTAACTCTATCTTTGCCATTTTCTATCACTTCAACATGTATCCAAGCTTTTTTGGTTAATTTCCCATCAATCCATTCTCAAACCAATCTTTCGCTTTTACTAAGCCAAATTTCTATTTCAACTCCAATTTCATTTATTGATTTATTTCTCAAATTAGTTATCTTCATCTCCAAATTCAAAATTTTATTCTTATTCTCCAAGAATAAATTCATTTTAATAACTCGAATCTCCAATATCTTATTTTTACAATTTCCATTCTGGATCGTTCCAAATTCAGTCCAATTTCATTTATCTTAGTTAAAGTTCCACTTTTACCATTTTAACTCCATAAGTTAAATCTTGATTTTAGAATTCAAATTCCCGGGATTTATTTCAAATCAGTTTGAAATAATATATTTACATATAATAATAGAAATTCAAAACATTTGAATTTTTAACAATTCTTTCCTCAAAACAATTAAAAAACAAAATCTTTTGGTAGTACTCCGTCACTCCGAAACTCGAAAATTACACTGATAATGCAGCCGTCATCATCAGAATTTATTTTCCAGTGATCAAAGTGAGTTCAATACTATATTTTTTTTCAAAATTCATTTTAAAACGCTTCCATTTTGAATTTTTCTTCAAAATATCTTTCACAACACTTGGAAAACAATTTCAAATCTCCCAGGATTTAAAATTCCCATATATTTAATCCAAATATTATTTCCAGCTCTTTTCTAAGTTTCTAGTGTTTTAATTCCAATTCTGGTTTAAAATTCAGATTTAGTTCATCTGATTTTGCATATTATACTTATATAATATTTCGATTGGTTATTTATATAACCAACTCAATTATAAATCTTATTCGATCATAATAACGATCAACATATCCAATATATATAATAATGATTCCAATATATTTTTCTTCTTTATATCAAAGTATATTTTTGGGTAAAATTATTTTATTTACCCTCTTTACAAAACATATTGTGTCGAATTACTCTGTTCAAGAGTTTAGAAACACCTATCGACACAGTTTGCATTACTATTTCGACCAGAATTTATAAACCACTCGACAGACCAGTCAACACAATATAAAATAGTTTTTATACTAATTTACAAATACGCGCTCATGTATATACACTCAAACTCAATCTAGAGTATTACTAACACCATCTCTATTGAGTTACGCCACAGAGCCAAGGTAATCACTTAACCATCAGCTCTGATACCAACTATAAAGGCCCGTAAATCCATACCAATTTGAGCTGACTAATATCCCACACATTCAACTCAAAGTGCACGAAAATACAGATCTTTAATAGAAAGAAGTTAGAGGATGAGATAGGGAAGATAGAACTTATAGAATAGAAGAATAAGAAGAACATCAGAATCAGAGTAAACATGAATCTCACAGCGGAACGAATAACATATGTTACATAACTTTGGAATACAAATCTGAATTTGTATACATACCATATCAGAGTATAACTCATATACATTACAGCGAAAATAATCTCTAATAACTAGCGGTGAAGCTTCCTGCTTTGAGCTCCTCCAAGTGAATCTGCAAAGCCTGAACACTTGACTGCCCGTACAAATTTGGGCACACAAGAGTTTAGGGAAAACAAACAAAATAAACTCTAGGTCAGTCATGGGACTGGTGTGAGTAAATTCCAACCATGTCGTTTAACTTTGAAAATCCTTTTGAAACAAAAAGATAATAGAAAGACCAGCCCACACATAAACATGGACGATTTTTACCTTACTATAACCAAACCATTTTTGATATCAAAGTCCAGCGATATTATAATAATGTCTAATCAAATAAATAATCAAATAGCAGAATGCTTGCATCTCACGCTCCATATACATAGTATAAAATCAAAAACCGCAGGACACTTATTGGAGATTGGATTCCAACTATGACAAGGTATGGGACCACCTCCCGATCAGTGTACTCTAGAGGGGATACACTGGGGTTCAACAAGAACATCTTGCAACCCGGCCCACACATGACCGACCACTCATTTCTCTTGAGTGTATCGAATATATTGCCACCAACGGTTGGGTCCACATTACCGTTATCCAAAGATACAGAAACGAAAGAAGAACAAATATGAATTTTTCTCTAGATGGTGACAATACATCCAAATGGGAATGACCCACATAGCCATGCTGCCTGCCCGATTTTTGTCATTTCCTGGTTGTGAGGCAAGAGGCTACGTCTATCTTCAGAACATCTGATCACCATTCACTTTGAATGCCACATCGTCAAACCCGTCAATTCACTAATCGATTTCCAAACATATCATGGGTATAAAGCTAAGAGGAACGAATTCCTCCACCACCAGACGTAATATCTTTAAGAGATCAATTGATCATGATTTGTTAGGTATACTCTGTCATACACTCGTCCATACAAATTGTCCTGGGACTGGACAAACAGAAAGCACCATTCTGGAACAGAATGACCCTTGCATTTCATTCTGTCTTCAGTTGTCTTCAACAATATCTAATTCGCAGCACTTATGCCTATATGGAGTGGTTTTCAGATAATAAATCCCACCGGTCTCTCGTATTGACAACGTTGGTCAAAACACTTCGATAGTCGGTTATTTAACTATCAAAGTAAAAACATTCTTTCAAATGTACAACTAAACATCACACAACCACGGGCACTTTTTATTTAACATTCGTTTTTATTATTCGAATTCCCATATCTTACCAGATATTTCTCAAAACCCGTTTTAGCCTTTTTCACACTTCTTAAGAAAACATTTCTAGTTATTATAAACTCTTATCCTCCCATGTTCCAGAAATATACGTTATTTATGTTCGAAAACATTTCCATTCTTTCTACATTCTTTATTTTCTACACTTGGATAATATACCCTATCTACATTGGAAAAATATTTCCAATTTCATTATAAATAATTTAATTTGCCAAATGTTCACTTTTAAAACATTATTCACTTTAAATGAGAATATCATCCCTATTCTAGAAATCTGAACCCCTTTATCAAATAACTCTTCATTCAAGTAATAAATACCCTTATCTTGTTTACCGAAAACTCTTTCATAATCTTATATTCCGATTGCACTTTAAAAACTCTGTTTCTAAGTCGACTACTTGCAATATCAATATCAAGTTTATAACTAAATATTGATTACATATCCTTATTTTAATCTATTGGTTCAAAACTAAATATTAACTTATCCTATTAGATTATAATTCCTAAAAATAATTTACTTTAATACATTCGACATTGTCGGATTATAGTTCCAATTCCTAATAGTGTTATATATAAAAATCACACTTAAGCTTGGTCAACAACGTTAATTTATCATTACAGTTCAAAACTCGCAATGCGCTGCGATATCCCCTTTATAACTAACCTCAACATAACAGTCACGCTTAAGCCTAGTCAACAACGTTATTTTATCGTTATAGTTCAAAGACTAACTAAACGCTGCAATATCCCTTTTATAACTAATCTTGACATCTCTTTTCGTTACAAACTGATACCATTTATCGATAATAGTGAAGCCATTCAAGTTGGGGTATTTTATTTACCTCTCTGACCTTGATCGACAACATTCTTATCTTAGAATAGATATAAGCCCGTAACTCTAACCCTTATTATTTTTAATCTTAATCAAACTATATTTCTTATTTCTTTTTTCAATATAGTTTTATAACGCATATACTTAATTTGAAATCTCTGTTTTTGTGGCTATTTTTATTAAATATTAACCCTTCACTTCAATCTTGTTATACAACTCCATTTATAATCCCTTTCCCAAAACTCTTTAACACTCTTTGTCTTCTATTAATTCTCTTTCATTCAAATTATTTAATTCAAGTAAAACATCTCATTACCAACTTAATGCCATCTGAAATGAATTCCATTTAAGAAATAATTGCTTTAATTAAAATAATTAAATAGTAATTAACTTCTTCATTACTGAACTAAACAGTTTACTTCATACATATTGGTTGCTTAAATAAATAATAACTATTTGTACTTAGTTCCATAATCATTTAGACTTCATTAACTGAAAAGTAATTAATAAGAAATCTTATTAATTTTGATCAATTTCTCGCTAAGTCATTAGCATTAGATTAATTGAAAATCAATTCATAAAATAATCAATTTTCAAATCGACTTCAAACCATCAGTTAATTCGTTAACTGATTTTAATTACTTCTTACCATTAGATTAATATATTAATCTAATTATTTCTAAATTGTTTGTTTAAAAATAATTATCCAAAATATTAACTTGTAGGATAATTATAGCTTTATAAACTTTATTTAAAAGTCAAACAATCATTTATATTTTCTTTATAAAATGAACTATATAATGTTCATAATAGAACTTCTATTATAATTTTAAACATCATTTAAATTATAAAAATATAATTTTTTATAATTTTAACTTCATTGATTTTGCCTGACGGCCAATTAACTTCTAAACAAAAAGATGGGTTTATGGTTGACTGTTGTCACTTTCTTAATCGATATCGTTTTTCAAAATAAATGTTGAATTTCCATTCAACATCAATATTCATAGAGGGTTTGAATATCATTTGGGTTCAAACAGTGCATATAAAACAAACAGTACATATAAATATTGAGGAATCTGGTTGGATTCCTCCAACCAGTTTCCCGCATCCACCGACGTTAGTCAACAAAATTAACATTAATTCCATACTTGGGAATATTTTAATTGATGGAATCAGTATCCAACCCATGATGTGTACATATGCAACGATATGTATATATTTCAACCAATTTAATTATAATCTACTTAAACGACCATCACACAACATTCAACCATTATTTATCACTATTTAAAATCTAATTATAATAATTTAAAATAGATCAGAGTTTGTGAATTTACTCACCTTGGCACGTTAACTGTTAAATAACGATTTGCGTCAGTCGATTAAACCAAGCGTTTTATTCTGCCTCACATTCCAATGTGCTCTTAAGTGCTCCAATCCAACTTCATTGTGTAGCGTGCGTTCATACTGACTTAACGCAACCGACGCCATCAAATTCGTTTATTGTAATCGTGCTTAACCCTCCATAGTATTTTCGCTTCTTCCTTGAATCTGAAACAACTTAGCGCAATCAATCCTTTTACTACTGTTGAAATCACTACTGATGTTGGCGATATTAAGTTCATATCCAGAAGCAATCCCAGCTGCAGTACAACACTCCCCTTGGCAACCTCCTAAATTTGCAACTCCATTATGTAACGTATACTATGCTTCTTCCCTCGGAATACGGTTCGAACTCCACATTCGATTTGTGCTTCTTTCCTCATGGGGCCACGCATGAAAAGTCACAAACCATCAAAACTTTCCCATTTACTCCTATGTTACATATAAATATTCGCTTACTGCTAAAAACCGACACCCACTTCCAAAGCTTTCTACAAATGCCTGCGCACTCCTCCACATGTCCTACTCCCCAACTAATCACTCAAAGTTCAAACTCCCCCTTCACGTCCTTTCTCTTTTTACTTCCACTTGGGCCTCACATCAAAGAATAAGTCCTTCACAACTTCACAGACCAACTAAAAACATGACCTGCATGTCTCATTCTTCACCGTGAATACCTCTTTAATGTTGCTCCTTTCCGAGCAAAAGAAATGCGCCATACCCATTCATTCTTCCATCACTGTACCTGCAACTTGGCCTCACCACTTCATTTGCATCACCAGTAAAATCCCCATAAACACCACCATCCATTTACACGCATGGATCCCCGTATCAATTTCCCCTTTCTAGTGAAACGAACACCGCTTGTTTGGTTTCCCCCCTATAGCATCATCTTCCATGAACAAAATGGAACGCAAGCTCTTGGATATCAAACTCCTCATGGCCGAATAACTCAACTCATATCCCTCACCAGAATCCACCGTTAACACCATACTTCCAGGCATTTGACTCCTGCTTCCTCATCATGCCCCATACCATGCATTAATGCACACGTCCCCAAACTAATACTGTTAATCCTTTCACATGTTACGTGGCTTACTCTTCTTCCCTTAGTATATTAAAACAGTCCCGCACTTCACCTACACAAACACTCTTTCCACCTCGGAAAGCACACTATCGGATTCACAAGACACACAAATGAATTTGGATTCCCTGTTTCCTATAATCTTGCCAACACCATTTCCTGTAGCATCACTTCCCATTTCTTCACTAAGAATAAGTTTGCACTCCACCTACCTCCACACACTACAGTCATGCACTTAACTTTTCCACCCTTCTACAACGCACCCACACCCACCAAAATAGAAAACAGAGCTCCATCTCCTCACCATGGGATCCATGTTCTCCAGCATGAGCTCCGGCTTGCTGAAAACATGTGACACTTTCCGGACCAGGGCTCCACCAAAAATTCTCAACGTTTGCCAAATTCATTAGCCATCCTCAAACAAGCTTCAAATGTCAGTGTTTCTCTTGAATCAAGCTGGAAATGAGCCCTAACTTTCGTTGTTGTTTTGGTGTAAATTAATTGGAGTTTCGGAATGTTATAAGTTTTTTATGAGGAGGCTTTTTATTTGATGCAGGCAAACTGCGTATTTATAAAGATGGATTCCTTGGTGATGAAGGAATAGCGTTAGTAGGACATGCCTCGTTCAACACAGGTTTGTCAAATGACGGTGACAATTCATATGTAAGTACCTTCGACATTAAGTATTAGTAGGTGACAACACTTTTGATGTTTTTTTCTCTTATGCGTAAAGCAGTTAGGTGATAGATAAGGTAATGGTTAATATACTATAGCCATGTGCTTTTCTGGTTTTAGGGTAGGTCGTCTGTAACACTTCCTTGGCCATGAAGTATTAGAGAAGCCTAGGTGTCTGCAATGAATTGTCTAATCGAAAATTTTAGATTTTTAGGGTAGGACAGTATTTGAAGGGATGGGTAAGAAAGTTGCATATATACTTACTGTAGAAGTATGTTTTGGTCTTGTCAGTTACCTTGGGCCTAAGAGCCAGAACTTAGCATTTTTTATACCCTTGGAGGCTTGAATCGTCGATACTTTAACATGGCACACTTTGAAGGACTTATCATGTTTTACGTGGTACTATATTAGAAATAATCTAACCTGTTATATGCAGAAGAAGCTACATGTGTTGCAGTATGTTTCATGATTTCGCATGAACAACATTTAATATACTAGAAATGAAATGTCTACATATAAGGTATCATGTATTTTAATGAGGGTTTCATTTGTAAGACATTAGTATTATAATATGTGTTACATTATGTCAGCTGCCTTCGTTTTATATTACTATATATAGTGTTATGATGTTTGAATTGTGTATCCCAAATAATTGAACCATATCCATTTTAGTCGGAAGTTTGGAACTTAAATGTAAACTTTTGTTCTAGTTTCAACCGCAAGTCTAATGTTCTTCTAACAAATTTTACATTCCAATCATAAAAACTTATTCAACTTTGATGTATCTTTTCAATGCTTTAGTCCCATTTCAATATTCATATATTATATTTATTAAGGGTACTCGTTATATAAAATTCTGTTCACATACAAATTGTTACGAACAAAAATAAAAATACCGTTGTGACGAACAATGTGCCACGATCCCAGAATTATAATAATATCAGTAGATTAACTTATTCTGTGAAACCCCGAAATATTGACATAGGGTGCAAAATACTCAAAATAAAAAGTTGTTTATTTATTTAATTAAAAATTACAGTAAAATTCTAAAAATTAAATTATCACTACGTCTTAAAAGAACCTTGTCTAAATTTGAAATCGATATCTAGTTATATCGAATAAACTATTACGGTCGATAAACGATTCTATAGCGATTAGTTAAAAATTTGATTTGGATATAACTCACAATCTGTAACACTAAATCTTGGTTTTTCACTCCCATTAGAAAAATACAGTTCAACAGATTCCAACATTTCTTGTTTCGAAGAAATCCGACTGATAATGAGTCCTGTATACTCAGTTGAAGTTCAGACCGTTAAATTACGAACTATCACGATATTACGGGCTCGATTTTATTTAATATATATTTTTATACGTTCAACTACATTTTAATTAATATATATCCACTTATATTATGAATTCAATATTTAACCTGATTTAAATATTCAAATACAAACCGATAAAAATGCGGGACGTTACATTAGGGTTTAGATTTAGGTTGCTTATATAGAAGTTTGATTTAATATGAGCCGTTAAATCATCCTAGGGCCAATCAAAGCCATTCAATCCTAAGAGAACCAACCAGAATTTGCCACACAAGCCTTTATGACTTAGAAATCGTCACACAAAGAAACACGTTAGGTTTTAGATCTGGCCCAAGGGGGAGGTTGACCCTCAGATCGACCCGCTGGTCGACCTATGTGACCCAGGTCGACCCCCTGGTCGACCTGAGTTCTGGGCGAGAAATTTCCCGCCTAGTCTGCTCCGGAGTTTTTGAATTTCGAAACTTGAATTTGAATTTCGTGGTGGTTTTATTATTTAAATTCTTGAATCTTCTGAAGGTCATAACTCCTTCATACGGAGTCTGATTTACGCAAACTCGGACTCTATCTCAAGCAGAATTCCGAGAAGAACGCAATGGCGTAACCCGTTTCCCTTATTTCTCACATTTGAAATTAATTATTCTTTAATTCGTTACTGTAATGTTTAAAGAAAATACGGGGTGTTACATCTGTTCCAATAACAAGGGTCTGATTAGGGAAAATAAGTGATCGGAAAATAAGACCAGATCAAGGGGGATTGGGCATCGACACAAATTAGAATATTTTTTTGCTAGGACTCGTACCTACAACGTTCCTTTTAAGGTTTATTACTGATGGTCTCACAATAGGTAGTGGTGGAAGATGGGCTTGCTTATGCTGATTGGGGGTAAAGAAGGGGTCAACAGAAATAGGGGTGTGTGTGGGTGCGTTCCGGCAGTGTCCGAGCTTGTAGTGACATCAACGAGGGGAAATAATTCATTATTGCAACCAAATGTGATTAGTTGTGTCTTCACTGATGGATTAATAGGTATGATAAAGCCTTATATCCATAGTAACATATTTAACATATGAGATGCTAAACTGGTAGCATAAAGTTGATCGACGGGTGGTATTAGGAAATTATCCTAATCATGTTTATTAAGTTTGGTAATTGAGAAAGTGCAAAAAATCAAACAATCACTACTTGAATGGTTCATATTTCCTTGTACATCTTTCTAGTATGTTTATCTTGTGTAGTTGTACAGGATGCTTACCCTATCTAATGTTAGAACCGTTATTGAGTTTATTCCTCTATATTACTCAATCATGCTAGTAATTACATCATTCGCAAACTTTATGTCTGACCCACTCCACTTTCTTCCCTTTTCTTCCCCTCATTGGGCTCACAGGTCAAAGATTAGTTGATACTAGCAGCTTGGGAGAGTTAATGTTAGAGATCTTATTTTCTTTCTATTTAAAGTACTTAATTCTATCTTAAGACATCTTATTTGTCATGGTTCTTGATTTGTATTTGAGAGGGAAAATGTATTATTTTATAATCTGATTTGAGCTAAGATTATGTAAGACATGTTTTGTATTAAAACTTATTTTGTGTAAAGTATTGTTTTGGAATAATAAGTTGTTGAAAATAAATGTTTCTTCCATTTTTGATTTATGTCTTGTGAATCTTAGTCTCTGTGATCAGTTTCTTTGTACTTATAATGCTCCACATTCCTTGGTATTACATGTTTAGGGAATGCTAAGGGAGGAGGGGTGTTACAGTCTCCAAAACAAGAATCTCTGATATCAAAATTTTGATTTCCCTGCCAGACATATAACAGTCTCTTAAGCTATCTAGATCCAAGCTTCACTTTCATATAATATATTAGCTCTAATTCCATACAAATCCTTTCACACATTACCATCTAATCACTAGCCTTCAACTTCTATTCAGTCCCATCAAACATTTCTCCCCCAGACTATTGAATTCCTTATATATCTTATTGAAGTCTTCCTTCACCGATTGTCCATGCCTTTAGGTACATCTTGGGTCTACGGTGGAATTTATAGGCATACTCAATTCATGAAAAATAGCTGAAAAAGTTTGTTTATATAAAAATCTCCTATAGTCAGGGCAGACATTTCAATATCCACTTTGGTATGAACATCCAGGATGGCATTCCTTTATTAGCCACTAGTTTTAGTGCTAGTGGTCTCTACTACCACTGATTATTCTACCTATTACAGTCAAATGTCTGCTTCATAGATTCGCTTTTTGTTTGCATAAGCATGTAGTTCCAAGAACCAAATGTAGTTACTTAAGCCATATATGGTTTTACATATTGGAAATTTAAAGTTTGCAGATGTGTGCATTGCTTGGAACAATAGAATTGGATGTCAAAGAAAGTCAAGTTCCAACAGTAAAAGAGTTTGTAGATGTATTTAAGCTAGTTATAGTATTACCAATGAAGAGGGATAGAGAGTTCAAAATCAATCTTGTACTTAGAGCTGAACCTATGAGTGGACCATTAACAGGATGATACCAATTGAGATGAAGGAGTTAGACCTGTAGCTAGCAGACTTGGAGGGAAAGAGCTTTATCAGACTAAGGAGATCTTCTTAGGGAGCCACCATAGTATTCATGAAGAAGCCAAAGGAATCATTGAGATTGTGTATTGACCATCAAAAATTGAACAAGAAGATGGTGAAGAATAGGTATCCTTTTCCAAGAATCGACAATTTTTTAATTAGTCGAGTGAGGCCAAAGTGTTTTTCAAATTAGAATTGACATCAAGGTTCCATCAATTGGGGTTTTCTCAAGACCATATTTCGTTTACCGCATCTAGTGCTAGATATGGATCATACGAGTTGTTATTCATGCCCTTCGGACTTTTTTAAAACAAAATATGCCTCTTTATTTGTCTTTTCGAAAAGTTTCTTGTATATACCATAAACTCAATCCACTCGATGAGAACCCTAAGTTTATGGGAAATAGTAAAAACATGGGCCAAACATAAAATCTGGTATGAATCATCCTTTTCTCTAGGCAAACACTCATATAGTGAGACTATGCTGCTAAAGCTCATAATAAAAAAAAATCCCACTAACTTTACCAATCATAAATTACATAGACTATGTAAGAACACTGAGTCATGATCAAACGTAAGGTACTAGCTTCAAATTAAATTTGAAATTTCCTTCATTTCTTAACTAACTTTTATAATTGGATCATTTGAAATTTTCATTTAAGCCTCACTCTTACAAGCATTAGACACTTAAGGTTAACACTTAGGTATTCAGTCTTCTCATTTCAACTTTGTTATTAATAGATTATTAGGTTACCATTGAAGTTTTAAACCACCAACCACCAAATGCACTGTCGTATTTAATCACAGTTGTCACATAGGACTAACACCATCAAATTTATCAAATTGTCATATGTAGATAAGAATGCCGCTTAGGCCTTGCATTAACTTCACCGAATACAATATCATATTTAGACAGATGGTCCCCACTTTGGCCTTACACCCAACTATAACAAATATAATTTTATGTTTAGGCACTTGGTTTCCCCTAAGATCTTACATCTTTGTTTACTGTCCCTAATCCGCAATTTTGATAAGTTAATCGACCATATAAAATAAGATCATTGACTTTTAATAATTTTTAATTTTTAATTAGTTTATCCACCTAAAAAATCGTCAAGTATCTTTCTTCTTCTCACTTCTACTTCGTATATGTCTTATTTCTGAAATCCTAAATCTAAATCCAAGTCTAATATCTAAGTGGAGTAAGTACTTACTTCTACCTGATTAATCGATCAATTAGTACCAAATACTATTTCTTCTTATTTGATCTACAAATATTGAAATCTCTTTTAGTTTTCATTTCCATTGTTGAGTGAGAACCCGTAACTTCCCCGTAAAGGAAAGAGCGGATAGTTCGAGAACAAGCCACAGAAGAACGCACAAGGAAGAACATTTCATTGTATATTACAACAATGCATCAGATTACAAGAATATACAGAGCATAAATGAATATTACACAGAAATATCAGAGATTACAATAAATTACATAGCAGCAGAAAATAATACAATACGCAACTAGAAGAGATATACGGATACAAAGCTTTCCGGATATCATTCCAGCTGTAAACCAGGATCCTGTGAATATAAATCTGCAAAACCAAAACTACTAGCTGCCCGTGTCAAAATAAGGGCACCCAGAGTTTAGGTTAAAACAATAAACTCCAGGTCAGTCATGGGACTGGTGTGAGAACTAAAATAGTTAATCTTTATTTTAAAGTTCGGTAAAAAAAGGGACCATGCCGTATAACACGGAACGGGTTTCCTCCCAAGAATACCAGTGCATAAAACAACAGCGCAATGCTAAATAAAGAAAAATGAAGCTATTATAAGGCCCAGGTCCTATCACATAATGCAACGCAAGTCAGGGGATAGGCTTTTTACCTTATAATAGCCAAGAATGCTTGATGCGTTTAAAAGAAATCATTTGATACTATTTTAAGTGTATAGTGTATAAAACAACTTCAAATCATAAGTATCAATCATAGGCGGCATGAATGCCCCATACCACTATGTCGCCATATATAGGTTATACAATCAAAATCGCAAAGTCACGTATTTGGAAATTGGGTTTCCATCTATGAACCGAGGCAAAAGATAGTCCTCAACCAATTCGAGACGCTCTAGCCCGCCCCTCAGGACCCAGACTCAGGTGGGCCCTTGGATCGTCAGGGCCGGTCCACCGATGTGGATTAAAATGCCTGAACATGCGTTTCCCCGCCCTTTGGGGCGTAAATGAGCCAACGAATGGCTTCATCGGACCCGGATCGTCCGATCTAACCGAGGCGCCTCGCAACAGCAACAACCACACAGGTGAAAAGCATATAAATGTCAAGGCTGGTAGGTCACTGACACCACCCTAGCTAGAAAGAAACGCATGCCCTCCCTAAGGTCCTCTCCCTTTTTTGGTTCACAAACGGGGTGTGAGGCTCGCGAATTCACGTTACACAAAGCTATGCCACACAGGCGGTGCTTTGATCATCAACCAAAAGACTTGGCTTTTCAACAGAAGCCTTGATCATTTGCATATTAGCATGCCACACAGGCAATTCACTCTATGCGTTTGATATCCATCAGTATATAACCCCTGAGCTCGTACGTCTCAGAGAAGGGCGTTAAGCAAGAGAATAAATACTCCGCCGCCAAACAGATATATATTTAATAGAAATCAATCACACAGACTAAAATCCAATGTCAGACACACAGTCCATTTACAAGTCCGTTCTGGGTCTGAACGAAACCGGAGGCACCTAGTACCCCGCATATCCATCGATCCCCAAGTACGTCTGGATGATCACCAATTGTTTCCATCTTCTTGGGTGTACAACCCAATCAAGATCATCAGTAATTATCCAAACGACGTGAAGACCTCCGGTCTTCAACCACCGTCTTCATCTTCGACACTACGTCGAATCAGTTATTCAGAATGGGATAAACTCGGTCTTTCTGAATAACTCGCGTATATATTATAAAAGTGTTACACAAACACAACATACGCCTCATTCTAATTCATCAGTCACTAACCGTAAATTAACAAGAGGATAATTCCCCAAATATTAACCCCGAAGGCCGAAACCAACATCAGATCAATATCCAGAAAACCATTCTGCTTAGCTAACCGACAGTTAGTTTCTAAATTTCACATTCATTGGGAAAGGTTCCCATTAATTTTATCAAAGATAAATTCCTTGAATTTATTCTTTAATCTTCTTTTGAATTTCGATTCAACTAGTCGGGATTAACGAACCTTACCGAAGTAATCATTTGTTTTAATTTCCCAATCCCAACCTATTCATCCCATGAAGTAAAACTGGTAATACTTCATATCTAACACCACAGTGTTATCAGTAAATTCAATTACCATTTCACGTTCAAATCTAATTAAAGATTTAACTATCGCCTGGAGTAAAACTGGTGATACTCCATTCTCGATCTTCTCAATCTAATTAAAGATTCATTAAAACTCCACTTAGTTTTAATCTGTAACTGGGTTAAAGAATCAGTGTCATTTAAAACACGGTTCACGATAAACCCAAAATCACCTCACATTTCAATCAGTCCCTAACCGTAAATTAGCAAGTGAGCAGTTTCCTAAGTATTAACCCCGAAGGCCGAAACCAACATCAGATCAATACCCCAGAAACCATTCAACTAAACTAATCTCCAGTTAGTTTCTGATTTTCTTAACTTCTTTGGGTCTAAGAGCAGTATTATTGAAGATACCGTTCACGACAACCCTAAACCACATTCTATTAATTATCGGGTTAAAGAACAAGTGTTATTTAAAATACTGTTCACGATAAACCCAAAAATCAATATCAATTCAATTCCAATTAAATATCATTTATTTGGTACACTTCATTAAATCTAAATAAAAAGATTTAATCTTTTCTCAACTGGGTTCAAGAACAGTGTTAATGAAGACACCATTCACGACAAACCCAAATCACATTTGATATTAAATACAAGGCTCTGAATAGAAAATATACCGGCTTATATTCAATATCAAATTCTACGACGAACAAATATCGTATTGGAAATAACGGTATAAATATATCTTTCAAATTTCCATAACAACGTCTGTATAATCACGAAATCCAACATCGAAATATTCCGAAGACAATTTCGATTCAAATCCATTCCAATGCAATCATTGGAAATTCTGGTTATTTTCAAAACCATTTAAATTCAATTTATTTATTTTAAAAATAAATAGAATTATAATTCTAGTTCAAAACTAGTTCATTTCGATAAAAATCTATTTTTATCTTTTCAAATATGGAGTTTTTCATCCAAATTTTTCCTAAATCATTTCTTATGATTTCACACAAATTATTACCATTTTTAATAATTTTATCAAGGCCCGTACAGTCGATTTCCATCAACGGCCATCGAACTGCACTTACAGCGACCTTTTTCCAAATTTGATTTGGATATAATTCCAAATCCAACCGTTAGATTTCAAATTTCTAATATTCGTTAGAAATCTCTTTCCGATACGAACCCAACGGTTCCGGTTTTAGGAGAATCCGACAGTCGGATCTCCCGTAATGTCCGTTCGAAGTCAATGGTCTAAATTCACGAACTACCGCGGTGCGGCGCGTTCTATTCAGGCCATTATATATATAATATATATATTTCATCGATTTCCTTTTAAAATGAATTTTATAAATCGTTTTAAATTCATTTTCAAAACGGCTTCAACTTCATATTCAATTTCAAATCAAAATTGAATATTCCAATATAAATTCGTTTTAAATTCATTTCAAATCGATTTCAATTCGAATTCATTTATATTCAATTTCCATTCGAATTCATTTATATTCAATTTCAATTCGAATTCATTTCTATTCAATTTCAATTCGAATTCATTTATATTCAATTTCAATTCGACAAACTTGGTCATTTTCCAGTCGATTAAAATCAACTGAAACTGGTCAAACACGTTTTCTTTTGCCACGCTCACATATCGAGTCGAAAAATTACGAAATTTGAAACCTAGCAATAACTTGTCATCACGGACCCAACAAAAGTGGTTTCGTCGAAATCCGAGGTCGTTTGCAAAATTTCCATTTTTAAGGGCCTGAATTCCATAGCGACTATTCAGAATTTTCAACTGGACATATCTTTTGATTCGCGCTATGAAATTTTGATTTTTCGGATTCGTTGGAAAGATATTCTCTATTAGATTCCATTATTTTTGGTTTCACTAAAATCCGGTTTATTTTGCACCCGGTACCTTCAATTGAAGTTTGAAATCGAATTTTCGAACTACCGCGCCATTTTCAATTCCTTTTATAAATTAAAATAAATATTTATATTCTATCGACGATGTATATAATATATACGTTCGAATTATATTCAAAATAAATTTCTCGTCGATATTATTTAAAATAATTCATTTTAAATGTTCAAAATTCACTAAAATTGCCAAAATAAAAATTTTAAACTGGCCAGATTTTCGGGTTGTTACATGTTGTCAGGTGCAATTACTGTTATAATCAACACAATATAAAGATGCTTGAGTGCATTTGATGACATCATTCTACCAAATCTTGGTTCTGATTTTTATAACCATTTATTAACAAGCAAGACTAATGGTTTTCACATATAATTGTTGAACTTTTTTTTTGCTGCTTTTTGATCAAAGAGTAGTACCATCATTTTTTTTCTTTTTACTACATTTACTTATTATTATTTTTACTAGGTGACAGGGATCATTCTATTCAAAAGGTATGACCTCTTTTAATTTCAAGTATCGAACATATGTTATGAATGTCATATTCATTCGAACAACAATTTTTTTCCTTACTGGATTAAAAATATATTAGCTAATGGGTATCAACCAATGCAAACATGTAGTACTATAAAATGATATTGTTTAAAGTATCGAATACAAAGTCGTTGTATGGCAAGCTTCCATCAGTAGTTGGAGTGCAGCTTCCAGCATAAGCCATAAAAAAGGAGGTTAGAAGTTTTACTGAATTATACACTTAGCTTAGAACATGAAACATGTTATATTCATCCATTAGTATTCGATTTGTTGGATTTTTTTAGAGGCATACTTGATTATCTTCCAATGTTTTTATATGTTATATAGACTGTTCAATCATTAGTTTTGAATGTTGCTTCTAACTGTATATTTTCTGCTATCTTTAAGAAGATTTTTCTCACTATACATTACGTCCATTAAGGACATTTACAAGCACATATCATTTTATGTTCTCAATTCCCTTGCTGGATGGCTGGTTTTCTTTTTTTTTCAAACAAAAAATGAAATCTTTGAGTTAATCCACTCGTGGATTATCTTACAAAATAGTTGTGGATTAACTTACTAAAGGAAAGTGGTGGATTAACTTATTAAAACTATGTATTAAAATAAAAATTACCATATGTTATTTACTGTTGCTTAACTTTCTCAATCTTAGTCTAATTCTCCATTTTCAAATAAATTTATTTTGTTTTAACTCACCAACTTTTATCGCTACCTGGTTATCCGTTTACTTATAATTTTTTAGCACTATCTGCTACCATATGTTATCATTACATGGCTATGACAAATTAATATTTATAGCTATCACATGTCAAGATCTATCGCGTGCCAAAAGCTATCTGCATCAAGGAGTCATTGCATGTCAAAAGCTAACAAATTCGAAGTTATCATATTCTAAAGCTATCGCGCAAGCAATCTGTAACGTCCCGCAATTTATCTAATTGTTTTAATATTTTGAATTAAATAATTTTGATTATCTAATAAATATAAAATAGAAATTGAATTATTAATGATTGTTTAAGAATTAAAAGACAATATAAAATAAGACAACAGTATAATTTGCAAATAGAATGTCGTTTAAGCCAAGCTGACAAAACGGAGTAAAATACCGTGTGCGACGCATACGCTTAAATGGTTCATTTATTAAGTGATGCAGGAGTTGTTAGTGTGAACATGGTTTTCGAGCAACAACAGATTTCATAAATCAATTCATGTGAACACAACGTCAAGGCCACATTACATGTTGTAGTTGGCAGTAGAAGTGATGATAGAGAATCATATGGAAAATAGTCCTGAAAAAAAATAGGAGTACCGCATCTAACGAAATCAATGGAATTTGGGATGCCTAAATCAATCTTAGGTTTGCTCTACAAAGCCTCTATGGTTTTACATTACATTTTTATCATCCATTTAATAATGCAAAGTTTAATCAAAAGAGATACATCTAATCTTTTTAATTCGTGGTCACTATAGATGACAAAGATATCAATAACAACACCCTATTTTCATGATATGCAATTATCTTTCAAGGATATTGAAATGTAAATATAAAGTATAGAGAAATATATATATACACACAATATTAATGCGTGACTTAATGGTTAAGGAAAACACTGCCATGAAACTTCCTATTGCAAGCCTACTACCATCTCCCAGCTACTCTAAAGGATTGAACAACTCATGCAAACGAACGTGCCTATCTCATTCCTTAATCGTTAAGTAATTCAAAACTTCATATAGAAGTCTCCTTAGCTATATATACTGGAACATATATACACACAAGGTAGGTTCTCCTTTTGTATAAGCATCAGCTGAAAAGAATTTAAAACCAAATCCTCTTCTCCACTAAAGATCTCAAAATTTAAATCTCTTGTTATTCGCATCATTTGTTCCTCACACTGGTACCAATCGTTTTGAAATCGAACAGGAATTCTTTACGCTGAACTGAGAACACTGCGTAACCGTTGTTTAAGACACATGGAATATATGCCCATTAGTATGAAAAATGGATGAACTAATGGAAGGGAGGCAAGGGTAGTACGAACTTTTCATACTTGGTGAGGTGGGCCAGAACGTGGTGTTTGAGGTCAAGTTGTCCAGGGTGGAGCGAGCTGGAGTTTTCGGTGGGGTGCGAGTTGTTGTTCTTATGAGGGAGTGACAGTGGCGTTTCTGATAGGATTTGCATGGATGGGATAGCAGTTTTGATTGGTGAAGCGAAGTTTGTTGTTGTGAATGCATGAATTATATTATGGAAAGACGACAGAAACCTTCGGAAATGGGGAGGAGGTCACTGGAATTGTAATTAAGGATCGTGAAGTTTAAAAGTTGTGAGTGGCCAACACAGTTTTGTTTGGATAATTTCCGTTGCTGGCTTGGAAAAGCAAGTACGGTTCGGTGAAGAGAAATGGTAACCGTGAGTTGGGGTTAGTCTGGAGGATCGGAAATGGAGGAATGCGTTCATGTGGAGAGGTGTTGACTTGTAGGGGCAAGGTCAGGATGGCACACATGTGCATGTAGGTGGAGAAAGGTGCGTTCATGTCATAAGGAAGTATAGGGCGTTTTAAATGGGAATAGATGGTAGGAAGCAAAGTTCAAGAGAATGAGGGGGTCTTGCATTTTTTAGTGGAGATGAAATACGGTGCATGGTAATATGGACACTATGGAATAAGGGCATTTTTCAGTTTGGATTTATGTTTAGAAATAAAGAGCGAAAACCTGGGACGTTACACAATCCACCCTAACAAATCTACCATAACTAGCTAATGCCACTAAGATACTACGACTAAGCTACCACAAGCTAATGCCACTAAGATACTACAACCAGGCTACCACAATATAATGCCACTAATATACTACAACCAAGCTACCACAAGCTAATGCAACAATTTGGTAATTAACTTGAAAAATCAAATATTTCATTTTCACCTAACTCGGTTATATGTTGAACTGTAATTGGTTTACAAGGGTTAATGTAGTTTAATTTTCAGAAATTATTGATTACGTTCATAATTGGCAAATTAACTAATTAGTTAATTATTCTTTCATAATTTTCTCTTTCTTTTGCCAAATAATTCATGTTAAACAAAAAATGCATGGAAAAAATACAAAATTTTCACCAAAAACTAAAGGTAATTTTTATTCTAATCCACAGTTTTAATAAGTTAATCCACCTTTTTACTTTAATAAGTTAATCCACAACTATTATATAAGTTAATCCACAAGTGGATTAACTTAAAGATTTCACCTTGTCATCTTCCACACGCAACACTGTATTCAAATTATTATCGATTAGCCATGGAACTTTGCTTGTGACACTATGTTGATGAGATAATTAATATGAGTTTTATTTTGAATTTTCGATATTTTTCAGCACTTATTCTTCTTCTTCCTATTTAATATTTATCCTATCAGGGTAAGCCTAATTCCTGCACCCGAACCATTCTATTGTGCCACCCAATAAACCACAATTAGTCCTTTAGAAACAACTTTCAGATCATATCTCCTCCTCCACAAAGACAAGAAACACAAGTAAAATTCAAGGGCCTAACGTAATGTTGTCAGAGCCAAATATCTCAGACAAACCAAAAATCTCAGATGATGATAAGCAAACATAACTTAAGAAACAAATATGGAAGGAGATGTGGAAGTAATAAGGGAGGATCAAATAACATCAAGACTATTTTAACGGTAAGAGTACTTCAAGGATCCAAATAGAAGTTGCAAAGACGTAACTAAAGATATGAATGCAAAGGCAGACAGCATAAGTGAAGCCATTAATGGAATAAAAAGAGAGTTGAAAGAATACAGGAAGCTGAGTTTTCATTCAGATACGACGCGAAACGCAGAGAAGAAGACTGAAAAAAGAAAGAAACGTACGTTTTTAGGTGGATGCACTAATTAAAATTAAAATTTTAGTAAAAGTCAATGATCCTATAAAATAGGGTGGATTAACTTACAAAAGTTGTGGATGAGAATGAAAATTACCAAAACTAAACTATCATATTTTACCTTATGTAAAATTTTCAAGTCAAGATAATTGCTATAAACGGTTGCTGATACCCCGTAGGTTGAGGAGCAAAAGGAGGAATCCGCCCGAGGAGGGGCTCGCGTCTGATTAGCTCCCATATTTATCTGATGAGACATGCGAAACAAAAGAAATAATCTCCACGGTTTTAGATATATTAATGCCTCATCCCATACATATGGAAATCTTGTTTCAAATCCTTCAGTTCTTGATTTTGGTCGTCGTTTTAGACTTCTCTTTTTGTGATCGAGTATTTTTCTCTGATCTTTTTAATATTTTAAGCAATTATTTTCCCTAAATTAAGCACTTTGTTAATGTAGAAAACTCATATAAATTGTAAATAATTTAAAAATAATCTTTAATGCTAGTATTCTCTCGACCATATAAAAATTTCAAGTGATTTCAAGAAGTTTTGATTCACTATTCGATTTAAACACATCAAAAATCATTATCATCAAATTAATATGAAAATAGAACAATCATTACCAAGTCGTAAACTTGTTTGTTATCACTGAAAACATCGTAAATGCATACAATCCTAACCCATAAGGATTAAAAGCTCATGCAAAAATATCATCTTTTAATGCAATATACCATTGTCCTACAAATTCCTCTATCAGTTTACATTTAATCACCATGCACGTAACAATTGATATTCAAATAATATATAAAAAGTAATTTAATTGGAAAAAGTAGGCAGTAGTTTATTATAAGTATAATATCAACATTAGTTCATCCACATTAATAACATATATGCTTACATGTTTGGAATAATTTAATTTACTTAGAATGCAATCCATTAGCCATCACCACTGATAAGAAATAACTATAGCAAAATATTATGCAAATGTATTAAAAATAATGTTCATTTTAATATGATTTTTAGTGAAGTATAATATATCAACATCCAATTATATAATTTGAAGAGGAGAAGTGAATTTTCTCTTCTTCGTCATGTTGACCAACATTCCATATGCAATTTTAAATGTAATTTGTTCAGATATTACTCAGCAAGTGACTTAACGAAACAATAAGTAATGCTTAAGGAATCAAATAATGAGCAATTAAATGATACATGCGCTATCAAAAATCACATTTAATATATAACAAGTCTTGGTTAATTTGGGATAAAATTAGTAAGTACCAAAAGAGGACATCAGCCGGTTTGGCGATGACGGTGGGGTGAATGCAAAAGCACTAATGGTTGACGATGGAGGTTGGTGGAAGAGTTATTGATGATTGAACCACATGGTGTAATTTAAGTTTTCTATGCACTAGTAGCATGAATAAAGATGAAGTTTGTGAAGGCCAAAGCCGGGATTACATTTTTAATGTTTAGAAAAATGAAATAATCATTTTTTTCTTCTTGTTTTGAATTTGGACCAGAAGGATGAAAACAATAGAAAATTGCTTTTAGTTTTACATGCAAAACTAGTTTTGAAAATGAATGTTTTCCAAAATATATTTCCAAAATTTCAAAATGAACATCTTTTTTACAATTTTGAAAACATATAAAAAGAATACGGGCAGAAAAAAAAACAAATTAAGGGGCTTTTTAGTATGATACAACCACATATATTAAGGTTTGGCAAATTTTATTCATATATCATTAATAATTTTACATACAAAAAACTAATTGTCAAATTATATAACTTGTATTTTACTTGTACATCATCTTTGTTACAAAATTATCTTCATCTTAGATTAACATAAATTAACGAAATTCATATTAAATCCAAAACTCAAAATATTAAATATCTACTTTCGGCGATTAATGGCGACATCCACTTTTAGCGACTAATGGCGATCGATTCTTCCTCTTTAACCCTAACCTTCAATTCCACCTCATTCCCTCCCCGTCCATCCTCCAAATCATCGCCTCCTCGTCCTCCACCTCCTATCTCCTCTCTGTCTCTTCTCATGACAACAATGATGGAAATTGAGCTTCTAACGATGTGAATCGCTCTGTTGTTCCTTCGCAGCAAGATACTTCAGATCTACCATCTGGCATCGGATCTAAAGTTAAAATCGACTATGCTTCACTCTTTTATTCTCTAGAAAGAAATGCAGGTTCATTTAAACCTCTGCACTTCGATATAATAAGATATGGTTCTCCAAAGGAACCGCCGACAATTGTTAAAGAAGCTAGTCAGAAATTTTGGAATAACCACCTTGTAGGCTTCTTTTCAGACGGTACCCTATCTTATCTATCTATTATCAATTTTTTGAAACATTTCTGGAAATTACATGGAGTCTTCACTACAAATCTTGATGGTACTCATTTTTTCTTCCATTTCACTTATGATCTTGATCGTGATAAGATACTACATTCCGATCATATTCATTAGGGATAGGATGTTTATAATACCACAGTGGGATCCAACGATTGGAAATTCTCTGAAGAAAATTAGGAAAGTGCTTATATGGGTACAATTTTATATTATTCCTATGACTCTTTGGACATTAATTGGAATAAACTGGCTCGCGTGTCATATTGTTAAACTAATTTGCTTTGATACTAGTACAGAACGACTCCAGAGATTTCGCTACGCAAAGGAATTAATTGAAGTTTCTTGTGACTTTGATCTTTCTGATATTATTGAATTAAGGGGGTTAGGAGATTATCCCCTGTTAAACTTGCATATAATTGGAAACCTTGTATATGTTCAGCTTGTAAATGTTTTGGTCATAGGACTTTAGATTGTGATTACAGTAATAAGGATACATATGATGGTTTTCAACATGAAGCTGTTGACGAGGACAAATGCCATAATAATATGAAGCTTGACAATAATTTCAATTAGAATGATAAGTCTGTGATTAATGACAGTAGTTGGAAGAAAGTTATAAGCAAGAAGAAAATGGTATGGCAGAAAAAGAAGGCTAAAATGGCATCAACTATTAAGGATGAAAAATGCATTTTTACATCTTCGGCTGTTAATATTAGGGAAGTAGGTGGGAATAAATATGATGTTCTTGCTGTAAAATCTATTTCAGGCAATACAAATTTGGATTGCAATATGGAACAAGATAATGAGGAAACTCTTATGGGGAATTTATTTGATGAAACAATATTATCTGCTGAGGCATTACGAGGTAAGAATTCTTCAAATGTTGTTGCGATTATTCCTTCTTGTTCGAGTAGTTTTGTAAATTATGCTTGAAGCGACCCGAACTTCCCCGGTCTCCGAAGAGATGAGAAAGAACGAATTACTGTGAGGACAAGACAAAACAGAACGCATACGGAAGAACATTTCATTGTTATTACAACAATTCCATCAGATACAAGAATATACAGAGTATAAATGAATAAATTACATACCATAAATATCAGAGATTACAATAAATTACATAGCAGCGGAAAAATATACAAAAACACAACTAGAAGTGATACACGGATACAGAGCTTTCCGAGCATCGTTCCAGCTGTAAATCAGGACCCTGTGAATATAAATCTGCAAAACCAAAACTACTAGCTGCCCGTGCGGAAAATAGGGGCACCCAGAGTTTAGGTTAAAACAATAAACTCCAGGTCAGTCATGGGACTGGTGTGAGAACTAAAACAGTTATTAATATTGGTTTTAAAGTTAGGTAAATCAAGGGACCACGCCGTATAACACGGAACGGGTTTCCTCCCAAGAATACCAGTGCATAAAACAAACAGCGCAATGCTAAATAAAGGAAAATGAAGCTGTTATAAGACCCAGGTCCCATCACACAATGCAACGCAAGCCGGAGGATAGGGTTTTTACCTTATAACAGCCAAAGCATGCTTGATACGTTTAAAACACATTATTTTGATATTACTATAAGTGTATAGTGTCAAAACAATTTCACATCATAAATATCAATCATAGACGGCATGAGTGCCCCATCCCACTATGTCGCCATACTAGGCTCTACAAATAAAACCGCAATACACGTATTGGAAATTGGATTCCGTCATGAGCCGAGGCAAGGGGCAAGCTCCTCTCCGCGTTCGAGACACTCTAGCAATGCCTCAGGACCCCACTCTGATCCTTTGGAACCTCCAAGGCCGGTCCTCTCTTACTTTTGAGGATTAGTTATTCCTGAACACACGTTTCCCGGTCCTTACAGACCTATATCCGAGGCGCCTCATATCCAACAACCATACAGGTGAAAAGTATATAAATGTCAGGGCTGGTAGGTCACTGACACCACCCTAGCTAGAAAGAAACGTCGTGCACTCCTTGGGTCCGTATCCCGTTTTTGACTCATACCGAGGTGTGAGGCTCGCGAATTCACGTTATACACAAAGCTACGCCACACAGGCCGTGCTTTGATCATCAACCACAAGACTTTGCTTTTCAACAGAAGCCTTGATCAATTGCCACTTACGCATGCCACATTGGCAATTCACTCCATGCGACTGATGTCCATCGATATACAACCTCTGAGCTCGTACGTCTCAGAGAAGGGCGTTAAGCAAGAGAATAAATTCTCCGCCGCCAAACAGATGTATATTTAATAGAGATCAATCATCACAGAATAAAATCCAATGTCAGACACGCAATCCATTTACAAGTTCGTTCTGGGTCTGAACGAAACCGGAGGCACTTTCCTCGCATATCCATCGATCTCCAAGTACGTCTGGACGATCACCGACTGTTTCCCTCATCTTGGGTGTACAGCCCAATCAAGATCATCAGTAATCACCCAAACGATGTGAAGACTTCCGGTCTTCAACCACCGTCTTCATCTTCGACATCTCGTCGAATCGGTTATTCAGAATGGGTATAACCCGGCCTTTCTGAATAACCCACGTATATAATAAACAAATGTTACACAAACCCAACAAACGCCTCATTCCAATTCAGAATATTCTTTTATTCACAAAATCACATTCTTAGGGAAATGTTCCCATTAATTTTATCCAAGATAAATTCTTCTAAATTTATTCTTTAATCCTCCTTCTGGATATCATTTCAAACTAGTCGGGATTAGCGAACCACACCGAAGTAATTATTTATTTTATTTCCCAATCCCAACCTATATATCCCATGGAGCAAAACTGGTGATACTCCATATCTAACACCACGGTGTTATCGGTAAAATTAATTACCATTTCACGTTCAAATCTAATTAAAGATTTAACTATCGCTTTGGAGCAAAACTGGTGATACTCCACTCTCGATCACTTTTCAGATTTGATAATTTAAATTATCAATTCACTTTTTAATCTAATTAAAGATTCATTAAAACTCCATTTAGTTTTAATCTTCTCAAAAATCAATATTATGTCTTTAACTGGGTTAAAGAACCAATGTCTTCTAAAACACGATTCACGACAAACCCAAATCACATTTGATATTGAATACAAGGCTCTGAATAGAAAATATATCGGCTTATATTCAATATCAAATTCTGAAACCAACAAATATCGTATTGGAAATAACGATATATAATATATCTTTCAAATTCCCAAAACAATATCTGTATAGTCACGAAATCCAACATCGAAATATTCCGAAGATAATTTCGATTCAACTCCACTTCCACTTCACGTATTGGGAATATTGATTACTTTTAAAATCACTTTCAAATTCGATTTATTTATTTCACAAATAAATTGATTTTTTATTCTAGTTCAAAACTAGTTCATTTCGATAAAAATCTATTTTTATCTTTTCAAATGTGGAATTCTCCAGCTCAATTCTTCCCAATTCACATATTATAATTTTACACAAATTATAGATATTTTTAATAATTTTATCAAGGCCCGTACAGTCGATTTCCATCTACGGCCATCGAACTGCACTTACAGCGACCTTTTTCGAATTTGATTTGGACATAATTCCAAATCCAACCGTTAGATTTCAAATTTCTAATATTCATTGGAAAGCTCTTTTCGATACGAACCCAACGGTTCCGGTTTTAGGAGAATCCGACGGTCGGATCTCCCGCAATGTCCGTTTGAAATAAATGGTCGAAATTCACGAACTGCCGCGGCGCGGCGCGTTCTATTCAGGCCATTATATTATATATATAATATATATTTCGTCGATTTCCATTTAAAACGAATTTTATAAATCGTTTTAAATTCGTTTTCAAAACCATTTCAACACTACATTCAATTTCAAATCGATTTGATTTCAATTCAATTCGAGTTCATTTCAATTCAATTCAAATTCAAATTCGTTTCAATTCAAATCGAATTCGTTTCAATTCAATTCAATTCGAATTCGTTTCAAATTGATTTCAATTCAATTTCAGTTTGTTTTAAATTTCAATTTTAATCTAATTCAATTTGAATTCATTTCTATTTTACTCGAATTCAAATTCACTTTCTATTCAACTCGAATCGAATTCATTTTCTATTCGATTTGAATTCATTTCAAATTGATTCAATAAAATTTCAATTTTTAATCTAATTCAATTTGAATTTCCTTTCAAAATATTAAATTTTGAAATCACTTTTCAATATTCATTATAAAACGAATAAAATCGATATAAATATCGTTCGCGTCAAAATAAAGCAACTCTACTCAACACGGCTTTATATATTTCAATAAATTCGTTATTCTATTCAACAAATGAATATTTATTTCATTCAACACATGAATCTATATTTCTTTCCACACACGACTAATCTCAACACATGAGTACTGTCAACACATCACTATTTTTGTTAAGTAAAATATTTTATAAAACTATGGTATCTATCGTTTGATTTTAATTAGACTTCTACTGGGAAGTAGTTCTAATTTTAAATATGATAAAGATGTAAATTTTTATTTAAAATATTTCACTCAACACATGAATAGTTTCAACCTATAATCATCGTCAACACATGACTATTTTTATATTCAACACATGAATTTTCTTTTATAATATTCATTATTTTCCCGATTGGAATGAGGCCCAATCAATCACCATATAATGTTAATTATATGGATTCCATACAACACATGTATTTACTAGCATTGATAAACAATCAACCATCAACCAAAGTGCACTACACTGTATAAGCATCAAATATAAATATCAAACGCTTATGACAGCCTGTCAATCAATCGATCAACATATTTAATCAATCAGGATGAGTGAACTTCAAATTTCATCCCAACACCCGTGTGGGGTTTCAAACAATCAAACACAGATTTTATTTGTGCAGTTGGGCGATGTGTAAAATTTATCGACCCAATCAATGTCAGTCAAATCAGTGTACATAAACAAACCGTCCGGTTTGTAAATGAATATTTTATTTATTCACTTTCACGTTAAAAATTATATTTTTAACGATAAACATTTTATTTTAACACTTGAATTTCTATTCAGTTCATTTACACAATAAAAATGATATTTTTATTTTTCTAACATATTTTAGAAAATTTCGGCGGCATAACGGCACGATACTAGAAACGGGATGAGGCCTAGCCTTATCCCCGGTCTAGTGAAGGCCCACGCCATTCACACATCAATCAAATCCATTCAATTCACCAAACAATTCAAATTTCAATCAATTAGACTAACCAACTACACAACCAAACAATTTAACAAACAAGCCATCCATGGTCTGTGGATGACGGGTGTCGGGTGCTACTAAGCACCGTCTGCATCCTAGTATGTATATATATATATATATAAATAGAAATGAAATTGAAAGGTGAGAAATTCTCACCGAAAGCTATCCAATACCACGACTCTTCATTTGATAGAAATCTTCATCGCTATCGCCTTTCGTCACTTTCACCGCCCGTAGCCACTACATATATATAAAAACCACACATTTTTATATTTTGATGTCTTTAAAATAAAAATCACATTTTTATTTGTTCACTTTCAATTTAAAAATCATATTTTTATAATCACTTCATATATTTAAAAATCGAATTTTTACTATGCTATTCAATATATAAAAATCGATTTTTTACTTCGAAGTTCAATATATAAAAATCACATTTTTACTTTGCTATTCAATATATAAAAATCGAATTTTTACTTTCACGCTATATGGATAAAAATGCTATTTTTACACCGCTACTATATAGATAAAAATTCTATTTTTACATCGTTATTCTATATATAAAGATCTCGCCTTTTTAACTATAAAGATTTCATCTTTATAAAAATCAGCATTTTATTTCGACGTATAGAAAATAAAAATCAGATTTTTATTTTGCTACATACACAAAGATGATATTTTTATATTCTCTATCCTATAAAGATTATATTTTTAATACTTTAAAAATATAAAAATCATATTTTTAATATTGCTATATAGTAAAGATTATATTTTTAATACTTTAAAAATATAAAAATCATATTTTTATCACTTTAAAAATAGAAAGATCATACCTTTTACCAAATAAAAATCCTATCTTTTCACCTTTCAAAATACGATCTTATCACATTTCAAAATACGACCTTTTCACCTTTTAAAGTTCTAATCTTTTTCCATTTAAAATTCAAACCTTTTCTATTTTAAATTCTTTTTAAAATCAGTTTTAAATTACTTTATAAAATCAGTTTTTATAATCCCAAAAAAAATCGTTTTTTTTTAATATATATATAAAAAAACAGTTATATATACAAAAATAATAAATAAGAAAAAAAAAGGGAAAGGTACTTACAGCGGATGGAGGAGAAGAGGGGTCGGAGGGGTGGTGGTTCGATGTGGGTTCGGCGGTTTCCTGGGGGCTTCGACGAGGAGGGACGAAGGAGGGGCGGGCCTCGCGATGGAGGAGGAAGGAGGAAGAAGGGGCGGATGCGAGGGAGAGGGGAAGAAGAGGAAGAGGCGGCGGCTGGTGGGGCTCCGCCTGGAGGCGCGGCTATCGGGAACGACGAGCCCGTTGTTCTTCCCCTTTTTTTTTTTTTATTTTGATTTCCGATTATGAATCGGGGAGGGGGGCCAGAAAGATATAGGAAGAGGGGTTTATATAGTTTTTTTTTTTATTATTATTATTTTATTTTGCAAAAAGTTGACTTTCAATTACGACCTCGAAACGAGGCCCACCGCCTGTCGTCTATAACGTTTTACCCCCATTCCGAACACAATGGGATATGTATCGCAAGCTGATTTGATCGTTACAATCAGTTTCCGTTAAATTTACATTTAAATCACTATATTGAATTTTAAACGTACATTTCAAATTACCGGGGTCACATACTAACAAGAAAAATTCCAGAAAAATATTTTCTAGCTTCGTATCGACGATACGGTCCTAACAAAACTAGTTTCGTCGAATTCTGAGACTGTTAGAAAAATGGCCATTTTCCAGTCGATTAAAATCAACTGAAATGGTCAAAACACGTTTTCCTTTACCACGCTCACATATTGATTCGAAAAATTATGAAATTTGGAATCTAGCAATAATTCGACATCACGGACCTAACAAAACTGGTTTCGTCGAAATCCGAGGTCATTTGCAAAATGTCCATTTTTAAGGGCCTGAATTCCATAGCGACTATTCAGAATTTTCAACTGGACATATCTTTTGATTCTCGCTACGAAATTTTGATCTTTCGGATTCGTTGGAAAGATATTATCAATTAGATCCTATTGTTTTTGGTTTCTCTAAAATCCGGATTGTTTTGCACTCGGTACATTCAATTGAAGTTTGAAATCGAATTATCGAACTACCGCGCCATTTTCAATTCTATTTATAATTATATATAAATATTTATATTCTAACGACGACGTATATAAATATATACGTCGAATTCTATTCAAAATAAATTTCTCGTCGATTTTATTTAAAATAATCTATTTTAAATATTCAAAATTCGTCAAAATTGCCAAAATAAAAATTTCAAACTGGCTCGCATTTTGCGGGTTATTACAATCTCCCCCACTTAAAACTTTTCGTCCCCGAAAAGGAACAAAGTCGAAAGTGGTTTGATTATTCAACACTATGTTCGATCTGGCTTCCATTCTCTAACTCTTTAGTTTCTGAGAATTTTCAAAATTTCAAAAATTTGGCTAACACCCTAAATTTTTGAAAAATTTCGCCATAACCTCCCCTGCACCGGGAGCATCGGGGAATTTCAAATAGCTTCCCCGGTCCTTCAGATCTCAAAAAGAAAAAGGAAAAGCCAAGCGGCTAGCCAATAGGCTCACAAAATCATCATCACCCAAACAAAACAGGAAATTATGTAGTAAACATGTACCTATTTGTCGGGCAAACAAATTTTATTCTTCGGCTCTAGCCTCCTTGATATGACCTGTTCAAAAGATATACATGTATGCAAGCAAATGCGACCAATTTCAATACAATTCAATATTTGGTTCAATTTAGGCATAATGGTTAAAAATTAGCAAACAAATAAACAAACAACACAAACATCAATCAATTAGTGAATTAGAGTTTCAAATTCATAAATTTGATACATATACAGAAAATCCTGTTTTTGATGCCAATTCACAACAAAATGAATCTATCTATATAAGTTTTGGTTCTCACACCAGTCTAATGGAAATATATAGAAAATCACACCTTCGTAACACGAACATAAATATTGATGATGCGATCGCTATCATCAATATCATCTCCGGGCGACTAGAGTGTAACCCTATATCTATCCAGTATATTAAAACTTCGAATATACGTTCATGACGCGTATACGCGAAATCTATATATACTCGATTGTCCATATTCAAAATAAATAAATATTCAAATACGTTTAAAACGATTTAAATTTTCAAAACAAAATTGTTTTCATTTGAAAAATATACTCTTCTCACTCGTTCTAGGATACTACTGATCCTATCTCTAACGAGTCATTCTAATTGGATGTTGCTAATCCAATATCTGATGAATTCTTTCGTATGGTTCTAATGTGTCTTGTTCTCGAGCTCTGTAAACCAAAGCTCTGATACCAAATGAAGCGACCCGAACTTCCCCGGTCTCCGAAGAGATGAGAAAGAACGAATTACTGTGAGGACAAGACAAAACAGAACGCATACGGAAGAACATTTCATTGTTATTACAACAATTCCATCAGATACAAGAATATACAGAGTATAAATGAATAAATTACATACCATAAATATCAGAGATTACAATAAATTACATAGCAGCGGAAAAATATACAAAAACACAACTAGAAGTGATACACGGATACAGAGCTTTCCGAGCATCGTTCCAGCTGTAAATCAGGACCCTGTGAATATAAATCTGCAAAACCAAAACTACTAGCTGCCCGTGCGGAAAATAGGGGCACCCAGAGTTTAGGTTAAAACAATAAACTCCAGGTCAGTCATGGGACTGGTGTGAGAACTAAAACAGTTATTAATATTGGTTTTAAAGTTAGGTAAATCAAGGGACCACGCCGTATAACACGGAACGGGTTTCCTCCCAAGAATACCAGTGCATAAAACAAACAGCGCAATGCTAAATAAAGGAAAATGAAGCTGTTATAAGACCCAGGTCCCATCACACAATGCAACGCAAGCCGGAGGATAGGGTTTTTACCTTATAACAGCCAAAGCATGCTTGATATGTTTAAAACACATTATTTTGATATTACTATAAGTGTATAGTGTCAAAACAATTTCACATCATAAATATCAATCATAGACGGCATGAGTGCCCCATCCCACTATGTCGCCATACTAGGCTCTACAAATAAAACCGCAATACACGTATTGGAAATTGGATTCCGTCATGAGCCGAGGCAAGGGGCAAGCTCCTCTCCGCGTTCGAGACACTCTAGCAATGCCTCAGGACCCCACTCTGATCCTTTGGAACCTCCAAGGCCGGTCCTCTCTTACTTTTGAGGATTAGTTATTCCTGAACACACGTTTCCCGGTCCTTACAGACCTATATCCGAGGCGCCTCATATCCAACAACCACACAGGTGAAAAGTATATAAATGTCAGGGCCGGTAGGTCACTGACACCACCCTAGCTAGAAAGAAACGTCGTGCACTCCTTGGGTCCGTATCCCGTTTTTGACTCATACCGAGGTGTGAGGCTCGCGAATTCACGTTATACACAAAGCTACGCCACACAGGCCGTGCTTTGATCATCAACCACAAGACTTTGCTTTTCAACAGAAGCCTTGATCAATTTCCACTTACGCATGCCACATTGGCAATTCACTCCATGCGACTGATGTCCATCGATATACAACCTCTGAGCTCGTACGTCTCAGAGAAGGGCGTTAAGCAAGAGAATAAATTCTCCGCCGCCAAACAGATGTATATTTAATAGAGATCAATCATCACAGAATAAAATCCAATGTCAGACACGCAATCCATTTACAAGTTCGTTCTGGGTCTGAACGAAACTGGAGGCACTTTCCTCGCATATCCATCGAACTCCAAGTACGTCTGGACGATCACCGACTGTTTCCCTCATCTTGGGTGTACAGCCCAATCAAGATCATCAGTAATCACCCAAACGATGTGAAGACTTCCGGTCTTCAACCACCGTCTTCATCTTCGACATCTCGTCGAATCGGTTATTCAGAATGGGTATAACCCGGCCTTTCTGAATAACCCACGTATATAATAAACAAATGTTACACAAACCCAACAAACGCCTCATTCCAATTCAGAATATTCTTTTATTCACAAAATCACATTCTTAGGGAAATGTTCCCATTAATTTTATCCAAGATAAATTCTTCTAAATTTATTCTTTAATCCTCCTTCTGGATATCATTTCAAACTAGTCGGGATTAGCGAACCACACCGAAGTAATTATTTATTTTATTTCCCAATCCCAACCTATATATCCCATGGAGCAAAACTGGTGATACTCCATATCTAACACCACGGTGTTATCGGTAAAATTAATTACCATTTCACGTTCAAATCTAATTAAAGATTTAACTATCGCTTTGGAGCAAAACTGGTGATACTCCACTCTCGATCACTTTTCAGATTTGATAATTTAAATTATCAATTCACTTTTTAATCTAATTAAAGATTCATTAAAACTCCATTTAGTTTTAATCTTCTCAAAAATCAATATTATGTCTTTAACTGGGTTAAAGAACCAATGTCTTCTAAAACACGATTCACGACAAACCCAAATCACATTTGATATTGAATACAAGGCTCTGAATAGAAAATATATCGGCTTATATTCAATATCAAATTCTGAAACCAACAAATATCGTATTGGAAATAACGATATATAATATATCTTTCAAATTCCCAAAACAATATCTGTATAGTCACGAAATCCAACATCGAAATATTCCGAAGATAATTTCGATTCAACTCCACTTCCACTTCACGTATTGGGAATATTGATTACTTTTAAAATCACTTTCAAATTCGATTTATTTATTTCACAAATAAATTGATTTTTTATTCTAGTTCAAAACTAGTTCATTTCGATAAAAATCTATTTTTATCTTTTCAAATGTGGAATTCTCCAGCTCAATTCTTCCCAATTCACATATTATAATTTTACACAAATTATAGATATTTTTAATAATTTTATCAAGGCCCGTACAGTCGATTTCCATCTACGGCCATCGAACTGCACTTACAGCGACCTTTTTCGAATTTGATTTGGACATAATTCCAAATCCAACCGTTAGATTTCAATTTTCTAATATTCATTGGAAAGCTCTTTTCGATACGAACCCAACGGTTCCGGTTTTAGGAGAATCCGACGGTCGGATCTCCCGCAATGTCCGTTTGAAATAAATGGTCGAAATTCACGAACTGCCGCGGCGCGGCGCGTTCTATTCAGGCCATTATATTATATATATAATATATATAATATATATTTCGTCGATTTCCATTTAAAACGAATTTTATAAATCGTTTTAAATTCGTTTTCAAAACCATTTCAACACTACATTCAATTTCAAATCGATTTGATTTCAATTCAATTCGAGTTCATTTCAATTCAATTCAAATTCAAATTCGTTTCAATTCAATTCAAATCGAATTCGTTTCAATTCAATTCAATTCGAATTCGTTTCAAATTGATTTCAATTCAATTTCAGTTTGTTTTAAATTTCAATTTTAATCTAATTCAATTTGAATTCATTTCTATTTTACTCGAATTCAAATTCACTTTCTATTCAACTCGAATCGAATTCATTTTCTATTCGATTCGAATTCATTTCAAATTGATTCAATAAAATTTCAATTTTTAATCTAATTCAATTTGAATATCCTTTCAAAATATTAAATTTTGAAATCACTTTTCAATATTCATTATAAAACGAATAAAATCGATATAAATATCGTTCGCGTCAAAATAACGCAACTCTACTCAACACGGCTTTATATATTTCAATAAATTCGTTATTCTATTCAACAAATGAATATTTATTTCATTCAACACATGAATCTATATTTCTTTCCACACACGACTAATCTCAACACATGAGTACTGTCAACACATCACTATTTTTGTTAAGTAAAATATTTTATAAAACTATGGTATCTATCGTTTGATTTTAATTAGACTTCTACTGGGAAGTAGTTCTAATTTTAAATATGATAAAGATGTAAATTTTTATTTAAAATATTTCACTCAACACATGAATAGTTTCAACCTATAATCATCGTCAACACATGACTATTTTTATATTCAACACATGAATTTTCTTTTATAATATTCATTATTTTCCCGATTGGAATGAGGCCCAATCAATCACCATATAATGTTAATTATATGGATTCCATACAACACATGTATTTACTAGCATTGATAAACAATCAACCATCAACCAAAGTGCACTACACTGTATAAGCATCAAATATAAATATCAAACGCTTATGACAGCCTGTCAATCAATCGATCAACATATTTAATCAATCAGGATGAGTGAACTTCAAATTTCATCCCAACACCCGTGTGGGGTTTCAAACAATCAAACACAGATTTTATTTGTGCAGTTGGGCGATGTGTAAAATTTATCGACCCAATCAATGTCAGTCAAATCAGTGTACATAAACAAACCGTCCGGTTTGTAAATGAATATTTTATTTATTCACTTTCACGTTAAAAATTATATTTTTAACGATAAACATTTTATTTTAACACTTGAATTTCTATTCAGTTCATTTACACAATAAAAATGATATTTTTATTTTTCTAACATATTTTAGAAAATTTCGGCGGCATAACGGCACGATACTAGAAACGGGACGAGGCCTAGCCTTATCCCCGGTCTAGTGAAGGCCCACGCCATTCACACATCAATCAAATCCATTCAATTCACCAAACAATTCAAATTTCAATCAATTAGACTAACCAACTACACAACCAAACAATTTAACAAACAAGCCATCCATGGTCTGTGGATGACGGGTGTCGGGTGCTACTAAGCACCGTCTGCATCCTAGTATGTATATATATTGTTGGCTCGCTTTTTGATCAAGCCATCCAGGATCATTCATGAAAGGAAATCAGGAAACCAAGTCCCCCAGGAAAGTGGAAGAATGGATCGCACGCCATCGTCTCGCCCAGGGATGGATCGCACGCCATCGTCTCGCCCAGGAATGGATCGCGCTCTATCGACTCGCCCAGGAACGGATCGCTCTCATCTCGTCGACGAACGCCACCTCCAGGCGATCCGATCCCTTGTAACGAACCGAACCCCCTGACCCGTTCAACCACGAGCTGGTCTTCAGCGATCCGAATCGCACGGATCTGACGACACCTGTTCACAACGGCTAGTTTGACTGTTTCTTCAATGGTGGCGATGCGATCCGAAAATCTCGGGATTCGTGCCACGTGTCCGCGATCCGTCCGACAAAATCAGCTATAAATAGCCCAGAGCTTGGCATTTTTCCGGAGCTTTTTGGCAATAGTGAACGCTGAGTCCGCCATTGTTGTCAAACCATTGAAATATTGAGAGAAATAACTGTTGTACTAGCCTTTAAAGCATAATCAATAAGATATAAAGTGGACGTAGGCTCGTTAACGCCGAACCACTATAAATTCTGAGTGTTATTTTCTTTTTCCTTGTTCTTCACTTAGAATTCTCTACAGTTCATAACAATTTGGGTGTTAGGTCCAAATTTCGATCTAACATTTTTGGTGCTTTCACTGAGAAACTCAGTCTTAAAGTTTCGTCATTCGTTTTCTTGAAGATTCCAGCGATTCGAATATCATGATTGGAAAAAGATCTAAAGTTTCGTAGACCAACGAAACGATCGAGGAGAGTGTGCACGAACTGGGCAACGAAGAGACTCTGGATCGCGGAGCGCAGGGGGCGATCCGATCCGATGAAAACACCTCGTTCCGAGTCGATGAGAATGAGACGATCCGCGCTACTGAAGGGGTTGTTACTCGATCCCGGGGCAACACCTCGCAGCCTCCGCACACCACGACCACGAGTCGATCCCAGGGGGGCGCAGCGAACCGCCCTCCACGAACCGCAGCTACCCGAACTGATGGTCAGAACACAACTCGACCTGGAAAAAACCCATGACCCACTCCTATCGTCCTGGAACCTCTGCTCGACCCGGTCCGAGCACTATGCCCATAAGAGAGGGTGATGATGACCATTATGATCCTGCTGCTCCTGTTACTGAGGGGGATCTTTCCCGTTTTGTCGAAATGTGGGATAGGTTATTTGATGAGTTAGCCGCCCAAAGGCAGGAGAGCTCTATCCTCCGGCAAAACCTGACAGCTATGGATAGAAGACTTGATGAGTTAACAAGGCAAAGAACATCGCCAGTTCGTCCACTCACCCCAGCATATTCCTCTTCGTCTGAAGAATCGCCGAGACCTCCGCGGCGACCGTATGAAAGAGCCGAAAACATAGAACAGCTCCGGTTCGGGACCCTGCCCTCACAAGAAGAAGAAGAACTAGGGGCAAGACCCACAAACCGTAATATGGATGGTCAAGCAACGACCCTTAGGACTCGAGGCATGAACAGTCCTGTGCATGACAGACCACCTCAGCCTCGTCGCCGTACACACGTTCATGATAACAGGGGGCAGCGAGGCCCCGTCCAAGCCCCAGATTTTGTGGCTGCTCCCCGAAGAGAGATCAGAGAGCCTCGTCGGGCCAGAGGCACTGATCCTGAACCTCCTTTGACTAGTGCAAACGTTGCAGCCATGGTTCACCAGATTTTGGCCGACAGCCGTGGACAGCGGAACGAGGATTGGGGGATTGACCGTAGTCATACTCCTTTTACTGACGATATTTTGGATGCAACTTTTCCAAGGCGTTTCAACATGCCATAGATAAACCGATATGTAGGAAGATCTGATCCTGTTCAACACCTGATGAGATACTCTTGGTCGATGACTGCTGCCGCCGCTTCTGATGCAGTTAAGTGTAAAGCGTTTCCCATATTCCTGGAAGACGTGGCTTTGCTATGGTTTACTCGCCTGCCGGCAAGATCGATCTCCAGCTTCAGGGAACTAAGCGAGAAGTTCGTAGAGCAATTCCGTATCTACGCACAGAAGACGAAAAGCGTGATCGATCTATTTCTTGTCAAACAGCGACCAGGCGAAAGTCTAAAGATGTACCTGGATCGTTTCAATTTGGCCGCCACTGAGGTCAAAGATCCTCATGAGCCGACCATTGTCGCAGCACTAATTGATGGAGTGGATAAGGATACTGAATTCGGGAGGTACTTGGCAGGCAAACCACCCCACACCAGAGAATTATTCTATGAGAAAGCCAATGTACATCTACGCCGGGAAGAGGTGTACGCGAACCGAAAGCTTAAAACAACTGATAAGGAAGAAGTTCAGAGCAATGTCGCCATCAAACAGACTGGAGACAGCTCGGGGAAAGTTGAGGTTAACGTCGGAAATCAGAACCAGGGTGGTCGCCGACCGGGTAACAACAGTAACAATGCTAATGGCAACAGCCGGAAGAGGGGCCGAGGGAACGACTCCCAGAGAAGGACTCGTCCCAGGGCCTTTGAAAGTTATACACCCATAAATGATACTCTGGAAAATATCTTCATGGATGCGTATGAAGTCCTCCAGAATAAGAGGCCGCCTCCTAGAGAGTCGACGGAAAAAGAGCGTGAGACAGGGAAGTTTTGCCTCTTTCATCAAATTCACGGCCATTCGACGAATGAATGCCGTCACCTGAGGGACGTAGTCGAAAGGTTGCTTCGAGAAGGGAAGCTAGACGAATACAGAGTAGCGCCTAGGGACAAGGGGCAAGCAGTGCAGGTCCCGAATCAGAATCAAAAGCAACTTGCTGCTAGGCCAACTGCTCAGCAAAAGGGAAAAAACATTGTAATCAACACCGTGATCGGTGGACTTTACCTTGCTGGGCACAGTTCCAAAGCTTTAGATCAATATGTCAACGCAGCCAAACAACACCTCGAAGTGGGGGAATGTAGCAACCTCGAGGACAGTGTTCCGGTGAAGCAGCAAAAGATGATGACTGATGATGTTGTTTTCCGAGAGCGAGAAAGCATTGGGGTCCATGCTCCAACTGAAGATCCACTTGTAATCACAATACCCATTGGGCCAGCCACTGTTCATAAGGTACTGGTGGACAACGGGAGTTCCGTTAATATCCTTTTCAAAAAAGCCTTTGACCAGATGAATCTTGAGATAAAAGACTTGAAGCCCTGCCAAGGATGGATTCGTGGATTCAACGGAGCATCCACCGCACCTATGGGTTACGTAGAATTGCCAGTTACACTTGGGGAAGGAGAACGCCAGAGAGTGAGAATCCTTCCCTTTGTGGTTTTGGATGTCGAATCGCCATACAATGCCTTCTTGGGCCGGCCGGCCCTCGCAAAATTCAGAGCCTGTATAGCCCCCTGGTGCTTGCTATTGAAGTTCCCCACAGAAGCCGGCGTTGGTATCGTCAGAGGGGATCAAGTTGCTGCGCGAGCATGTTATGTTGCCGAATTAAAGTTGCTTCGCAACGGCGGGGGTATCGAAACTAAAGGCACTCCTTCCCCTTTGGGGGCGGAAACCTTGTAGCAATCAAAGAGGATAATTGTTGGAGAGTTGCCTAGAGTGATGCCCGAGGATATAGATCCCAGAGAGGATCAAGAACCCGGGGGCAGAACGGCAACTCCCAACGAAGCAACTGTGGATGTGCCAATCGATGACAGTGATCCGGAGAAGGTCCTTAAGATTGGATCCCAGTTAAGTCCGACTCTTGCCGAAGAATTGCCGACTTTCTTAAAGAACAACTTGGATGTATTCGCTTGGACCCATGCGGACATGTGCGGGATATCCCCATCAATCATGAGTCATTCTTTGAGCATTAACCCCAAACATCCTCCAGTGAAGCAAAAAAGGCGAGTGCTGGGCCCAGAGAGGTCCGCTGCCTTGAAAGAAGAGGTTGGGAAACTAAAGAGCAATGGATTTATCAGAGATTCAACTTACCCAGATTGGATTTCGAACCCAGTCCTGGTAAAGAAGGCCAATGGGAAGTGGCGAACGTGTATCGATTTCTCGGATTTAAATAAAGCTTGTCCCAAAGATAGTTTTCCATTACCTCGAATTGACCAGTTGGTAGATTCGACGGCAGGTCACGAGCTTCTTTCATTCATGGATGCTTATTCAGGATACAATCAGATTCCGATGCATGTTCCGGACCAAGAGCATACTAGCTTTATCACTGATCTGGGATTATATTGTTACGTAGTGATGCCCTTTGGCTTGAAGAATGCAGGCGCTACGTACCAACGTTTGGTCAACAAAATGTTTTATAACCAAATCGGGAAAACGATGGAAGTATACGTCGACGATATGTTGGTTAAATCCAAGCAATCCTTTCAACACACTACTGACTTGGCAGAGATGTTCGGCATTCTTCGAAAGTATGGGATGAAACTCAATCCCACCAAATGTTCATTCGGTGTTGCTTCTGGAAAATTCTTAGGATTCATTGTCAGTTCGCGCGGTATCGAGATTAATCCGGACCAGATCACGGCAATCAGGAACATTCAGGAACCTAGGCAAATTAAGGACGTGCAAAGCCTTGCTGGAAAAGTGGCCGCACTAAGCAGATTTATCTCCAGGGCTACGGATAAGTGCATCCCATTCTTCGAATTAATAAAGCGGGGAAAACGCCACTTTACATGGACACCTGACTGCGTGGAAGCGTTTCAGAACTTGCTCAGACACTTGGAGAAACCTCCAATTCTATCTAAACCAATAGACCACGAGGATTTATTCGTGTATTTGGCAGTATCATCTCATGCAGTCAGCTCAGCATTGGTAAGGGAAGAGGAGAAGGTCCAAAGACCTGTGTATTACGTGAGTAAAAAATTAACAGCGGCAGAGCGTAATTATCCACGGATAGAAAAACTGGCGTATAGTTTACTGATTGCCTCCAAAAAACTTCGGCACTACTTTCAAGCACATCCTATTATCATATATACTGATCACCCACTCAAGCAAGTTCTACAGAGACCAGAGGCGTCTGGAAGGTTACTCAAATGGAATATTGAGTTAAGTCAATTTGACTTGAACTTTCAGCCCAGACGATCAATTCGGGGGCAAGCGATAGCTGACTTCATAGCAGAATTCACTGTTCCTGAAGAAGACATAGCAAACGAAGAAGTGGAACCCTCAAAATTACTTTTCGACCCTGATGTCTGGAGATTATATACTGATGGTGCTAAAAATAACGAAAGATCCGGCGCTGGAATAGTGCTTGAAACCCCCGAGAAACGATTGATAACTTATGCCATCCGAATGGAATTTCAGGCCACTAACAACGATTCTGAATATGAAGCTCTGATAGCCGGATTAAAGATTGCAAAGGTGCTAGAAGTCACAAAACTGAACATTTTCTGCGATTCCAAGTTAGTTGTGAACCAAGTTACTGGAAGATTCCAAGCTAAAAGTGCAAGATTGATTCTATACTTAAAGAAAGTGAGAGAACTGCTGAATGAGTTTGATCACTACAGCATATCTCATATTCCGCGGTCAGAAAATCAGCAGGCAGACAAGTTGGCAAAGATGGCTAGTTCTAACGATCCTGAAGTGATAGGGCTAGCCCCCGTTGAAGTACTTCGGTCTCCCAGCATTGATCAGATGGAAATCGACCTAGTACTAGAGACGGAACCGGAAAAGGAGTCGTGGATGACCCCTATAAAGAATTTCCTAATTGATGGAGCGCTTCCGACCAGGAAAAGCGAGAGGCGTAAAGTGATTCGTAAAGCCGCCCGATACGTACTGCAAGGCGGAGTCCTTTATAGACAAGGGTATTCAATGCCCCTCCTTCGGTGTATAGCCCACGATGACGTCAAACGTGTGCTGCAAGAAGTCCATGAAGGCGAATGTGGCGACCACGCCGGGGGGCAAACTTTGGCAAAAAAGATATTACGGCATGGTTACTTCTGGCCTACCATAAACAAGGATGCAGTAAGATATGCACGACGATGTGACGCATGCCAGAGATTTTCAAAGATACCCAGAGCGCCTTCGAGCCAGTTAAAAACAATGATGAGCCCGTGGCCATTTGCTATGTGGGGAATTGATATCATTGGAAGTCTCCCCATAGCAAGAGGTGGAGCAAAGTTCGCCATTGTGGCTGTAGATTATTTCACTAAGTGGGTCGAGGCAGAACCACTAACTACAATCACAACCAAACGGGTGATCAACTTCATCGTGAGAAACATCATCTGTCGATTCGGGATTCCAAAAATTGTGATAACAGACAACGGAACTCAATTTGATAGTGCTGAATTCAGAAACTTCTGCCAAAAATACCACATCGAGAATCGATACACATCTGTGGCACACCCACAATCGAACGGGCAAGTCGAAGCTGTGAATAAAGTAATTAAGTCTATTCTGAAAAGAAGAATGAAGCGGGCTAGAGCCATGTGGGCTGACGAATTGCCCTTGGCACTATGGGCCTACAGGACGACATATAAATCAGCAACAGGACATACCCCGTTCTCCCTTGCTTTTGGAACAGAAGCAGTCATCCCGATTGAGATAAAGGTACCTTCTCATCGGGTGACCTATTATGATCCGATGTCCAATAATGAATTGCTCCTTGAGTCCCTGGATATGATCGAAGAGAAGAGGGATGAAGCCGAACTGCGTGCTCTGAGATGCAAACAACAGGTCGCCCGATACTACAACAAAAAGGTCCGAGCCCGAACTTTGGAACCCGGAGACTTGGTTCTGAAACGTGTCTTTCCACCCCCAACTCATATGGGAGCGAAGTGGGAAGGACCGTATTCTATTCTCATCAAGCTTGATAACGGAACCTTCAAGCTGGCAACCGTAGATGGAAAGGAGATCCCCAGAGTGTGGAATGCCCAACATCTACGGCCATATCTAACATGAGAAGTTTCAAATCTATTCTTTTGTTTTGTAAAAAAAAAAAAAACTATGTATAGGGCATGACTTGCCTAGAACAGTCTGATTTCTTAAAGCAAGAGATTATAAAGTGGACGTAGGTCATGATTCGACCGAACCACTATAAAAATACTGTGTGTCATTTACCTTTACTGCGTCTTTATTTATTTGCCTATGAAAATCAGTGTGAATATTGCAGGTACCCGAAGTCCAGTGCCGACAGTTCCTATCGTAAACTAATCAGAAGAACCCAAAGCCTTGGTAAATGCTCTAGCTGCTTGTCCGACTGGTTTTAATCCTCGGAGCTTGGATTAAAATGTAAACCTGAGACGAGTTTGGGAAGCGAATGAATCGCTGGGTTCGAACTCTAACTCTCCAGAGAGAGAGAGAGAGTATAAAAGCGTCTCCGATTGAGCGCTGAGAAAGAGCTCCTTTCCCGCTGAAGGATCGGGGGGGCGAATGAATCGCTGAGCTCGGACTCTAACTCTCCAGAGAGAGAGAGTATAAAAGCGTCTCCGATTGAGCGCTGAGAAAGAGCTCCTTTCCCGCTGAAGGATCGGGGAGCGAATGAATCGCTGAGCTCGGACTCTAACTCTCCAGAGAGAGAGAGAGAGTATAAAGGCGTCTCCGATGGAGCGCTGAGAAATAGCTCCTTCCCCGCTGAAGGATCGGGGAACGAACGAATCGCCAAGCATAAAACTCTAACAATTGATTAGGGGGCATCACGCACTCCTATGCGAACACTAAACTTTGATATAGCAAGTGTAACATAGCATGAACATTCTTCTCCCTGTTGATTGACTGACTTATAATTATTAATAGTTGGCTAACGACTAAACGTGGAAAGTTTCTATGAATACAGGTACACAATGATGTAAGAAGAAACAAATCCTTGTTTATGTACTGCAAATCAGCAAAGTGAAAACAAGTTAGAAACAAAAGTGAGGACCAGTCTCACAATTACACTTCCTGGCCAGTGGGAAACTTAAAAGACAAAATATCAATAAACATCCTATTTATGCTTTGATATCTTCTCTCGCTTCTGCCTCTCCAGCCTCTCCTTGTCGGCTTCAGATGGATCCCCCTTCTTCCTTTTTCGTTTGTCCACAAGGGGAGCATCTGACTCCTCTGAGGTCTCCTCTCCCCCATCTTTTCCCTTCCTTCTGCCGGAGAGGGAAGCCGGGAAGTCATCAGGGTTTGCAAAGTGAAGTTGCCGGCTGATGGACTTGGACTGAATTTTCATGATCATCCCAGTTTTGGGATCGAACTCTGCAAGAGGGACCACATCCAAAGCCTCATCCCCCACCTTCTTCAAAGCCAACTCTTTCTCTTGTCTGGCTTTTCGGCTGGCCAGGGGTTCCTCATCATCATCATCATCGTCGGCCTTCTTGGTGCCGGTGGTATCTTCTTCGTCATCCACATGCCGACCATCCAAGTCTTTTAAAGCCTCGATAGTCTCAGCATCTTTGGGTAGGTCGACGCTAGGCACCGAGATGCTTCCTTCAGCTGTTGCGGCCTCGACTCGCTCTGAAACATCGATTTCAGCACCCGGCAGGACGATCCCCTCCTCCTCTTCTCTCTCCTTTCCAACACCCTTGTCGGCGGGCTCGCCACCTGCATTATGAGAGACACACATTACTAATTCAATGGGTTGTCCGGTTAGACGACGACAATTCGTAATCGCTTTAGCAAAATTGTTGGGAAAAGAGAAAGGTACCTTCAGCAGATACTCCTTCTTGAGTAGATCCGGATGCTCCAACAACCACGAGAGTTAAGCCTAAGGGAATTAGTGGATCGTCAGGGTGATACTCCTCAACTCCGGAGGTTTTAGACTTCGGGGTGGAGCTGGAGCCTTCGTCAATTTTGCTTTTGCCTTTAGCCATGGTTCTCTCCTTCTCCATTTCCGCCAGGATTAAGCGACGGCCCTCTGCCAGATCCTCAGGCTCGTTGTCCCTTAGGATGCTTTTCATCAATTCATCTTCATCGATCTCTTCGACCCCAAGTCTATGTTTTTCGCCTTCCACGATGGCATCCCATAAGTTGGCCAAAGTAACGTGATAATCCGGGATCCATGAGATATTGCGAGTTTTGAGAACCTGACCGAGGAAATCAAAGATCATCTCCTCAAACCCCTCGATTTCTTTCTCTCTTTCAAGGAGTTTGTTGTTGGAGGCAGTGGCCATTTCAATGGCGCTATCAACGTTCTTTTCGGCAAGAGCTGCCCGCCTCTCCGCGTCGGCCACCTGATCATTCAAAATCACTTTCTCCGCCTCTGCCAGAGCCAACCTTTCTTTTAAGCTTGCTCTTTCCGTCTCCCAAGCAGCCTTCTCCGTCAAAAAATGGCCTTGTGCCGTTACCAGTTCAATGTTGGCCATTCTGAGGTCTTCAACTTCCTTTTTTAAGGCCATTTTTTCCTGGCTATTGGAATCCAGTTCTAAATGAAAGCGCTGCTTGGCATTTTCTAATTCAGTTTTATAGTTTGTGGCGTCTCTTTGTGCCAGAGCGAGCTGGGCTTGAGCGTCTTCCAGATCCTTTTCTAATTTTGTCCTAGCCCTTTCATTATTTTCGAGTTTTGCTTTAGACCTGTGGGCTTCTATTTCGAGTGTCCGAATGACCTCCGAAAGATTAAGTGCGTGCTTTTTCATCGCCTCGTACTGCTTGGCCACGTGACGGATATGCCCGATAACTTCTTTATCCCAGTTTTTAGGAACTGGTTCCAAGGCAGGAACAAAGACCATCCTATCGAAGAACATTCCTGGAAATTGTTCCCGTAGCTTTTCCAGCCTACCTTGGATTTCAGGACCGTGAACGTAGTCCCGTGGACCGGGGGCAGCTAATTCTGGTTGGCTGGTGGGGACAATGTTGCTTCTCTCTTGCTCAGTGTCTTTGGATGAATCCTTGTCCCCATCTTTGGATTCGTGACGCCTTTTGGACGACCGACTGTGGGAAGGCGCACTCTTTGGAGGAGTCAACTCTTTTGGAAGTGTCTTCCCCCCGGTCGGAATTATTGGATGACTCGAAGGCCTGGTAGAGGTTGATTTGGGTGGAGATTGAGGTTGCGAAGAGCTCGGCTTGTGAGAGGGACCGCGAGGGCGCTCGGTACCCGAACGAAGGCTGGGGGTGCCTTCGCGAAGAAAACGGTACGAATAAGATTTCCTGCGTGACATCGCTCCTGCAAAAAAGAAAAGAAGAGCATATTATCACATTGAATATCCACGACATAGTAGTGCACGATCAGGCAGTGTGTGTGAGGTGTGCATCCCGTATAATTCCCCCTAACAGACCCGGGCCTGGAGACAGGCTCATCTGGCCCGTTTCACGTCCCCTTGTTGAATCAGTCGCCTCTTCGGGAGCAGAAAAGAAAGGCTCCTCGCCGAAGTCTTTTTCCGTGTATTCAATGTCGGGCAGAGGGATTTTATTCAGCTCGTCGAATAACTGTTCTTCTGTCAATTCGTCATCACCGACGGTTTCCATTGGAGCAGAGGTAGGGATTTCCTTCGACACATCACCGCGGGACTCATCCCCCCTGTATACATTCAAGTCTTCGTCGTCTTGGATGACTATCGGAGAAGGACTTTTGTGAAACTTGGTTGTTTCCACCGCCTGTGAAGTTCCCTCTCCTTCCGTCGGGGGCACATATTTATAAGGTTTGCCGCCAGTTCCAAGTCCAAATTTCCTATCCAAGAGGCGATGCTTATGAAGGTTGTCGTCCGTAATGCATTTTTTAATCCTTAAAAAGTCGGATCTGCTTTGCAAAAGAATGGATAACCGGTTGTTGTATAATGCACCCTCTGTTTTTGGGAAGACATGATCTGTTTAAAACAAAGGAAAAAGCGGAAGAGTGTTATTACTTAGACTCTCCAAGCAAGATATTCAACTAGGCGATCAAAATTTACTTGATTTGAGCCATCTCCGTGAGCATCCAGCCTGTCTTCTTATGTAAAACCAGTCAGACTTAGGATCCCCGATGTTGCTGTATCCGTCATACAGAACTTTCCTGTTCGCCACTGATTCAAAAAAGGAAAAGTTGGGAGTTGCAGAAGAACGGTGCTTGAAGAGAAAGAAGAACACCAGGTCTCTGAATTTGAGTTCGGCATGCAAGATTTCCGCATAAGCAACGTATAAAGAGTATAGAGACGCGTAGGCGTTTGGATGAAGCTGCATCGGGGCAATGCCCAATCGTCTCAGAGTTTCAATGACAATTGGAGGGAACGGAGGAATAGCTCCTACTAGGCACATTGTCCAACTGATCGACATATACCCTTCCGGTGCTAGATGGGGTCTGTCTTCGCTTCCAGGTGTTAAGACATCGTCCCGAGGAATTCCGTGTCTTAAGCAGATTCTCTTGAGTTTTATCTCGTCGAGCTTGGACGCTAAAGAGTCAGAGAATTTATCTATCCCGACTGCGCCTGGAATTTCGTCCGGAGCTCGCTCGTCAGACTCGGAGTTGTTGCTGGATGACGTGCTTTCTGTTGGATCTGATTCTGTGGCTTCATATTCAGACCCAGAATCTTCACCTTCTGGGTTGATTGGAGGAATTTGAGGATTATGCTGTTCAGGAATCTCGGATTCCGTTTCGGCTACAGATCTTGAGGAAGAGTGGTCGTTCGACATTGCTGCTAGGACGAGAAAATATGAACGATAAGATCAACACTACCTGTCCCCCGTGTGTGCAAGTGCTGCTGTGTGTGCTTGTGTGTGCGCATTATTAAAAACGATAATAAAACATGAAAGCAGTCGAGGTTATTAAAGGTCGTTAGTCGTCATATGCAGTCAAATCATGAAGTCATTTAGTCCAGAGAGATCAACATCAAGGCTCTATCCTAACTGTCCAGAGTTTTGTAGCGACAAGGCGCTGATTAAAGACTGAAATTTCTTCGTATCACCAGCCGTGAGACGGATCGCATAGCAGAGGGATCGCCCCCTTCGACTCGCACGGCAGGGGGATCGCCCCCCCTTTCGACTCGCATGGCAGAGGGATCGCCCCTTTCCGGATCGTAGAGCAGAGAGTTTGCCCCTCATCGAATCGCCGGGCGAAGGGAATGCTCCCTCACGAACCGTTGCAACTGCCGTGATACGACCCTTGGTTGCCATCTCGATCTTTCATCTCGCCATTTGCTTCCGTCCTCGACCGTTGACCACGATCCGAGTCGGCCTTCCTTCTCCTTCTGCATCCTTCTTCTTCCTCATCTCCTTCCCATCCTCAAGTTCTGTAACACCACACCTCCGTTAAGGTCACTCACAAAGGGAATGCCTTAACTTTGGTGGAGCATTTTAGTAAACAGAACAGAAACTTACAAGACAGATAAAACAGTACTTGAAAATTTTTAACTTTATTACAGCGGAAACAGAAATTAATATGGTTACATCCTTTCAATTTCAGAATTCAAGTACAAAATATCAGTCTTGTACAAAAGCCTTCGAAATGCATAGTTTAAAATCATAATCCCCATGGAACGGAAGCTATACAGAGCCAAGCCATACTTTAAGCACTTCAAGCAAAGAGAAATCCGGATCAAGCTAAAGTATTTCCCTCCTTGGATAACCTGGGGGGGAAACGGAAGAAAGGAGGCGAAAACAACAAGGGTCAGACAAAAAGTCTGGCAAGTCCAGTGACTTTCAGCATATGAACAGATAATAATAATATGATATGAACATAAAACTGGATGTGAGATAACTATAACAGGTGTAGCAGATATAACAGAAAAACAGAATAATATAAACTATTGTTTTACACTTCTCTGCACCCATACTAGTATAGCAGAATTAGGTGTCTCCCTAATGTCTAAATTGAAGCAGGAACGGGTACAGAATACTTTAACCGAAACAGAATGCTAATAATGGGCCTTTACTACCCGATCAGAAACAAACAGAAGCAGAAACAGATTCATCCCTACGGAAACAGAATGTAGAATTAGGTGTACACTAGTAATGGGCCTTTACCACCCGAACAGACGGTACCACACAGAAACAGACAGGTGTTACCACCCAACAGAAACAGACGGTACCAATAGAAACAGACAGAACTAAGCGTACCCTAAAACCCTACCCCAAGCGATCGGCTCCCTAATACATAAATATCCTGTGTCGGCCCCACAGTAGGGTGTATCACTCCCTAAAGTGACAACCAATTGGCACAGACCTATTTACAGATGTCACGGCGTCTTACATCCTCAGAGGCAGACCGGGATCCATGCACGCACATGACCCGGTTGGAACGCACCATCAACACCCCTCGCCATTATCAGAATGAACCTCTTATAATTAGTTCAGTAAGCGTGCCCGGACCCTACTTACTGTTGGGTCAAAGTTTTGATACCAGAAAGGGTTACTGACTAATATGGGTCCCAAACAACAGATGACACAAGTAATTCCCCTCCTAACCTTGTGTCCCCAGACTAACAGATTTCAGATTAACTTGTTTACAAGTTCAGACATACAGAATTCAGATTTACTAATTCACAAATTAAGTTAACAAGTTTTCAGACTAACGGGTCAGATGTACAGATTTTTCAGATTTGTCTAACTTTGTATTGGGCCTACAGATTCATGGACGGGTTTTACTACATCTATTAATCCCTTTTGTTCAACCCTATTTTTCCCAATACGTTTTAGACGTCATTCTTATCTTAGATTTACATTAATTAATTATTAATGCACAGACCTCTCACATTAGGTCGGTAGCTTGTGGCCGCTGGATATGCCGGGCGGTTCCGGGCAGACTTCTGCCACATGCCAGACCTAACCTCGTGTCTTACGCATGTTATGACTAACTTCTCACATTAGAACCTATTGTTTGCGGCCACTGGATGTGCCGGGCAGTTCCGGGCAGATTTACGCCGCAAACTCATTCTAACCTCGAGTTAGCCATGTTCATCTTTGCGGCCAATTAATTAATTATTTACCGTTTATGCGCACGCCCAATATATATGCCAATTCAGATTATATCAATAACAGAATGATCATATCAACTCAATTTATATAGCAGATAACAGATTTTAGCAGATTGGGTGACTTATCAGATTTAACCGATTTAGCACTTAGCAGATTTTGGCATATAACTGATTAGGCATCTAAACAGACAAATTTAACAGATTTGGCATTTCAATCTAATTAGCAGTCTAGGCAATATAACAAAACTAGCAGTTTAGGCAACTTAGCAAATTAGCAGATTTAGCAAATCTAATATTTCTAAAGGTTCTATTTACATGCCTTGCCTAGTCATAAATTAGGCCTAAATTCATATGCCTACATAATTTTCATGATTCACAACATATATTCCATGTTTGCATAAGCGCAGAATATGGACATAATTTGCCATATAACATATGTTCCAATTTTTGTTAAACTAGCATTTTACAGCAGATTCACATATAAATTATACCAAATATAATCATTAATTTTAATGCATGTCATATATCCAAAAATCCCTATTTAGGTGTAATCATAATAATAGATATCCTAATTAATGTAAATCCTAAGTTTCCATATCTTCTTCTTTTTGAGTCATGGATCATTATGCAAACTATACCCAATAATATAAATCTTTAAATCATATCTTCTAAAAATCAAATCTTGCCTTTTTATATGCATTTTGTCCAAAGTCTCAAATCATATGTAATCTTACAGTGGTTCCTCTTCTTCTTTTATCACAGATTATGCATAGGTCTAAAACTAGTTTATAACATATGCTTATTTTTTTCTAATTAATTACAGATCTAAATTACAACATAATTATGCATACAACATGCATAAATTATATGTTCCTAGTCAAATTTATGCATCCAATCCCAAGTCACATGTCCAATATATTTTATGCCTCAGACCTAAAGTCATACATTCAATTCAGTCTTGTCAAACTTCGCATTATTCATCCCAAAATTTGCGTTCATACGTTCATCTCTTATGAGATTGGGCACAGGCTCGTGGTAGCCTGGCTATAGAAACAGAAAAGAAGAAAGGAATACAGAACAGTCACAGAAAACAGATCCAACAGAAGAGAATATATATACAACCTCAAACTCAGTTTTAAATGCATATCAAAATTATAATTAAAGTTTATAGCGGAGAATAACTGTACTTTCCTTGATTGGATTAAAGAAAGAACTTTAACTTGTTGTAGAATCTTTGCAGAACTTTAATCTCTAGTTTGAATTGAGTTGCTTAGGCTGATGTTGATTATCTTCTAGTTTTAATTCCAGCAGAGCAGAGACGCCATTTTTATTTTTTTATTAGAAGAAGAGAGCAATGGAGGCTAGAGAATTGTGTAAGAAACCTAGGTAGAGTCTAGGGCCATTTTTATAGAGTTTATGAACTGATTAGGACCATCGATGTTGCCTGGATTGATCGTAGCCATTCATTCGCAAGAGGGACCAATTAGAGCCTGCCACCTAGCCCTAATGACAAAGCAGACCACAGAAAATCGACCAACATAGAATAGACCAGCCAGGGTGGACTGGGTTCGACCTGGGTCTGGACCAGGTCGACAGCCCTGTCGACAGCCCTGTCGACCTGGTTAGACCAGGTCGACAGCCCAGTCGACCTGGGTGTCTTAGGCGGGAGTTTTCCCGCCTTGGCCAATTGGGCCCGGTTTTAATTTTTAAACCGTTTTATTCTGTTCGAATTTTAAACTTAATTCAGAAACTTCCGAAGGCCATATCTTCTTCATACGGACTCCGTTTTTCGAAAACTCGGACTCTATTTTGCGTATTTTTACGAGACGAACACAATGGCGTATCCCGTTTCCCTTAGTTCTTTGATTTCAAATTAATTATACTTTAATTTGTTAATTCCACAGTTATGGAATACACGGGGTGTTACATTCTCCCCCACTTAAAAGGATTTCGTCCTCGAAATCTTCAAGTTAAGAAGAATGTGTCCTACCATCCAATCATCCATCTACTCAATCATCAACCACAGGCATCCATTGTCCTTATAGACTTCTAATGCTTTCATGTTTAAATGCACAGTGTGTGTTCATGTCCGTATCTAATGCAAAATCAGGCGGCCCACTGATTCAGTCGACCTCCTTAATGCAAATCATGTTAGTGCCATGAGTCCAATATGTATGCAAATTTTCCTATTTGAGACATATCATTTCTATATGAGTGCACAACTGCTCATTCATATGCAACATCCATATGCTGATTCAACCATTTTGCATCCATAAAAATTTAAAAATGCTCACACATCCATATGCAGTATGAGAGTGCTTTCGAGCCGATCTAGTGCCTAGTGTGTGTATATGCATCCACGAGCAACCACTAGCAACCACTTGCATCCACTTGCAACCATCAAACATAACATGTCTCAAACACATGTTTACACCCATTAGTTTCTACCTAAAGTTCAAATATTCGATCGATAGGATACAGTCGAATGATGGAAGTGAGTACAGATAGAACGAAAATTTGGTTCCCATTAGACATGGGTCCTAAGTATCGGCCCCAAAGACCGAAACCAACATCAAATTGACACCTAGAGGATTACCTTCTTTAAACAATGTCAAAACTAGAAATCCTATCAAAAGTATTTAGATATTTAAGACTACTGGTACAGATCAGGTTCCCTAATGATTCTTAGGAAGCTAAGCATGATAAAATCATACCCCACGAAAACTCAGAATGTATGCGCCATACTTGACGCCTAACACAGATATCCCTCAAACCCCAATCTCAAACAGATGATCCATAACCCTTATGGGTCTGAGTCTACAGCGGAATTCAGAAATAATACTAGTATTAAAGTGCAGAATATCGATTACAAAACCAAAATACCAAAATCAGAAAAAAAAAAAAGTCTTAACTCCATAATCAAATAAAGAAATTAAACCTACTATAGAAATTTTCCTATTCTATCCTAGCCACTAGCCTCAAGAGTGTTCGCCTGCCTTCCTTGTCCTCGTCTCTTCGGGCAGTCCCTAGTAAAGTGCCCCATCTCACCACAGTTGAAGCAAGCACCCTCCCCTTCCTCTTTCGGTAATCCTTATTCAGATAAGTCGAGCTTCCATAAGTAAAACACTTTCCTCCTCCTTATCTTCAATCTTTCCTTCCTTCTTTTGTGTTTCCCTTTTGCCTCCATTGTGAACTAAGTCTATATGAGTTTCTCACCTTTTGGGTTGTGCTCCTTAGCCAAACCTCATCATTCTCATCTTTACTATCCTTGTGTAACATGTTGACCAATCCCTCGAAAGCTGCCTCCATCGCCCGGAAAAATCCTTCAAAGCTCTAAAGAAAACTAGCCGCAGGTGAAACTACTACAGCTATCGATGGAAGTCGGGCACTACTTTGCCCTTCGATGAGGTTACCTCCCAGAAAACCGGGAGCCCCAGAGACTCAAGAAAGAAGGAAACAAGGATTCAAGCAGAGGATCAAAAGATAGATATATGGCTTAGGGGACTATGTTTTTCAAAATAAGCTTTACTTTTGAAAATACTTCCTTATTAAATCCTTTTTGAAAATAGTTTTCAAAACTTTTTATCAAATCTGGTAACCTTCAGCTCTGATACCAAGTGTAACACCACACCTCCGTTAAGGTCACTCACAAAGGGAATGCCTTAACTTTGGTGGAGCATTTTAGTAAACAGAACAGAAACTTACAAGACAGATAAAACAGTACTTGAAAATTTTTAACTTTATTACAGCGGAAACAGAAATTAATATGGTTACATCCTTTCAATTTCAGAATTCAAGTACAAAATATCAGTCTTGTACAAAAGCCTTCGAAATGCATAGTTTAAAATCATAATCCCCATGGAACGGAAGCTATACAGAGCCAAGCCATACTTTAAGCACTTCAAGCAAAGAGAAATCCGGATCAAGCTAAAGTATTTCCCTCCTTGGATAACCTGGGGGGAAACGGAAGAAAGGAGGCGAAAACAACAAGGGTCAGACAAAAAGTCTGGCAAGTCCAGTGACTTTCAGCATATGAACAGATAATAATAATATGATATGAATATAAAACTGGATGTGAGATAACTATAACAGGTGTAGCAGATATAACAGAAAAACAGAATGATATAAACTATTGTTTTACACTTCTCTGCACCCATACTAGTATAGCAGAATTAGGTGTCTCCCTAATGTCTAAATTGAAGCAGGAACGGGTACAGAATACTTTAACCGAAACAGAATGCTAATAATGGGCCTTTACTACCCGATCAGAAACAAACAGAAGCAGAAACAGATTCATCCCTACGGAAACAGAATGTAGAATTAGGTGTACACTAGTAATGGGCCTTTACCACCCGAACAGACGGTACCACACAGAAACAGACAGGTGTTACCACCCAACAGAAACAGACGGTACCAATAGAAACAGACAGAACTAAGCGTACCCTAAAACCCTACCCCAAGCGATCGGCTCCCTAATACATAAATATCCTGTGTCGGCCCCACAGTAGGGTGTATCACTCCCTAAAGTGACAACCAATTGGCACAGACCTATTTACAGATGTCACGGCGTCTTACATCCTCAGAGGCAGACCGGGATCCATGCACGCACATGACCCGGTTGGAACGCACCATCAACACCCCTCGCCATTATCAGAATGAACCTCTTATAATTAGTTCAGTAAGCGTGCCCGGACCCTACTTACTGTTGGGTCAAAGTTTTGATACCAGAAAGGGTTACTGACTAATATGGGTCCCAAACAACAGATGACACAAGTAATTCCCCTCCTAACCTTGTGTCCCCAGACTAACAGATTTCAGATTAACTTGTTTACAAGTTCAGACATACAGAATTCAGATTTACTAATTCACAAATTAAGTTAACAAGTTTTCAGACTAACGGGTCAGATGTACAGATTTTTCAGATTTGTCTAACTTTGTATTGGGCCTACAGATTCATGGACGGGTTTTACTACATCTATTAATCCCTTTTGTTCAACCCTATTTTTCCCAATACGTTTTAGACGTCATTCTTATCTTAGATTTACATTAATTAATTATTAATGCACAGACCTCTCACATTAGGTCGGTAGCTTGTGGCCGCTGGATATGCCGGGCGGTTCCGGGCAGACTTCTGCCACATGCCAGACCTAACCTCGTGTCTTACGCATGTTATGACTAACTTCTCACATTAGAACCTATTGTTTGCGGCCACTGGATGTGCCGGGCAGTTCCGGGCAGATTTACGCCGCAAACTCATTCTAACCTCGAGTTAGCCATGTTCATCTTTGCGGCCAATTAATTAATTATTTACCGTTTATGCGCACGCCCAATATATATGCCAATTCAGATTATATCAATAACAGAATGATCATATCAACTCAATTTATATAGCAGATAACAGATTTTAGCAGATTGGGTGACTTATCAGATTTAACCGATTTAGCACTTAGCAGATTTTGGCATATAACTGATTAGGCATCTAAACAGACAAATTTAACAGATTTGGCATTTCAATCTAATTAGCAGTCTAGGCAATATAACAAAACTAGCAGTTTAGGCAACTTAGCAAATTAGCAGATTTAGCAAATCTAATATTTCTAAAGGTTCTATTTACATGCCTTGCCTAGTCATAAATTAGGCCTAAATTCATATGCCTACATAATTTTCATGATTCACAACATATATTCCATGTTTGCATAAGCGCAGAATATGGACATAATTTGCCATATAACATATGTTCCAATTTTTGTTAAACTAGCATTTTACAGCAGATTCACATATAAATTATACCAAATATAATCATTAATTTTAATGCATGTCATATATCCAAAAATCCCTATTTAGGTGTAATCATAATAATAGATATCCTAATTAATGTAAATCCTAAGTTTCCATATCTTCTTCTTTTTGAGTCATGGATCATTATGCAAACTATACCCAATAATATAAATCTTTAAATCATATCTTCTAAAAATCAAATCTTGCCTTTTTATATGCATTTTGTCCAAAGTCTCAAATCATATGTAATCTTACAGTGGTTCCTCTTCTTCTTTTATCACAGATTATGCATAGGTCTAAAACTAGTTTATAACATATGCTTATTTTTTTCTAATTAATTACAGATCTAAATTACAACATAATTATGCATACAACATGCATAAATTATATGTTCCTAGTCAAATTTATGCATCCAATCCCAAGTCACATGTCCAATATATTTTATGCCTCAGACCTAAAGTCATACATTCAATTCAGTCTTGTCAAACTTCGCATTATTCATCCCAAAATTTGCGTTCATACGTTCATCTCTTATGAGATTGGGCACAGGCTCGTGGTAGCCTGGCTATAGAAACAGAAAAGAAGAAAGGAATACAGAACAGTCACAGAAAACAGATCCAACAGAAGAGAATATATATACAACCTCAAACTCAGTTTTAAATGCATATCAAAATTATAATTAAAGTTTATAGCGGAGAATAACTGTACTTTCCTTGATTGGATTAAAGAAAGAACTTTAACTTGTTGTAGAATCTTTGCAGAACTTTAATCTCTAGTTTGAATTGAGTTGCTTAGGCTGATGTTGATTATCTTCTAGTTTTAATTCCAGCAGAGCAGAGACGCCATTTTTATTTTTTTATTAGAAGAAGAGAGCAATGGAGGCTAGAGAATTGTGTAAGAAACCTAGGTAGAGTCTAGGGCCATTTTTATAGAGTTTATGAACTGATTAGGACCATCGATGTTGCCTGGATTGATCGTAGCCATTCATTCGCAAGAGGGACCAATTAGAGCCTGCCACCTAGCCCTAATGACAAAGCAGACCACAGAAAATCGACCAACATAGAATAGACCAGCCAGGGTGGACTGGGTTCGACCTGGGTCTGGACCAGGTCGACAGCCCTGTCGACAGCCCTGTCGACCTGGTTAGACCAGGTCGACAGCCCAGTCGACCTGGGTGTCTTAGGCGGGAGTTTTCCCGCCTTGGCCAATTGGGCCCGGTTTTAATTTTTAAACCGTTTTATTCTGTTCGAATTTTAAACTTAATTCAGAAACTTCCGAAGGCCATATCTTCTTCATACGGACTCCGTTTTTCGAAAACTCGGACTCTATTTTGCGTATTTTTACGAGACGAACGCAATGGCGTATCCCGTTTCCCTTAGTTCTTTGATTTCAAATTAATTATACTTTAATTTGTTAATTCCACAGTTATGGAATACACGGGGTGTTACATTCTCCCCCACTTAAAAGGATTTCGTCCTCGAAATCTTCAAGTTAAGAAGAATGTGTCCTACCATCCAATCATCCATCTACTCAATCATCAACCACAGGCATCCATTGTCCTTATAGACTTCTAATGCTTTCATGTTTAAATGCACAGTGTGTGTTCATGTCCGTATCTAATGCAAAATCAGGCGGCCCACTGATTCAGTCGACCTCCTTAATGCAAATCATGTTAGTGCCATGAGTCCAATATGTATGCAAATTTTCCTATTTGAGACATATCATTTCTATATGAGTGCACAACTGCTCATTCATATGCAACATCCATATGCTGATTCAACCATTTTGCATCCATAAAAATTTAAAAATGCTCACACATCCATATGCAGTATGAGAGTGCTTTCGAGCCGATCTAGTGCCTAGTGTGTGTATATGCATCCACGAGCAACCACTAGCAACCACTTGCATCCACTTGCAACCATCAAACATAACATGTCTCAAACACATGTTTACACCCATTAGTTTCTACCTAAAGTTCAAATATTCGATCGATAGGATACAGTCGAATGATGGAAGTGAGTACAGATAGAACGAAAATTTGGTTCCCATTAGACATGGGTCCTAAGTATCGGCCCCAAAGACCGAAACCAACATCAAATTGACACCTAGAGGATTACCTTCTTTAGACAATGTCAAAACTAGAAATCCTATCAAAAGTATTTAGATATTTAAGACTACTGGTACAGATCAGGTTCCCTAATGATTCTTAGGAAGCTAAGCATGATAAAATCATACCCCACGAAAACTCAGAATGTATGCGCCATACTTGACGCCTAACACAGATATCCCTCAAACCCCAATCTCAAACAGATGATCCATAACCCTTATGGGTCTGAGTCTACAGCGGAATTCAGAAATAATACTAGTATTAAAGTGCAGAATATCGATTACAAAACCAAAATACCAAAATCAGAAGAAAAAAAGTCTTAACTCCATAATCAAATAAAGAAATTAAACCTACTATAGAAATTTTCCTATTCTATCCTAGCCACTAGCCTCAAGAGTGTTCGCCTGCCTTCCTTGTCCTCGTCTCTTCGGGCAGTCCCTAGTAAAGTGCCCCATCTCACCACAGTTGAAGCAAGCACCCTCCCCTTCCTCTTTCGGTAATCCTTATTCAGATAAGTCGAGCTTCCATAAGTAAAACACTTTCCTCCTCCTTATCTTCAATCTTTCCTTCCTTCTTTTGTGTTTCCCTTTTGCCTCCATTGTGAACTAAGTCTATATGAGTTTCTCACCTTTTGGGTTGTGCTCCTTAGCCAAACCTCATCATTCTCATCTTTACTATCCTTGTGTAACATGTTGACCAATCCCTCGAAAGCTGCCTCCATCGCCCGGAAAAATCCTTCAAAGCTCTAAAGAAAACTAGCCGCAGGTGAAACTACTACAGCTATCGATGGAAGTCGGGCACTACTTTGCCCTTCGATGAGGTTACCTCCCAGAAAACCGGGAGCCCCAGAGACTCAAGAAAGAAGGAAACAAGGATTCAAGCAGAGGATCAAAAGATAGATATATGGCTTAGGGGACTATGTTTTTCAAAATAAGCTTTACTTTTGAAAATACTTCCTTATTAAATCCTTTTTGAAAATAGTTTTCAAAACTTTTTATCAAATCTGGTAACCTTCAGCTCTGATACCAAGTGTAACACCACACCTCCGTTAAGGTCACTCACAAAGGGAATGCCTTAACTTTGGTGGAGCATTTTAGTAAACAGAACAGAAACTTACAAGACAGATAAAACAGTACTTGAAAATTTTTAACTTTATTACAGCGGAAACAGAAATTAATATGGTTACATCCTTTCAATTTCAGAATTCAAGTACAAAATATCAGTCTTGTACAAAAGCCTTCGAAATGCATAGTTTAAAATCATAATCCCCATGGAACGGAAGCTATACAGAGCCAAGCCATACTTTAAGCACTTCAAGCAAAGAGAAATCCGGATCAAGCTAAAGTATTTCCCTCCTTGGATAACCTGGGGGGAAACGGAAGAAAGGAGGCGAAAACAACAAGGGTCAGACAAAAAGTCTGGCAAGTCCAGTGACTTTCAGCATATGAACAGATAATAATAATATGATATGAACATAAAACTGGATGTGAGATAACTATAACAGGTGTAGCAGATATAACAGAAAAACAGAATGATATAAACTATTGTTTTACACTTCTCTGCACCCATACTAGTATAGCAGAATTAGGTGTCTCCCTAATGTCTAAATTGAAGTAGGAACGGGTACAGAATACTTTAACCGAAACAGAATGCTAATAATGGGCCTTTACTACCCGATCAGAAACAAACAGAAGTAGAAACAGATTCATCCCTACGGAAACAGAATGTAGGATTAGGTGTACACTAGTAATGGGCCTTTACCACCCGAACAGACGGTACCACACAGAAACAGACAGGTGTTACCACCCAACAGAAACAGACGGTACCAACAGAAACAGACAGAACTAAGCGTACCCTAAAACCCTACCCCAAGCGATCGGCTCCCTAATACATAAATATCCTGTGTCGGCCCCACAGTAGGGTGTATCACTCCCTAAAGTGACAACCAATTGGCACAGACCTATTTACAGATGTCACGGCGTCTTACATCCTCAGAGGCAGACCGGGATCCATGCACGCACATGACCCGGTTGGAACGCACCATCAACACCCCTCGCCATTATCAGAATGAACCTCTTATAATTAGTTCAGTAAGCGTGCCCGGACCCTACTTACTGTTGGGTCAAAGTTTTGATACCAGAAAGGGTTACTGACTAATATGGGTCCCAAACAACAGATGACACAAGTAATTCCCCTCCTAACCTTGTGTCCCCAGACTAACAGATTTCAGATTAACTTGTTTACAAGTTCAGACATACAGAATTCAGATTTACTAATTCACAAATTAAGTTAACAAGTTTTCAGACTAACGGGTCAGATGTACAGATTTTTCAGATTTGTCTAACTTTGTATTGGGCCTACAGATTCATGGACGGGTTTTACTACATCTATTAATCCCTTTTGTTCAACCCTATTTTTCCCAATACGTTTTAGACGTCATTCTTATCTTAGATTTACATTAATTAATTATTAATGCACAGACCTCTCACATTAGGTCGGTAGCTTGTGGCCGCTGGATATGCCGGGCGGTTCCGGGCAGACTTCTGCCACATGCCAGACCTAACCTCGTGTCTTACGCATGTTATGACTAACTTCTCACATTAGAACCTATTGTTTGCGGCCACTGGATGTGCCGGGCGGTTCCGGGCAGATTTACGTCGCAAACTCATTCTAACCTCGAGTTAGCCATGTTCATCTTTGCGGCCAATTAATTAATTATTTACCGTTTATGCGCACGCCCAATATATATGCCAATTCAGATTATATCAATAACTGTGAAGACCCGTAACTTCCCCGTAAAGGAAAGTGTCGGATAGTTCGAGAACAAACCACAACAGAACGCATACAGAAGAACATTTCATTGTATATTACAACAATGCATCAGATTACAAGAATATACCGAGTATAAATGAATATTACACAGAAATATCAGAGATTTAAATTACATTTAAATACATATCAGCGGAAAATAATACAATATACAACTAGAAGTAGATATACAGATACAAAGCTTTCCGGATATCGTTCCAGCTGTAAACCAGGATCCTGTGAATATAAATCTGCAAAACCAAAACTACTAGCTGCCCGTGTCAAAATAGGGGCACCCAGAGTTTAGGTTAAAACAATAAACTCCAGGTCAGTCATGTGACTGGTGTGAAATTTATCGACCCAATCAATATCAGTCAAATCAGTGTATATACAAACAAATCGGCCGATTTGTTTATAACTATTCATTTATTCACATTCACGTTAAAAATTATATTTTTAACGATAAAACATTTTATTTCAACCTATGAATTTCTATTCAATTCATTTACACAATAAAATGATATTTTTATTTTCTAACATATTTTAGAAAATTTCGGCGGCATAACGGCACGATACTAGAAACGGGACGAGGCCTAGCCTTATCCCCGGTCTAGTGAAGGCCCACGCCATTCACATATCAATTTTAATCAATTTCCAATTCAACCAATCAATCAAACCCAATCAAATAATCTAACCAATTACACAACCAAACAAACAAGTCCATGGTATGTGGACGGGTGTCGGGTGCTTCTAATAAGCACCGTCTGCATCCTAGTATATATATATAACTAGAAAAATAGAATTTGAGTGAGAAGTTCTCACATATAGCTATCCAATCATCTTGACTCTTCTTTTGCAGAATTCTTCGTCGACCTCGCCTTTTTGTCGCTTTCGCCCGTATTCTCTACATATGTAAAAATCGAATTTTTACTATGTTATTCAATATATAAAAATCGAATTTTTACTACGACTTTCAATATATAAAAATATGATTTTTACTTCGACTTTCAATATATAAAAATATGATTTTTACTTCGCTATTCAATATATAAAAATCGAATTTTTAGTTCGCTATTCAATATATAAAAATCGAATTTTTATTTCAAAGTTCAATATATAAAAATCGAATTTTTATTTCAAAGTTCAATATATAAAAATCGAATTTTTATTTCAAAGTTCAATATATAAAAATCGAATTTTTATTTCAAAGTTCAATATATAAAAATCGAATTTTTATTTCAAAGTTCAATATATAAAAATACTATTTTCTTTCGAAGTTCAAAACATAAAAACTATATTTTTCTTTCGAAGTTCAAAACATAAAAACTATATTTTTCTTTCGAAGTTCAAACCATAAAAACTATATTTTTCTTTCGAAGTTCAAACCATAAAAACTGTATTTTTCTTTCGAAGTTCAAACCATAAAAACTCAAAGTAAAATAAAAACAAATAAATAAATTAGTTTTAAACTTCTTTTATAAATCAGTTTTTGATCTTCTTCTTTTTTAAAAAAAAAAATCATAAAAAGAAAAGGACTTACAGAAGGGGAGGACTGTGCTGGCGACGTCTCGTCGGAGGTGGATGGTAGGGGGGCGCTCGGCACTGGTGGCGCGTCCTGGGGCGGTGGGTGCGTGGGCGGAGGCGCTTGGAGCGGGGAAGAAGGAGAAGAGGCGTTTTGGGGGCGAGGGGGCTTCGCGGTCGTGGGGATGTACGGCGGCGGGGGGGGGGGGGGGAGTGGAGGCGGTGGGGCGATGGTGGAGGGAGGAGCGGCGGTCAACGGAGCGGTGGGTTTTCAGATGAAAAGGAGGCGCGATTTTTCTTTAAAGGGGGGTTAGGGTTCTGGGAAGAAAAAAAAAGGGGGAAGGGTATTTATATTTAATTATATTATTATTTAAATTCTATTTTTCTATTTTACTGATTTATTGCCCTCAACTCCAAACAAACTCCAAACAAAACCCAAAGACTGTAGCCCCTAGCTAAATACCCCCCCTCCAAACACTCTGGGATATGTTCCGCTGGCCAATTCGACTGTTACGATCAGTTTTCGTTGAATTTACATTTAAATCACTATATTGAATTTTAAACGTACATTTCAAATTACCGGGGTCGCATACTAACTCGAAAAATTCCAGAAAAATATTTTCTAGCTTCGTATTGACGATACGGTCCTAACAAAACTAGTTTCGTCGAATTCTAAGACCGTTTGAAAAATGGCCATTTTCCAGTCGATTAAAATCAACTGAAACTGGTCAAACGCGTTTTCCTTTGCTACGCTCACATATTGATTCGAAAAATTATGAAATTTGGAATCTAGCAATAACTTAACATCACGGACCCAACAAAACTGGTTTCGTCGAAATCCGAGGTCGTTTGCAAAATTGCTATTTTTAAGGGCCTTATATATATAAAAATATATATAAATTCCACAGCGACTATTTCTAATTTTAAACTGGGCATATCTTATCATTTCTAAGATGAAATCTCAGTTTGTTAACTTCGTTAGAAAGATATTCTCAATTTGATCCTATCATTTTTGGTTTCACTAAAATCCGGATTGTTTTGCACCCGGTACATCCAATTGAAGTTTGAAATCGAATTATCGAACTACCGCGCCATTTTCAATTCCTTTTATAATTATATATAAATATTTATATTCTAACGACGACGTATATAATTATATACGTTCGAATTATATTCAAAATAAATTTCTCGTCGATATTATTTAAAATAATTCATTTTAAATAATCAAAATTCGCTAAAATGGCCAAAATAAAAATTTTAAACTGGCCCAGATTTTCCGGGTTGTTACAATCTCCCCCACTTAAAACTTTTCGTCCCCGAAAAGGAACAAAGTCGAAAGTGGTTTGATTAATCAACTCTATGTTCGATCTGGCTTTCATTCTCCAACCCTTTGGTTTCTGAGAATTTTCAAAATTTCAAAAATTTGGCTAACACCCTAAATTTTTGAAAAATTTCGCCATAACCTCCCCTGCACCGGGAGCATCGGGGAATTTCAAATAGCTTCCCCGGTCCTTCAGATCTCAAAAAGAAAAAGAAAAAGCCAAGCGGCTAGCCAATAGGCTCACAAAATCATCATCACCCAAACAAAACAGGAAATTATGTAGTAAACATGTACCTATTTGTCGGGCAAACAAATTTTATTCCCTGCTCTAGCCTCCTTGCTATGACCTGTTCAATGATATATATGTATATGCAAGCAAACGCAACCAAATTTCAATACAATTCAATGTTTGATTCAATTAGGCTAAATGGTTCAAAATTAGCAAACAATTAAACAAACAACACAAACATCAATCAATTAGTGAATTAGAGTTTCAAATCCATAATTTGATACATATACAAAAATCATGTTTTTGATGCCAATTTACAACAATAGGCCCTATCTAATTTTGGTTCTCACACCAGTCAATAGGAAATATATAGAAATCACACCTTCGGAGCACGAACATAAATATTGATGATGCCATGGTCATTATCAACACCATCTCCGGGCGACTAGGGTGTGATGCTATATCTATCCAATATATTAAAATTTCGAATACACGCTAGCTAGGCGCATACGCAAAAATCTTTATATCTTGGATTGTCCTAATCAATATAAAATAAATAATCAAATACGAACAATTGATTTAAATTTTCAAAACAAAAATTGTTTTCATTTTAAAAATATACTCTTCACACTCGTTCTAGGATACTACTGACCCCATCTTTAACGAGTCATTCTCATTGGATATTACTAATCCAATATCTGATGAATTCTTTCGTATGGTTCTAATGTGCCTTGTTCTCTGCTTTGTAAACCAAAGCTCTGATACCAACTGTGAAGACCCGTAACTTCCCCGTAAAGGAAAGTGTCGGATAGTTCGAGAACAAACCACAACAGAACGCATACAGAAGAACATTTCATTGTATATTACAACAATGCATCAGATTACAAGAATATACCGAGTATAAATGAATATTACACAGAAATATCAGAGATTTAAATTACATTTAAATACATATCAGCGGAAAATAATACAATATACAACTAGAAGTAGATATACAGATACAAAGCTTTCCGGATATCGTTCCAGCTGTAAACCAGGATCCTGTGAATATAAATCTGCAAAACCAAAACTACTAGCTGCCCGTGTCAAAATAGGGACACCCAGAGTTTAGGTTAAAACAATAAACTCCAGGTCAGTCATGTGACTGGTGTGAAATTTATCGACCCAATCAATATCAGTCAAATCAGTGTATATACAAACAAATCAGCCGATTTGTTTATAACTATTCATTTATTCACATTCACGTTAAAAATTATATTTTTAACGATAAAACATTTTATTTCAACCTATGAATTTCTATTCAATTCATTTACACAATAAAATGATATTTTTATTTTCTAACATATTTTAGAAAATTTCGGCGGCATAACGACACGATACTAGAAACGGGACGAGGCCTAGCCTTATCCCCGGTCTAGTGAAGGCCCACGCCATTCACATATCAATTTTAATCAATTTCCAATTCAACCAATCAATCAAACCCAATCAAATAATCTAACCAATTACACAACCAAACAAACAAGTCCATGGTATGTGGACGGGTGTCGGGTGCTTCTAATAAGCACCGTCTGCATCCTAGTATATATATATAACTAGAAAAATAGAATTTGAGTGAGAAGTTCTCACATATAGCTATCCAATCATCTTGACTCTTCTTTTGCAGAATTCTTCGTCGACCTCGCCTTTTTGTCGCTTTCGCCCGTATTCTCTACATATGTAAAAATCGATTTTTTACTATGTTATTCAATATATAAAAATCGAATTTTTACTACGACTTTCAATATATAAAAATATGATTTTTACTTCGACTTTCAATATATAAAAATATGATTTTTACTTCGCTATTCAATATATAAAAATCGAATTTTTAGTTCGCTATTCAATATATAAAAATCGAATTTTTATTTCAAAGTTCAATATATAAAAATCGAATTTTTATTTCAAAGTTCAATATATAAAAATCGAATTTTTATTTCAAAGTTCAATATATAAAAATCGAATTTTTATTTCAAAGTTCAATATATAAAAATCGAATTTTTATTTCAAAGTTCAATATATAAAAATACTATTTTCTTTCGAAGTTCAAAACATAAAAACTATATTTTTCTTTCGAAGTTCAAAACATAAAAACTATATTTTTCTTTCGAAGTTCAAACCATAAAAACTATATTTTTCTTTCGAAGTTCAAACCATAAAAACTATATTTTTCTTTCGAAGTTCAAACCATAAAAACTCAAAGTAAAATAAAAACAAATAAATAAATCAGTTTTAAACTTCTTTTATAAATCAGTTTTTGATCTTCTTCTTTTTTTTAAAAAAAAAAATCATAAAAAGAAAAGGACTTACAAAAGGGGAGGACTGTGCTGGCGACGTCTCGTCGGAGGTGGATGGTAGGGGGGGCGCTCGGCACTGGTGGCGCGTCCTGGGGCGGTGGGTGCGTGGGCGGAGGCGCTTGGAGCGGGGAAGAAGGAGAAGAGGCGTTTTGGGGGCGAGGGGGCTTCGCGGTCGTGGGGATGTACGGCGGGGGGGGGGGGGGGGCGAGTGGAGGCGGTGGGGCGATGGTGGAGGGAGGAGCGGTGGGTTTTCAGATGAAAAGGAGGCGCGATTTTTCTTTAAAGGGGGGTTAGGGTTCTGGGAAGAAAAAAAAAGGGGGAAGGGTATTTATATTTAATTATATTATTATTTAAATTCTATTTTTCTATTTTACTGATTTATTGCCCTCAACTCCAAACAAACTCCAAACAAAACCCAAAGACTGTAGCCCCTAGCTAAATACCCCCCCTCCAAACACTCTGGGATATGTTCCGCTGGCCAATTCGACTGTTACGATCAGTTTTCGTTGAATTTACATTTAAATCACTATATTGAATTTTAAACGTACATTTCAAATTACCGGGGTCGCATACTAACTCGAAAAATTCCAGAAAAATATTTTCTAGCTTCGTATTGACGATACGGTCCTAACAAAACTAGTTTCGTCGAATTCTAAGACCGTTTGAAAAATGGCCATTTTCCAGTCGATTAAAATCAACTGAAACTGGTCAAACGCGTTTTCCTTTGCTACGCTCACATATTGATTCGAAAAATTATGAAATTTGGAATCTAGCAATAACTTAACATCACGGACCCAACAAAACTGGTTTCGTCGAAATCCGAGGTCGTTTGCAAAATTGCTATTTTTAAGGGCCTTATATATATAAAAATATATATAAATTCCACAGCGACTATTTCTAATTTTAAACTGGGCATATCTTATCATTTCTAAGATGAAATCTCAGTTTGTTAACTTCGTTAGAAAGATATTCTCAATTTGATCCTATCATTTTTGATTTCACTAAAATCCGGATTGTTTTGCACCCGGTACATCCAATTGAAGTTTGAAATCGAATTATCGAACTACCGCGCCATTTTCAATTCCTTTTATAATTATATATAAATATTTATATTCTAACGAAGACGTATATAATTATATACGTTCGAATTATATTCAAAATAAATTTCTCGTCGATATTATTTAAAATAATTCATTTTAAATAATCAAAATTCGCTAAAATGGCCAAAATAAAAATTTTAAACTGGCCCAGATTTTCCGGGTTGTTACAATAACAGAATGATCATATCAACTCAATTTATATAGCAGATAACAAATTTTAGCAGATTGGGTGACTTATCAGATTTAACCGATTTAGCACTTAGCAGATTTTGGCATATAACTGATTAGGCATCTAAACAGACAAATTTAACAGATTTGGCATTTCAATCTAATTAGCAGTCTAGGCAATATAACAAAACTAACAGTTTAGGCAACTTAGCAAATTAGCAGATTTAGCAAATCTAATATTTCTAAAGGTTCTATTTACATGCCTTGCCTAGTCATAAATTAGGCCTAAATTCATATGCCTACATAATTTTCATGATTCACAACATATATTCCATGTTTGCATAAGCGCAGAATATGGACATAATTTGCCATATAACATATGTTCCAATTTTTGTTAAACTAGCATTTTACAGCAGATTCACATATAAATTATACCAAATATAATCATTAATTTTAATGCATGTCATATATCCAAAAATCCCTATTTAGGTGTAATCACAATAATAGATATCCTAATTAATGTAAATCCTAAGTTTCCATATCTTCTTCTTTTTGAGTCATGGATCATTATGCAAACTATACCCAATAATATAAATCTTTAAATCATATCTTCTAAAAATCAAATCTTGCCTTTTTATATGCATTTTGTCCAAAGTCTCAAATCATATGTAATCTTACAGTGGTTCCTCTTCTTCTTTTATCACAGATTATGCATAGGTCTAAAACTAGTTTATAACATATGCTTATTTTTTTCTAATTAATTACAGATCTAAATTACAACATAATTATGCATACAACATGCATAAATTATATGTTCCTAGTCAAATTTATGCATCCAATCCCAAGTCACATGTCCAATATATTTTATGCCTCAGACCTAAAGTCATACATTCAATTCAGTCTTGTCAAACTTCGCATTATTCATCCCAAAATTTGCGTTCATACGTTCATCTCTTATGAGATTGGGCACAGGCTCGTGGTAGCCTGGCTATAGAAACAGAAAAGAAGAAAGGAATACAGAACAGTCACAGAAAACAGATCCAACAGAAGAGAATATATATACAACCTCAAACTCAGTTTTAAATGCATATCAAAATTATAATTAACGTTTATAGCGGAGAATAACTGTACTTGCCTTGATTGGATTAAAGAAAGAACTTTAACTTGTTGTAGAATCTTTGCAGAACTTTAATCTCTAGTTTGAATTGAGTTGCTTAGGCTGATGTTGATTATCTTCTAGTTTTAATTCCAGCAGAGCAGAGACGCCATTTTTATTTTTTTATTAGAAGAAGAGAGCAATGGAGGCTAGAGAATTGTGTAAGAAACCTAGGTAGAGTCTAGGGCCATTTTTATAGAGTTTATGAACTGATTAGGACCATCGATGTTGCCTGGATTGATCGTAGCCATTCATTCGCAAGAGGGACCAATTAGAGCCTGCCACCTAGCCCTAATGACAAAGCAGACCACAGAAAATCGACCAACATAGAATAGGCCAGCCAGGGTGGACTGGGTTCGACCTGGGTCTGGACCAGGTCGACAGCCCTGTCGACCTGGTTAGACCAGGTCGACAGCCCAGTCGACCTGGGTGTCTTAGGCGGGAGTTTTCCCGCCTTGGCCAATTGGGCCCGGTTTTAATTTTTAAACCGTTTTATTCTGTTCGAATTTTAAACTTAATTCAGAAACTTCCGAAGGCCATATCTTCTTCATACGGACTCCGTTTTTCGAAAACTCGGACTCTATTTCGCGTATTTTTCCGAGACGAACGCAATGGCGTATCCCGTTTCCCTTAGTTCTTTGATTTCAAATTAATTATACTTTAATTTGTTAATTCCACAGTTATAGAATACACGGGGTGTTACAAGTTCTGAGCTCCACGCTCAATGGCCATGGCGACTTGGTGATTCATTCGGAAAGTAGCGGATTTGTTTTTGTTTCTCTCTGGAATCAGCTGTAGAAATTCAGGAGAGAAGTATGAGAGTGCTTTCTATAAAGTTACCTTTCTAAAAGCTGAGAGAGTTCTTGGATTTTCGAAAGTTTTAAAAGGTTGGATTCGTTTTTTGATAGCTCGCGCGAGACGATTCAGCAGAGAAGAGAAAGAAGGAGAATGAAGAGGGGAGCGTCAGCTTATATAGGCAGAGAAGGTGACCGTTTGTCTCCCCTCCTTTGTCTTATTCGGTCCACGAAGCGCCCCACGGGCGACGATCCAGAGATGGAATCGCAAAGAAGCCCACGGATCGCTTTGAAATGATGGCCCACAAAACTCAGAGCCCGGTACGACTCGAAGGAAGATGCGCCCCGTATCACACAAGACCCTAGGAACTCAGCACGCGACGAGCAGATGACCAAATCGGACCGTGTCGTCCTATGGCGATCCGATCCATCCATGTGTCAATTTGAACCAATGCGACTGTAAACTTGCATCCTTTCAGGAGAGAGTCAATAAGTATCTTCGAAGCATGTTTCATCATCAATAAAACATACTTCGAGGGGGCAAAATGTTGGCTCGCTTTTTGACCAAGCCATCCAGGATCATTCATGAAAGGAAATCAGGAAACCAAGTCCCCCAGGAAAGTGGAAGAATGGATCGCACGCCATCGTCTCGCCCAGGAATGGATCGCGCTCTATCGACTCGCCCAGGAACGGATCGCTCTCATCTCGTCGACGAATGCCACCTCCAGGCGATCCGATCCCTTGTAACGAACCGAACCCCCTGACCCGTTCAACCACGAGCTGGTCTTCAGCGATCCGAATCGCACGGATCTGACGACACCTGTTCACAACGGCTAGTTTGACTGTTTCTTCAATGGTGGCGATGCGATCCGAAAATCTCGGGATTCGTGCCACGTGTCCGCGATCCGTCCGACAAAATCAGCTATAAATAGCCCAGAGCTTGGCATTTTTCGGGAGCTTTTTGGCAATAGTGAACGCTGAGTCCGCCATTGTTGTCAAACCATTGAAATATTGAGAGAAATAACTGTTGTACTAGCCTTTAAAGCATAATCAATAAGATATAAAGTGGACGTAGGCTCGTTAACGCCGAACCACTATAAATTCTGAGTGTTATTTTCTTTTTCCTTGTTCTTCACTTAGAATTCTCTACAGTTCATAACAATTTGGGTGTTAGGTCCAAATTTCGATCTAACATATATATAAATAGAAATGAAATTGAAAGGTGAGAAATTCTCACCGAAAGCTATCCAATACCACAACTCTTCATTTGATAGAAATCTTCATCGCTATCGCCTTTCGTCACTTTCACCGCCCGTAGCCACTACATATATATAAAAACCACACATTTTTATATTTTGATGTCTTTAAAATAAAAATCACATTTTTATTTGTTCACTTTCAATTTAAAAATCATATTTTTATAATCACTTCATATATTTAAAAATCGAATTTTTACTATGCTATTCAATATATAAAAATCGAATTTTTACTTCGAAGTTCAATATATAAAAATCACATTTTTACTTTGCTATTCAATATATAAAAATCGAATTTTTACTTTCACGCTATATGGATAAAAATGCTATTTTTACACCGCTACTATATAGATAAAAATTCTATTTTTACATCGTTATTCTATATATAAAGATCTCGCCTTTTTAACTATAAAGATTTCATCTTTATAAAAATCAGCATTTTATTTCGACGTATAGAAAATAAAAATCAGATTTTTATTTTGCTACATACACAAAGATGATATTTTTATATTCTCTATCCTATAAAGATTATATTTTGAATACTTTAAAAATATAAAAATCATATTTTTAATATTGCTATATAGTAAAGATTATATTTTTAATACTTTAAAAATATAAAAATCATATTTTTATCACTTTAAAAATATAAAGATCATATCTTTTACCAAATAAAAATCCTATCTTTTCACTTTCAAAATACGATCTTTTCACATTTCAAAATACGACCTTTTCACCTTTTAAAGTTCTAATCTTTTTCCATTTAAAATTCGAACCTTTTCTATTTTAAATTCTTTTTAAAATCAGTTTTAAATTACTTTATAAAATCAGTTTTTATAATCCCAAAAAAAAAATCGTTTTTTTTAATATATATATAAAAAAACAGTTATATATACAAAAATAATAAATAAGAAAAAAAAAAGGGAAAGGGACTTACAGCGGATGGAGGAGAAGAGGGGTCGGAGGGGTGGCGGTTCGATGTGGGTTCGGCGGTTTCCTGGGGGCTTCGACGAGGAGGGACGAAGGAGGGGCGGGCCTCGCGATGGAGGAGGAAGGAGGAAGAAGGGGCGGATGCGAGGGAGAGGGGAAGAAGAGGAAGAGGCGGCGGCTGGTGGGGCTCCGCCTGGAGGCGCGGCTATCGGGAACGACGAGCCCGTCGTTCTTCCCCTTTTTTTTTTTTTTTTTTGATTTCCGATTATGAATCGGGGAGGGGGGCCAGAAAGATATAGGAAGAGGGGTTTATATAGTTTTTTTTTTATTATTATTTTATTTTGCAAAAAGTTGACTTTCAATTACGACCTCGAAACGAGGCCCACCGCCTGTCGTCTATAACGTTTTACCCCCATTCCGAACACAATGGGATATGTATCGCAAGCTGATTTGATCGTTACAATCAGTTTCCGTTAAATTTACATTTAAATCACTATATTGAATTTTAAACGTACATTTCAAATTACCGGGGTCACATACTAACTAGAAAAATTCCAGAAAAATATTTTCTAGCTTCGTATCGACGATACGGTCCTAACAAAACTAGTTTCGTCGAATTCTGAGACTGTTAGAAAAATGGCCATTTTCCAGTCGATTAAAATCAACTGAAATGGTCAAAACACGTTTTCCTTTACCACGCTCACATATTGATTCGAAAAATTATGAAATTTGGAATCTAGCAATAATTCGACATCACGGACCTAACAAAACTGGTTTCGTCGAAATCCGAGGTCATTTGCAAAATGTCCATTTTTAAGGGCCTGAATTCCATAGCGACTATTCAGAATTTTCAACTGGACATATCTTTTGATTCTCGCTACGAAATTTTGATCTTTCGGATTCGTTGGAAAGATATTATCAATTAGATCCTATTGTTTTTGGTTTCTCTAAAATCCGGATTGTTTTGCACCCGGTACATTCAATTGAAGTTTGAAATCGAATTATCGAACTACCGCGCCATTTTCAATTCTATTTATAATTATATATAAATATTTATATTCTAACGACGACGTATATAAATATATACGTCGAATTCTATTCAAAATAAATTTCTCGTCGATTTTATTTAAAATAATCTATTTTAAATATTCAAAATTCGTCAAAATTGCCAAAATAAAAATTTCAAACTGGCTCGCATTTTGCGGGTTATTACAATGCTTCTTCTGGTTCTTATTCAAGTTCTACTATGTCCCGCTCGTCATTGTTTTGCTCTTAATCACCATTTATTGTTAGTAAAACTGCATGTAGTTCTGCTGCTTTTTCTGGTTTGGCTTCGACTAAAGCAAAATAACCCTAT